>JAODYC010000025.1:44032-82090 GCA_026262405.1 Curvularia hawaiiensis
CTCTCTCTTTCTCTCTCTACTTTATATCTCGAGTCCGGTTCAACACAAGCACATGTTTAACACACTTCTAATTTTACGCCTCTCTAAACAACATCATAATGTGTCATTTCGATGCAGAGTGTGAGATGACTGTACTAGCTGTCCCGCAATCCTTCCAACAAGACGTGTTTGGCAGATACAGTGCGTTCAAAGTCATCACACTATGGGATCTCCGTACAAGCAAATGCCGAGAAATGAGCCGGTGCAACGAACCTAGTGTATTCCACCTTTGTATTGAGTCACAGATGTTCGACCCCGCCTGTGTGCATGAGTAGCGTAGGTGCGTAGGTAGCAGTTGCTGGATGCGGAATCTTCGCTTCTTTGCTTCCGACGGCTATCGCATCACCAGAATCGATGACCAAATCCATGCTTTAGATCTGATAGCCCGACTTCAGTTTTTCTCCATTGTTCACCGATACGGCTACTTCGAATGCGTAGTCGCACCACCGCCGCGAAATCTCCGATGCGTTTACGACTCAGTCAGCAAGATCTGCTATCGGTATACCGGTTCCTGCATGGCGGCGCACTTGTGTCACGGCAAACTTGACCATCTCCAACTCAACTAACGTAGTCGGGCCGCCTCCAACCCGTCCATTTTCTCCATTTTCGTTGATTGATAAAGAAAAGCCTGTAGCCAACTTTTCGTGGTGCAGACGTTCTCTCTGCCCTTTCTTCCACCAGGATGTTGTCGCACCTTCTCGGAATTGGGCTTCTGAGCCTCGCAAAGACGTCCGAAGCGAGCTATGGATTCTACGTTGGCAAGGCACTGACCCAGGACGGCAGCGTCATGCTGGGTGGAACGGGTGAAGAGGTATCATCGCATTGGCTTCAAATCTTCCCTGCCAAGGACCACAAGCCGAACGAGACCATCACCGTCGGTGTCACAGAAGACGCAGTAATGCCAGGAAAATTGATGAACATTTCGCAAGCACCGCACACCTTCCGTTATCTTTCCATGGAATACTCGGACTTTGAAGGATTTCCAGCCCCTCTCACCAACGGAGGTGTCAACGAGAAGGGTGTTGCTGTACGCGATATCTGGGCTCAGAACCGAGATGACCTCATTGCCATGACTCCGAATCCACAGACGGGGCTACAATACTCTGATTTGGCTCGTATTGTGCTGGAGCGAGCGAGCACCGCAAGAGAAGGCGTCGAGCTGATTGGAAAAATGATTGCCGAGTACGGCTATGCCGACTATGGTGGCAATTCGCATCTTATCGCCGATGCGAACGAAGGCTGGGTTGTATGGGAGATGTCAGGAGGTCAGAAACTGTGGGCGGCAGAGCGTCTTGGTGAGAACGACGTGCGCGTCCTTTACCCTGGTTACATCGAGGATTTCCCTGTCGATTTTGAAAACGATCCAAACTACATGGGCAGCCCCAATATTGTCAGCTTTGCTGTCGAGCAAGGCTGGTGGAACCCAAATGGCACCAAGCCTTTCAACATCTTCAACGCATACGCATATCAGGCAGAAGGGTACACTGCTCGAGACGGCGGAGCGAAGTACATGTCACAAGCCGCACTCGAAGAAGCGACCCGCGCAATGGCACCTGTGACCGAGAAGGACCTCATCGAACGCGTTCGCGACTACCGAATCTCAGACGACGAGGCCGGTTATGGCCAAGTCGTGTCTCTACGCCCAAACATGGATCCCGATCTCATCCGTATATGGGTTGCACCTACTGGTTCTGTAACGGCACCATTCAACCCATGGTGGTTGGGTGTGCAGAGTGTTCCGCCTGAGTACGGACTACATCGTTACCTGTACAAGGATGCCGCAGCCACCTTCTTGGATCCTGACTACCAGTACCAAGAAGCCACCCACTTCGCTGGGCGCATCTTCAAACAGGTCCTATACTACACATGCTCGGATCCAAATACGTATCTACCTGTCGTACAAAACATGCTGCACGGCTTCGAGAATGCATCTTTTGCTGACATGGAGTGGGTTGAGCGGACTGCTCACACATTGGTAGAAAGTGGGCAGCGGGAGCATGCACTCGAGTTTTTGACCTTTTACTCTCACACAAGAGCAGAGAAGGCGCTGAACCTTGGAAAGACGATGGTCGATGCTCTCGATGCTTATGTGAAGCTGATGGGTCAGTTCCGTATGCCGAGTGGCGATCGAATCAACGATCCTGGACTTGGAGCCGAGACAGTGAACTGTTTGGTCGGATGGGATCCGGTGAGTTGGTCAAGTAGCGGGCAAATATTGGTGCATACTGATGTTGGTATTTTAGGATCAGCCGGCCGATAAACAGAGACCTTTGAAGAGGTTCCGTCGACAAACGTAGCCGTATCTGAAACATCATCACGGAACAAGCCATACCATCCAAATATATTAGATGATTTACTCACTTTAAGCAAAAAGACGAATACATATCAAGTATAAATGTTGTGCACATTCGTCTCCTCGGGCGATTTCGAGGACAATTGACTCTCAGCAGTCGTTTTATACTCACTATAAAATGAGAAAAAAAAAAGCCGTGTCTAACGGACAATCCAAGCGGGCATGTATCCGTGCGGCTACACTGGTGGGCACTTGCGTCGCATGCGCATCGATTACGCGAGCTGTCGATTTACCCGGTGATCAGGCTACACCTTCGAGAGCAAATATTTTCAATCGCCACCAATCTATCACTGCTTTGGTACAACGTGCTTGTGGTAAAGGGGATAATCTGGTGTTGGTGTTGGTGGCATGCATACTGCATCTCGATGGCACAGTCAGCTACAGCTAGTTGCTGCGGATGAGGAGCGGCCCGCATACGTTAGTGACCGGAAACCCAGTTCACGGTAAAGATGCTAAGCATATGCGGTGATAGCCTGATAGCAAATGAGTGCTCCAGCTTCTGTAATAGGTGACTGACAGTAGTGTTAGTAGTCAACACATGTCTGTGCCAGCCTAAATCCAAGAACTGACCACAGAGCCGCCCGCAAGCCACGATCTAGACCCCTATACTTATCTATAGGCTAAATTGACTACTCGTACGAACACAACAACCCATGATACTATTCTATAAGCCTACTAGTAGGTTGCTGAATCCGTTCGATGTCCTACTTCATAGGCAAAGAGCTACTGCAAGGTCGGGCCGGACTACAAGACACAATCGGAGGTTGAACCCTTCAAGCTGAAGATGGACCGCCGGCCAACGCAAGTATCAGCCAAAGGATCACTCGGTACCCGTAAATAATGGTTTTTTTCTCGGCTAAGCTTTGGGACTTTTCCATTTGGAGCATAAGCTACTAGAATCGATCCTACGACCAATAAGTACGAGCAAGGCAATGCTAAGAGTAGCTTTTGATAGTCGCGTCAGCATAGCGTGATACTGTGCTCTCGAGACCGTCTCGAACCTTCAATAAACCTTGGCTGATACGATGCGTCTCCTGGAGTTTGGTTCAGCATGCGTGCTCGCTGATTGAGGAAAGAAGGAAGATAACTTTAGTTCTATTCACAGCACGTTGACTGTACTGACCGCAAGTTCTGAACAGCAGACGGAACCTCGGCAGAAATCTCCGCTACATGTAGGGTCAGCACAGCGAGAATCCATCGGATCCCAAGGCCCACAGAGAAAAAATGATTCGGCGACCAGCCTGCACGGCGTTCGGAGTGCAGTAAGAGCTATCGCGATTTGCTGTCGGAGCCTTCCGTATCACCTGAAAATAGAGAAGTTCCAGCTATTGAGTTTTGCATCTTCGCTACGTATCCGTTCGGTATTATCCGTCAAACTTTAAACAATGTCAGTAAGCTGAGGGAGAACAACGCCGTGTATGGATTGCCCTTGCAACAGATCGTACTCCTATCCCGTCAACAAAAAAAAGGATAGCTATCAAATGGAACATTACTGCCTATTCCTTGCTCTGCTGAATGCACCATGCATTTGTGCTGGATCAATCGTTGAGCCATTTACCTTTTCCAATCATTCCGCCATCTCCGCTTTTCCATGCAAGACCAAGTGTAAAAAAAAAGTATGATAGCGGGTAAAACCGCAACACAATCAGCCGCATTCCACTATTGAAATCCGGGTAAGCGAACCAAAATGGAACATATGCTGACAAGATTCTAGGCATGTGGGTTGTTGGATTGTATGCAGAGCGTGTACTCCGTACCGTGGGAGTAAGGCAATGAGATTCTTGCATCCGAGCGCCTCCACCACCAACGCTACACGGGATAGGTAGCTTTTGTGGAAGGAACGGGAAGAGAAGAGGGTTTCCGTCCTGCAAGATTGTCCCGATCCAAGTGCTTATGCCGTGCTTAGTCCTAGCCAAGCCGAAAGGCACGATACGCTTTGTTCTTTCCCAGTTTAGCAGTTGGGGGTTGAGGAAGGAAAAAAAAGTATAAGTATACCTTCATGTTCTATACATCCTCTCGATATCACAGCTCATCAAGCCTTTTTTACTTCCTTACCAACATATCTGATACTTCATCTCATCTCTCTTACCAACACCAACAAAATCAACCTCCTGACCATTACAAACGAGAAAAATGTACGCCCTCGCCCTCATCACTGCTTCGCTCGGCCTCGTCAGTGCCTCCCCCATCTCCGCCCGCCAGGCCCCTCGCAACATCGTGGCCTCAGTCGACCGCTACGCTGGCGCCAGCTGCACGGGCACCATCTGCAACATCGCTGGCTCAGGTGACTTGGTTTCCGGATGCAATGTCATCCAAGATAACTGTCTGGCGAGTGTCAGCCTGAACTATGCGAACCAGGGATGCACCGGTACGTCTCCTTTTCTCTCCTTTTCTCTTCTTCTTCTCCTCCTATCTCTGTCTTGAACGACATGGGGAGTTTCTACAATTTTCTAGGAGTTGCCTTGGCTAACGAGAAGGTGTGAATAGTCACTGTCTATGCCGACGACAAGTGCAAGGCTGCAGGCTCGGTGGCGCTCAAGACACCGGGTGTCTGCAGTGCGCTTAAGATTCCTTTCAAGAGTATCTATGTTAAGTGCTAGGGCTCTCTTGTAGACGGATGACGAGTACCAGGCGGAGAAAGAGAAGGAAGAGAAGGGAATTAAAAAAATAGAGCACGGGGTTTTCATGACTGAAGTGATGGATTTATGACGATTAGATTTTATGATTACGCTCCTTAATTTGTAAATGTCATGTCTAGAAGATAAACGAGTTATTGTCGCAGTATCAGTTCTCTGGTTTGTGTTGGTGAAAGGTAATTGGTTGCTATTTACACTGCAGTTATCCGACCTCATACATGGAAAAATCTTGTATGAGTTTTTGACGCCGTCACTTACCACGTGATGAACATCTGTGTCTTCTGGGCCTTTTTATGCATCTGACACACAGTGGAATACATGAGAAAAATGTTTTCTAGAAATGGGTATCATAAATCAAGCTAGTATTACAATCGAGCCTGCACGCCTACCGTGCCGGACTCGTCGCTCTATCGACCGGACTGGCCGCCTTGGCCGTGCCCACACCTGACGCCAACAATTCTAGTCTAGAGGCTTGAACACGATGCTTCTTCATGACATCAACCCACTCTTCCTCCACAGCCTCGTCTTGAGAGCCCTCGTCGAGCTCGGCGCGCAAGTCCTCTTCAAGGAGGGCTATCATGATGCTAAAATCAGCACCGAGCCTGCCCAGTGACCCAGCACAGTAGAGGACCTGGGTGAGCAGCGAGTCTCTCGCTGAGCGATCCTGCACGTTGGGGAGATACTCGCGTAGCGTGTCGAACAGCATTTCTACGAGGTGCAGAGGAAATGTAGCCAGAGCAGAAGGGATGGGTTGCAGAGGATTAGACAAGTCAGTGGGCTTCACAGCTGGCGCTGCAGCGTCTTCGGAACCTGGTGCAGGGAGGGCAGAAGGAAAAATACTTTTGTACATGGATATTATGGCAAAACTTTGCTCGCGAAACACTTCGAGGTACTTTTTCAGGTACTTTTCAGTTTGCTGACCGGCTGCCCAGCCGTTGTCTGTGGCTTTGGCTGGCTTGTTTATGCGCTTCGAGGTTTCTTGGTCCGCCAGGTCGCGGAGAGGGGATAGGGCTTCGAGCATGGACTCGAGGCATACTAGCCTACATATAAGGAAGAGGGCGCCCAATGTGCCTTCGCCACTACCAATAGCGGCATTCTTGGTAGACCACGATTCGTCTAATTCAGGCGCAACGCGACGGAGCCAACCAATGGTGCGCATTGCGCCAGCTAGCTTGATTCCCTGTGTCTGAAGAGAGCTGATGAGGTTGGTGGTCATGGTCTTCATCTCCTGCTCGGCCTGGGCTGTGAGCGAGGAAACAAGAGGCGAGTTAGGGTAGAGGGTATGCAGGCGCTTGATGTGGGCATGGAGATCTAGGGCTGAGGCATAGTTGGCGTTGGCTGTGGCCGTGGACGAGGTTGCTTGAGCGGCGGCTGTGGAGGAGCTTATAGCGGACGAGAGGAGAGTTGGGAGGTCGAGTACATCAGATACACGGTCAATATTCCGCGACAGCAGCATGGCCTTTCTCCGGCGGTCCAGTATCGCATTCTCTGCGCCTCTGCTGTACTTGTCCGAGAAGTGCTGAGCTGCCGTCTCCAGTCTCGGGAGCTCGTCGTGGACGGTTGATGCATCGTGGCCTATATGCGGAAGTGTGTCGCGGAGATGCAGCAAGTGGTCCGCCGAGGATATGATTTGCTTGTGGGATCTCTTGGAGAGGGCTTGCAGGGAGCGTAGGGCGGACTGGGAGTTCTGGGAAAGCGACTGCTGCTCCGACGAGGTGAGGTCTGCTAAGGGCAGCGTTGTGAGGCGGGCGAGGTATGCATTGGTCGCGGCGTCATTGGGCGGCGGACGGGTGTCAAAGTACGGCGTGAGCAGCTCGTAGAGGGCCTCAGCCATTGTGCTGTCTTCCTCCCCGCGTAAAGCGTCGTGGAGGAGTAAAGTACCAACGGCGGGCGGTGACGTGCAGCAGGCACCCCTGCTTGCTGTCACGCCTAGCACAACTTCACATGCGAGGCGGGCCTTTTGCCTGCGCCGGCTTGACCATGGACTATCGCTCGCACACTCGCAATTCTGACATCGCCGCCCACGACGCCAGCCACCAGCAACAAACCGGCATTGTCGAGTGTTTTCTCTGCCACCTGTTCCAGGACCGGTTCCTCACCCGCGGCAGCCCTGCTGGCAACCAGGCCCCACCTATTTCGCCGCATTCCATACCGCCGAACAATCTCGTGCCCTTCTTCAGCGCCGCCAGTTTGCTCCCACTACCATCCCAACCCTCAAGGGCCAGCGCAGAACGAGCTGCTCACTCGCCGCCTCGCCCATCGTTCCCCCAAATGCAAAGCGCCCAGCATGTCGTCTTCTGCGTCGAGGACACGGTCGGGCTCATCGACGACAAATACGGCGTCGGCATCGTAGAGCGCTCCTTTGGCGACGTCGACTCCCACGAGCCCCGCCCCCAGCGCGACTACCCTGACGACATCGAGCGCCATCCAGACATCCCCTTGGACCAGTTTACCAGGTTTATGAAGGATGGCATCCCCCCGCGCGGGACCGTGCTGGTCTCATGGCAGACGCAATACAAGACGGAGCTGATTCCAGAGGCCAAACTGCAGCTGTTGGACCGCGCACTGTACGTGGGCGATGTCGTCAAGCGCAAGGCCGAGGACCACATGAGTGGCACTGTCATCGGGACGCAGGCAGTCTGCACCCTCTTCCCCGCCACCCTCTTCAACGGCGGTCAGATCGCTCAGGCTGTTACCGACGACCACTCAGTCCGCAACGTCCCCGCTGACGAGCTGATCAACGTGCACGAGTTTGTCGAAGGTGCTATTGTTGTCTACGGTGACTGGGTTGGGCGCGTGGAAAATGTCTATGAGGAGGTCGCCATCAGACTTCCCAACAACTCAGTTGTCGTGGTCGAGGATCCTGCCGAGTTAATCCAGGACGGCACCATCATCGACCGGCTCAGCGTGGGTGACATGGTCAAGACAAAAAAGGGAAATCTGCGGAGAGGCCGTTGGCGGTTTGGTGCATACGACCCCAGCGTTCCCCCCACGGGCATGGTGGTTGAGACAAGAGCCACTGAAATCGATGTGCAGTGGCTTGCCCGGAGTATCGGTTCCCGCAATCGAGCTTTCAGCCTCGAAGAACCCCCAGTCACCCTGGGTCGTGACGAGTTCGAGAGCCCCCGCTTCTACAAGTACGATGCATCAGGTGGCACTGCTACCACGCTGCCTTTGTCTGAGAATGGCATTGACAAATCGTACCATGTTGCTGATGTGGCTGTGGGCGACCGTGTTCGCTTCAAGGATGTTGCTGGCGCCGCGGTCAAGTATGACGGCACCCATACACTGCCCAATGGCTATCCTCAAGGCAAGGTGACACGGGTACCGCGAACAGACTCTCTAGGATATGATCTCAACGTTTATCTGGTTACGCAGACTCATAGCCAAGTCACTGTGCAATGGCAGGACTTATCAATAACAAACGATCTCAGCTCTGCCCTGTTGCCAGACCCCAATGTGGACGACGACGATGAGGTATGGCCCGGAGAGCTCATCTTCTCGAAAGAGGTCCGTGACAAGGATTCTTCAGACGCAGAGACTAAGAAGCCTGCCAAAGTCGGCATTGTCCAAACTGTCAAAGGCCGAGATCGAATAGCAACTGTGCGATGGTTTAAGAACCCTTGGGTAGAGTTCTTTGATAACGATCTGCTTCCGCCATGCTTTACGGGTGAGCTTAACGAGGCCATTGAAGACGTCAGCCTATATGACATCTACTCTTTACAAGCGCTTACCCGACGGCGTGGTGATTTCGTCATTCTGGATCCGGAAAAAATTGAAGGAGTCCAAACATCGCTCGATGTTACCGGTCCCAGTTGGTTTGGCGAGGTCATAGATCTAGGCTTGGACGGTAAGCTAACTATCCGTCTTGGCGCAGCTAAGCCGGTAGTTGATGTCAAAGTCCCTTATGAGTGTGCTTTTCTTGCTTACAGTAGTGACATGGATGATGGTATTGGCAACTTTGGGGAAATGGGCAGTGAATTCCTTGCGGCCTCGGATGAAGAAAACGACTCTGATGACTTCGACTCGGCGTCCTTCAACGAGATGTGGATTGAATACGAGGGCATGGAAGGAGAGCCGCCCGTTGGGGATGAGAGCGACTGGTCAACTGAGGAAGAAGACGATGAGGAAGATGACGATGTGCATGGGGATGATGATTCAATGCCAGACGCTACTGATACTGCAAAGGAAGGCGTTGATACTACGAAGACTACGCCTGAAATCAAGTCGCCTTCGACAAAAGAAGCAAAGCCAGACTCACAGCCAGAACCAGAGGTTGAGGATACACCAATGGATCAGGAAAACACAGAGTCTGCTACGAAAGGACCAGTGTCCTTTGCTATTCTCGATACGCCCCCGCCATCGTCACATCGCTACATATCCCAGACCTCAGCGACGTCGTCTGCTTTCATGCGCCGTATCGCAAAAGAGCATAAAATTCTCCGCAGCTCGTTGCCGCCTGGAATCTACGTCCGCACCTGGGAGTCACGCCTGGACCTTCTGCGTGTGCTCATGGTTGGTCCTAACGACACACCCTATGAGTTTGCTCCATTTGTTATCGACTTTCACCTCGGTTCTTCGTACCCACAACAAGCACCCGAAGCTTTCTTCCACAGCTGGACCAATGGCAACGGACCAGTCAATCCCAATCTGTATGAAGATGGTAAGATTTGCTTAAGTCTGCTGGGAACATGGCATACAGACGAGAGAAACGAGAGCTGGAGCCCTGCAAAGAGTACGCTGCTACAGGTCCTGGTTTCGCTCATGGGACTTGTGCTGGTAAAGGAACCGTACTACAACGAAGCTGGATACGACGTCCATCGCAAAGCACCAGAGACAAAGCTCAGTAGTGCATTGTATACGGAGCGGGCGTACTTCCGTGCCAGGGCGTTCATACATCACGCATTAACTCATGACGTGGAGCCTTTCAAGCAGGAACTGGAGTATCTGTACCTCAGCCAAGAGGATGATGCACCAAAATTGCTCGACAAGGCGATTGCCGCTGCCGAAGAAATCGTAGAGCGCAGTGAAGACACGAGTGAGGAGGGAGAGCGAGATGGTCTACGTAAGATCAGTCTCGGTGCTCTGGTCATGCTCAAAAGGCAAATCGAGAAGTTGGATGAGCTGAAAAAGTCACGCATGGGAGCATGAATTAAGAGAAGAGAGAAAGAAAAAAAAAGGCACATTGCATATGTCAGTATAGCTAAACGACGTGAAATGAGGAGATGTGTTTTTACATCCGGGAGCTATGGTATACCCCCTTCCGCACCGCCGGACAGAGCAGATTAGTAGAGAGAAAAGAGACAAAAAAGTACAATATCTTTTCAAAGTGTACTTGTGCATACATATCATGACTTCAAGGTCAATTCTAAATCTCTATGATGAAGATTCGACATGACTCGCTTTTACGCTTTGCAATTGCATTCCAGCTCTTCCATGCTCACGTCACACTTAGAATTGAATTGGGTGGCCATATTTAGGTACTCCACATACGCTCTCAATGTGCAGATGTTGTTGCATGAAATGGTGCATAACCACCGTCCTATTCTAGCGTCGCGCGACATCGCGACTAGATTCATGCTATGCCATCCCGATCTCATTGATTGGCAACATTTTTCCGCCGCAATCTTTGAGCTTCGTGAAAAGCAAAGGTTCCGCTCGTCAATATGGAGATGATGCAACAATCGATAAACCAAGTATTGTTCGTCCAGACGCCGCTGAAATCTCGCGATGCAGATTCGAGAAATACCTTCCCTAATCACTGGAAGTGGAATCATGTCGGCTTAGAAGCACATATCGTTTTACTGAAAATTAAGAAACTGTATCCTCTTCGCCTTGACACTGACAATCCTGCTCAGCCTGATTCTAGCATATCTGCGTAAAGATTCAGTGCGCTCCCAATCACATCCACGATAGCCCAAGTCTGCGATCCCTTGAAGATCATAGCCCACACTCTAAGCACCCCCGCGCTGAGCTGCCTCATAAAGTTCGGCGAGTTGGGCATAACATCCAGTGATAGAGCGAACTCTGTCTCATCCAGCAAGCTTTTTACAATGCCAACGATGCGGTTCTCGTCTTCCGTAATTGGGGGGTCGGGATTTGGCATTGAAAGGGCCTCAAGCCATTTGCTCATTAGATATGCACATTCGAGTGTACACAAGGAATGCTGGATGCTCCAGATGAAAGATTGTGTCTTTGCGACAAGGCGATAGCCGATTTTGATTGGGATAGAGAGAGCATGGGCTGAATGCAGCACTGCTCTGGTGATTTTGGGAGAGCGTCTGATGGCCGGTCCGGCACGAAAGGCATTCGCAATCAGGACTGGGTCCCTTGTTTCCAGTGCCCGGCCTGCTGTATCTACGTATAGCCGTATGTACGCCAGTCGGAGAAGGGCCGTTGAATTGAAAGCAACAGGGCCGTTTTCGTTCATGGGATCGAGCGAAGATTCGGGATTTTGTCTCCAACCAATTTGCCAGTTCCGCAGCGCATTCTCGAGTGATATGACGTCTTCTGTACTGAGATCACCGGGGCCCTCAAACCGACAGCGCGCCACTTGGCGAAGGAAGAAGATGTGTTGTATCAAGGCATGAATCAGAGCATAGTTTCCAGATGAGGAATTCACCTCTGTGACGTCCCGGCCTTGTTTGGTAAACAGCCGCTTCCAAGCGTCCTGAAACAACACTTCTGGAGCTTCTTTCCTGCGGGCCTCTCTCCACAAGGCTTCGGTAGGTGCTTTGAATTCAGCTGCGCTACATGGTAAAGGAAGTTTGACTTCGCTTGTCAACATAAAAGGCGGAATGTTGTATACGATGCAGTGTAAATTCGAAAAGCCGTAGACGATAAACTTTGTTCTTTTTACAGTTTCGCGTCGGATCCAATCGGTCCAGGATATGTCGGGGTGCAGGGGCTCTATCTCGAGCCCGTCGTCACGAACGAGTGTGGCCAAGATGCTTTGGATAGCCAATGCTTCCCTCAATATTTCTTTGTGTTTGGCCCAGGTAGATAACGCCATGAGCAACAGGAGGGCTTGTGCCGTCTGCATGAGATCTTCTCCAGAAGCAGTGGTGTCTTCAGATGGTAGACCTAACGGACCCGTGGCCGAATTCCTAGTCCCAGGACTGTGGGAACAGGACCCGTTTTCGAAATTCTGCGGTGATGAGCTGCTTGATGGCGAATGGCATTGGAGCTTCACTAGACGTGTGTCGCGCCTCCTGATTCGTTCCGTTGCAATCGCCTTGCTGACGTTGAACAGCTTTACTCCCTTTTCACCCTCAAAGGTATACTGTGCACCAACTGCGGCTAATGCCAACAGGAGCTCAATCGAACAATTGTTCACGGACATGCTGGGTATGTGAAGGAATGGCATGTGTTCGTGAAAGCCGTTGATGTATGCGGCAAGATATCTGCATAAAGCTAGCCGCGTTGGCAAAACAAAGTCAGCAGGTATAACAGAAGAGAACTGTGCGAGCATCTCGACCATTTTTTGACGATCCGCATGTGTTATATCTGCGAGTGGCCTTTTACATGTAGACGGCTCCTGCATGGGATCATCTGGTTGCAGGGAAGGAAACCGGGACCCAAATCGTGAGAGCGAAAGTGGCTCGTCTGATTGAGTTTGTCGCCAGCCAGTAATAGGTGCTGTTGTCTTACTGGGATCGGATATCATTCGTTGATCGTAGCCAAGCGAGTCTGGCGAAAAGAATGGTATGGGTTGTTCAGTATTGATCAGTGATGAAAAGTGGTATGAGTCCAGCGGCTCACTATCCATGAATACAGCAAGATTGTCCAGTGGATTTGGTAACCCAGATCCGTAGAACTGGGTTGAGGGTTCAGTTGGCATTGTTGTATGATGATCTTCTACTGTTGCAGCAATGGTATCGCGTTGAGAAGGCACAGGTGTCGGCAAAGCGTGAGCGGCTCGATCTTCCATGTTGCCTTGAAGCGCCTGGTACTCGGCAGCCATCGACAGTGCTGTCAAAGAGTATCCGCTCTGCTGCCCAAACGTCATAGACGCATGCGACCTGGCAGATTGGTGCTGAGACGCCTGTACATCCATGACGGCAGACGAGGACATCATGCTAGGGATTTCTGGGACTGGACGTCCAGAATCGAAGCTTGATCGCATGCGCTTGTACGGACGAGGCTCTGGAGGCGAGTAGACACTGTCTACGGGAGTTTGAGAATGATTTTGCTGATCATCCTGTCCTTTGCGATGCGTGAGCCGCTCATGGCGAACAAGCAGATCGCTTTGACCCAGTATAAGCCATCGGACTGTGAGAAGAGAACATCCCGTACCTTCTTGTGAATGAATAGTTGCATTCTGAGCAGCTGAAAGGCTTCACGCCACTGTCTTGAAACACGTCAGAAAAAGTCATCATCTGATTCGAACAACTTACGAATACGCTCATGTCGCTGCAAGTGCTCTAGTCTAGCGAAAGCACGCTGGCAGTGAGGACATTGAAAACGTTTCTCTTTCTTCCCGGGCTGCGCTTGTGTCACTTGCGCTTCGCCAAGAGCGGCTTCCATGAAGAGCCAATGGTGATTTTGCGGTCCAAACAGGACGTATTTGCGATTGGTTCAGTGGCGGTTCCCCGGTTGTCAGGATAGTGTCACGAATTTGCGTGGGATTTGGAGATGTTGGGAGAGTATGTGACACAGTCAGATGCGGATTGCAGCAGTGTGGGGAAGAGATGGAGCGCGGAGATCAGCCGGATGAGAATGCGGGGTGCTGAGGGAGGCAAACAAAGCCACCAATCAATCTCGCCAGGCAAGTGCGCCGAGCCTAGTTCACCCATTACGACACCAAGAGCTAAGTTTCGCGAGAGGCTGACATTGTGACAATCAGGGGTACCAGCTGATGGCGATAATGAAGGTCGCTCATTACTAGCACTGGTGTCTTGAGGCCACACCTAGGCTGCACCCCCGGACCGGATAAACTCCCAAGTTTGTATCCAGTAAGACCGAACCCGTTCCACACCATAAAGGGGTTTCCTATGCCCTGTCACTTCTGTTGCCCAACTCCCGCGCCATTTCGCCCTTCTCAGCCATCTCATTCAAGACTCTTTCGGCTGTCTTCATTGCGTCTACGCCAGCTGGCACACCACAGTATGTTGTCGCGTGGATAATGGCCTCGCGGATTTCGAGTTCAGACAGCCCGTTGTTTCTTGCTCCTCGTATGTGGACGGCTAGCTCAGGAGCACGATTGAGCGCCATAAGCATGCCAATATTGATCAGGCTTCTCTGCTTCTTGTCGAGGCCTGGACGGGTCCACGCATAACCCCAGCACATCTCCGTGACGAGTTCCTGCCCAGCTCTGGAAAACTCCGTCGAACCGTTCTCAAGTGCTCGATTGACGTATTCGTCTCCCACAACACTTCTTCTCATCTTCAACCCTTCCTCGAAGAGATGTTTGTGTAGTTCATCGTACTTGGGGTCGGTCGACATGGTTGATGCTTGGCGATGGTGCAAGTGATGGATTTGTAAGGTAGGCGTTGCGAAGTTGGTTTTCTATCGCGATGATCTTTCGGGTGAGAGATGTCTATGGAAGAGTTGGTGCAATGGGATGAAGATGTATTGGAGTCATTGTATCAATTACCGTACAGAGATCCATCGACGCTGGTCTCGGCGCTTACCTTACCCCAAACTTCCCCAAGTTCCCCCAACGTCACTATGGAACACCAACATAATTAACCACAGAAAAACGATTGACCGTATTTGCCCGGCCAAGCACA
The DNA here is from genome assembly GCA_026262405.1 of Curvularia hawaiiensis. Lineage (NCBI taxonomy): Eukaryota > Fungi > Ascomycota > Dothideomycetes > Pleosporales > Pleosporaceae > Curvularia > Curvularia hawaiiensis. The sequence continues at coordinate 58,792 of JAODYC010000025.1, forward strand.
ACACACACGGAAGATGGGATCCCAATACAACAACTCTCATTTATGTGCCATTCGACCTAGCCTGCCAGTCTTCACGCCCACCAAGATAGCGATAAACTACACGAGAGTCCAAGTCTTTGCAACGCGGATCCTTCGCCGCTCCTTCATAGGTCTTCAGACCGATTTCCCCCAGCACATTTTGCGAACCTACCCTCTTCGCCATATCCACTGCCAGTCCAAAGTCCTTGCGCATTAGCTGCACCTTGAAACCCTGCTTCCATCCTCCTGAAGATGGAGCGTCTGGATAAACGTGAGGTACGGGACAGAACTTGTCGCATATAGCGTTCTGAGCTGTACCTGCAGCATATACCTTGGCCAATGTACGAGGATCTAAACCGCTACGCATACCCATATCAAAAGCTTCGGAGCAAGCTATTGCGATGATGCCAGACAGATAGTTGTTAGAGAGTTTTGCAGCGAGCCCAAGCGACGGTCCGCCACAAGGTATCACCTGTCCGCCCATGAGACCCATCAAATACGTGAGGCGCCCTAGGTTTGGATCTGACTCTGCACAGCCCAAGAAGAAAGCGATTGTGCCCTTGATTGCACCCACCACACCACCACTCACCGGAGCATCATAGAAAGCTGCCGATCGGAATTGGCTAATATGGTCCTTCACTTCCAGGCTCGTCGCTGTGTCTATTGTTGAACAATCGATGAGAAGTTTGTTTGATATGTCTGTACTGCACACGCCGTTGTCGGGGTCGAGATATACAGATCGCACGTGTGCGCCTTCGGGTACCATTGTAACAATTGTGTCCTGTTCGTTGGTCAGTGACAGTTGTGCAAGTTCCAAACCCACGTACAACTTGCACTGCGACATCTTTCGCGCTCTCTCCTTTGAACACCCGGCTGGGAAACTTGGCACACACGTCATCTACCGTTCGTTCCACGACGTCATAAACCCATATACGCGAGTCCTCTGGTAGCTTTGCTGCCAAATGGGACAGCATTGGTTCTCCCATGGCGCCCAAGCCAATAAAACCGAGCTTTTTGAATTCGTGTGATTGCGACATTGCCTTTACGTGTAACAGAGACCACGGGAATGTGAGATGCTGAAGCCGGTCAGAGGTAAGACTTCGATGCTGGTACAACATCAAACAATATACTGCAGTGTGATAGCTATAACTTTTATTGAACATTGAATAAGATAATGCACTCGCCTGCACTCATAGGGGAGCCGCCTTAGTAAAGTGGGGCACAATCTCCAATGGGCTGTGCTATCGACTTCCCCAACTCCTCTATGCGCGAATTTCAAGGCGCACCCCACCATTCGTATGTCAGATAGCCTAAAAGCATAACCGATCACTATCATACGTCATCTCTGTTTATCTTTCACGTTCGCTCACGACTATAGTACCTTGTCATTTTCACTTAGCTAGCAAGAAACAACAACTTGAACACCACACTATACTGACACAAAAGCAAGATAAACCACGCTGTTTTCGAATTTCCAAAAGGATATGACGATCCAGGAGTCATTCCATGGCTCGCTGCATGAACCAGCAGCCGTTGTTTCGGTGCATGCTCTATCATGCGGCTACCTTTCCCTACCAGAATACCAGTTTGTGCATCCTGCTTCACCGGACGCTCGCCGAACAGTTCCTTCGTTAGCGTTTTTGATTCAGCACACAAACCGAACAACTAGAATTCGAACGCGAATTGTATTTGATCTGGGCCTGAGGAAGGATGTAAAGCAGTATCCACCGCCGATACAGAAACACATTGAGACCCGACAGCCAATGACCACTGATCCAGATGTCACCAAAAGTCTCGCACGAGGTGGACTAACACCTAACGACATTGATTACGTGATATACTCTCACGTAAGTGACGATGTGCATTCGGCCCGTCGCAGATGAGTAACTTAAGTATTATAGGTACATTGGGACCATGTTGGCGAACCTAGAGATTTTCCAACTTCGAAGTTCATTGTCGGACATGGTGCAGTCACTCTACTTAAAGGCACTTCGTTGTCACTCCGAGGGAGCCATTCGTTCTTCGAAAGCGACCTCTTACCGGAAGGCCGGACTATTGAACTGTCAGAGCCATTGGCATATGGACTGAAGAAACGAGATTCTTGCGCGACACCGGGGGAGATCAATCTCGATGGATCGTGGCATACCCACGGATGTCTTCCTGAAGTTCTTGACCTTTTCGACGATGGCTCACTTCTTATCGTGAACGCGCCTGGCCACCTCCCCGGTCATATCAATCTTCTGGCAAGGACGTCTCCCACTCATAGAATTTACATGGCGGGCGATGCTTGTCACGACAGAAGGTTGTTAACCGGCGAGAAAAAAATTGGAGAATGGAGTGATATACATGGCCAAATCTGTTGCATACATGCCAATAGAAAGCAAGCTGAAGAGACAATAGAAAGGATCCGGATCTTAGAAAAAGAAGGGGTTGAGATCATTTTTGCCCACGACATAGAATGGGAAAAAGACCCGGCAAATAGGACCCGGTTCTTTGGCGCGCTGTAGATTGCATGCAAGTAATAGTAATACGAAAATTTTCCAAACTCATGGCTCGAAACCACTCCTGCATCCCTCAGTGACAACTATCCACGGTGTTTTGCGTGAGCCGAGTAAATCACATGTGTCGCCGATCTGTATATTTCCCCACACCCGGCAAGTTGGGGAAATGTGGGGCCAACCGGGTAATGGTTGTTGAGCCGTGGTACCGACATCATAGGAAGACCGCAAGTCGGCCAAAGCCCTTTGTCGTAGCTGCAGCTCTAAATCCTTCCAGTGAATCTACTTGTTTCAGCAAAGACAGAGGGTACCGCGTGTTTCAAGGTGCGAATGACGTAATGTGGGTGGTGGTTCCTGGATGCCACAAACCTTCGATGTATCTAGTCAGGTACCGGGTATCAGCAAAACTTCAGTACCGGCAATCTTGTCATTCAGGAATTGCTGGTCCGAACTGTTTCACGCCTTTCCCCATCTATCCTTTCGGTCCCAACATTGCTACTTGTATATGCTTGACCCCGCGTTTAGCCCCGCTTTGGGGAAGTGCTTGGCTTCGCCACAACTGTACATTAGGAAATTGGGGAATTAGAGTGACAAATCTGCTGTCAACGTCACTGTGGAGTGGGATACATTGCTCTATTAATCGTATTTTATTGTACAACATGGAAACATCGCAAGCAAAGAACCGCTCATAAGTAACATGGGTAGTGGGTACAGGAATATGCACGCCTTATACGCGGAATTTTGTCTTTCTAAGAATGTATCCTAAACACTTTGCAACGCTGGGCATTATCAAACCCTTTCTCTAACGCTAATCCTGGACGACATCAAAGAGTCAATGCAGCATCAGTGTGTATGATGTGACTTGCAAGGAGTCCTAGTTGATCATTCTCTTCACCTCGAAGAAAATTAAGTATGAGGGCCATGTAGGAATGAAAAAAAAGGGAAGTATACTGAGATTTCAGGTGAGCATATCATTCTTGCGTGAAGGGCGGATGAAAGCTTTGGACTGAATACTAGTAGTTGAATATAAGAATAGGATTAGAAAAGATTACATAGATGTCTCTCATCTAGAAAATTCATTGATAGGGCCGGCTATGTTTGCTAAAAAAAAACTCCTGTTACTAGAAATGTGACGCTTTAATGCTCCCTAGCTCGATCAACCCATGAATTTGACATTGCTGGATGCTTTCCGTTGGAATATGCAAGGCAGTATACCTGTTGAAAAGGAGAAGAATTAAATGCTAAACAATTATTGATTGCAGTGTGTCAGTACGAGTAAGGTGACCTCGGAAACATGGTGGCAGAAAACATTCACACAAAAAACATCGGCTTTTGACCTGAGTATTACGAATGACTCTTTGTCCAGAGCTTCTCACTGGCTATCACTTTGCTAGTGTTGGACACGGCTTTTCCTATCAGCTACCACAGCAACTGTTGACCCGGCGATGCCGACCAAGGCGAAAGCCGAAGAAATCCCCCGTTGATCTTAAAGTGAGAAAAACGACGCTCGGAGCTGAAGTTGGACACCTCGAATACAAACTTTGCTACCGGGTGCTTGTTCTACAAAAGCGAAGCGATAATCAGAAAACTAAAGCACAAAGCTGACGAGCGAGAAAAAATGTCCGTGGATCTTCAGCGCAAAGACATTCAGGTAAATGTTGACGCACGAATAACTAAAACTCTCCGGAAACTGAGTTTGAAACTTGAATCAGCATGTTCGTGGACCGGACGCAGAGCGTTGAAGCCGAACCAAACTTCGTGAGAACGGAAACTGGTTGGACACGGACATGAACCAAGTCGGACATGTTCAAACAAAGAGATATGGGAGAGGATGAAAGTACTGGGAAGCGTCAAAATCCCCACAAAGGGACATCAAATCCATGACCAGATCTTTGTCTGCCAAAAATAGTATGCACCTCCGGAATGAGAATCCAATACAGCTGCTCCTCAGCTTATTCGATTTGCTCTTATCCCGATACAGGCAACTCCCAAGTCTACATCACCATCATCATTGTCCCGACAGCACGGCATCAAGTAGCCACATGACCTACGCCCACACACCCAATCTTGTATCTCTCCATAGCCTCAATCTTGATCCCACGAATCTCAAGCCTCTCTTTGCACGCCCAACACACTTCTAGCCTCGATCTCCACCGCTCTTTGGGTACTTTTGTTGGTTACTCACGATCGGACCCAATCCCACGGGCAACAGAAAAGGTCGCCAGCACCAAAAGATACAAAAACAAACTCCAGGTTCAGTCGAGACGAGGCCACAAAACTCACGATGCCGATCTCGCCGAGGAAAAAGAGAGTGAGGGTTGAGAGAGAAAGAGCCATGTGGTTGCGAACAGCGTCATGCAATGCAAGATGCGCACAGACGCATGTGCATGCTGGAGGAGAGTTATGTACCCTCACCCTCCTTGTTCTTCATTATCCCTGTTGCACAAGTCTCCGAGTAGACGAAGGGTGTGTCTTTGTGCAGTAGTGTGTGTAGTCACGCGCTCAGGCCTTGCTGCGCCGATCACCCTGACGTGGCTGGGAGAGTGATCGACAGTGCTTGCAGGAGGATGGCGTAAGGGTCTCTACATGTGAAGATCCGGTAAGTAGATAAGCGACGGACCAACCCATCGCTAGCGGGGTTCTTAGCTGCAGTTACTCTAGCGCCATGTAAGTGGACGTGTGTGCTTGAGAGAGAAAGTGTGTGTGGGTGGGTGGGTAATGTGTGTGCCTCTTTTTATTTGGTTTTTTCCACAAGTGGGTGCTGGAGCCTTGTTAATGTAGCAAAAGCAACCTCTGTTTCGAACTCTAAGGCAGCCGGCACTAGAACGAAATAACAAAGCAGCTGCATGGGCAAAGCAATTCGGCGACCAAGACCCGGTTTTCATTCCTTCCACTTGAGCAGATGGGTTGGTTGCTGTGGCTGGACAAGGGTGAAAGGGGGTGAAGGGTTCAGCCCTCTACGCTCTCCTGTCATGAGGCCAAGATTATAGGCGTTGAGCGTGGTCATTTGGTTAGCTGGCCAACAAGGTGGATAATTATGAGGGTTGCGTGTTTCCGATGCGAAGATTCGTCCAACCCATGCGATCGAGAATGAATCATGATGGATCCTACATGGGTTGAGGTGGATACTTCGATCGGTTCAGGCAGCCCACTCAGCTGTCTAGTATACATGAGTAAGAAAAGGCGGGCTGTAGTTTCAAGGAAGTGATCGATCCCGATGTCCAAGGATCATGACATATGTATTGTGAGTAGGTAGTTGAGAAGGAGGTAACTGAGGTGATGAGACTAAATGATTATCTAAGCTCGCAAAGTACAAATGCCATTTGCGTCATAGCAGTCTGTACCTGAACGGGCCGTTTCGCTTGCTCGGACGGCCCTGATGTTTGTAGATCGCGAGTATATCGTACAAACAACAAAGACATCGGTCAAAGAGCACGATCTCGATGACAAGAACGTACCCTGTACACTGCGATACCCCTCAACGCCACTGCAGTCAGTATGAGCAGGGAAAGGAAGCTCCCGTTTCGTAGTGGTGTGCGATCACCGATGCCCGTACCTTGTCAAGCGTTATATGAGTTGAAGTGTGTGGCTACAAAGTAATCTCGATCTCGATGGTAAGAAGCACATTGAAGAACTACTTCGGACGCTATCGCAAGCGGACTCAGAAGGGAACGCCCGTTTCACAACTGTCAAAGATCCCGATGCGGGCTGATCATAAGGCGTGGGGCTTAATATTGAAGGCTGCGAAGTGATCTCGATCTCTCGATCTCGATGATAAGAAGAAGCACACATGGAGAGTGACTTCATATTTCGTCCCCTGGCCACGTATCGGAGGTTTCATAACGGTGAACGATCCCGATGCTCTTGGGCCACAGCTTAAGTGTGTTGTGATGCAACAGTGTTGGGTGTAGTGCGGTTGGGTAGTGAGAGTAGAAGCAGATGTAGTGGTGGTTAGTTTGGGATTCAATCACGAGTACAGGTTGCACACTCAGGAGACACCCCTTTCGAAGGATTGATGTGTGGGTGTATTGAAAGTTTCACTGGAGCTTTCGATTCCGATGCTCTGTAAGCCTGTTTTTCTCGTCCTTCCTGATCGCTGGGGTTGAGGTAGTCTTCATCGCGATTTTACCTCTGGATCGTAATCGACGGTATCACCCCAGAAAAAGTAACAACGAGGCTTAGCGCCTACCTGAACGTCACAAGGCACCCTCATTGGGCCAGTAAGACTATTGGCAGTCCTAAAGCGTCATAGCATACTCAGTATGTGGGTAGAGTTGTCGACCTAGCCAGGTGAGACGCAATTTGGTGGCACACCAATGGGTCAAGATGGCATGACAACCACCAACGGCACCTCCGTCATCGCGTTTCGCAAAGAGTGATTCGTCAGGCCGACGTCTCCGTAGATACATCGCAGGCATCAACGAAACACGATGGTTATGATGCAATGCGATCCTTCGCACACGTCAAGCTCAGTCCTCTCCCCATCAAAAGCACCCTGCCCTACCATCAGCGATGCCATCCGACGAATCCAATCTCACGCAAAAACAACCACTTCCTAGGCTTTTCCGCTCTACAAGCCCATACAGTACCACGACAATGAAACGCAACGTATCCAGATACAACAAATTAAACGATGAAACCGCTTCGTTTTACCACACCGTAGTTCGCTAAGTCAAATTCACCGATATGCCTCTTATTCTCCGTCAAAACCGTCGCCTGTGAAAAAAAAAGCAACAAAAAACAAAACAACACGACTGTTCACTCGATAATTCTCCGAAACACTACCAAATGTCCAAACGGTCCGATTGCAACGACGAGGTAGGTAACTAAGCGAAAAGCCAAATTGTCTATTACCAAGGAGCATCGTCTCTCTGTGCATAGAATAATTTACGCAGTAAGAGGTGAAAAGAAAAGAGGAGGAAAGCGAGCACAGTGGCGAGGGAGCATGCCAATTCAGACCGTTTTTTTAGACACAAAGTGTAAACTCACGCACGAGCATCCATACTAATTAGTGTAACTAACTTTACCTTTGTTCAGCAACAGCTCTCCACCACCAAATGCTCAAAAACATGTGCTGCGCAGCCATGCATCGCAGGCCCATCCTTCTCCTCCCCGCCTTCATCCTCTTCACACACGACTACTCCGCCTTCCCTCTCCTCTTCATCCGCATACTCTCAGCCTTCAACCGCGTATTCTTCTTCACCCAGGAAGATGAAGTTCGCGATGGACGAGTATCCACGATGGAATCGGGGCGGGAGAGTAGTAGATAAGGGGAAGAGGAGGGCGAGTGATGATGATGAAGAAGAAGCAGAGAGAAATGTCGTTGATGATGGTATGATTGGTGGTCTAGGAGGACGACACATGATGAACTATACTGGAGCGAGAAAAAAGTGGAGTCATGATATGGTGTAAGTTGCTTAATTTTGCTATTTTCCCACAGCCTACGGATTACATCATATTGTCTGTCTCCTTTCTCTCTTTCTCCGCGGTCTTCTCGCACAGCATACCCCCTTTTCCTTTTCCCTTTCTTTCCTTTTCTTTTCTTTCGCCCAAAACGTTCTTGTGTCGAGAATTCTACGCGGAGAGAGAGGGCATCAAGATTTCGTCATCTCTTCGTCATCAATCTTCCTTTGCTCGGTGGTGGTATTGGTTTTTGTGCTGCAAACAAAACGTGTTTGAGAAAGTGATGGTCGTCGAGCGTGGGGGCATACGCGCTAATGTCTATCTTGCATAATAATAAAGTGCAAAGATGCGCAATGAAGCAGCAGCACAAAGCAATGCTTCTTTGCAGTCGTCATCGCAGTCAGTTTACTCGATGGATCCGGCTGCACAGCCTCAGCTGGGAAGAGGAGGTCCGAGGTCGAGGCCTAGACGCGATAGCATGGAGCCTGAAGCACGTCATCCTGCTCAGCCTTTTGTTGCTGCACGACCGATGTCTGTGCTTGGTAGGCAGAAAACGCAAAATATGAAAGAGGAGAAAAAAGAGGAGGAGATGGCGAATCAGAAGATATGGACGTTTGTGAAGCGGGCCTGGACTGGTCTTGGACGCAAGTAGTCAGTGTCAAGTACTCCCCTCCTTCATCCCGCTTCTGTCAAAGCATGACGAATCCTACGAGTACGCGAGGCCAGACTCTGCCATAAGGAAAATGTGCAACCTGCAATGCCTCACCATGGACCTCATTCTTTCCACGTGGTAGTCGGATGGGAGGGTCGCGTACAAACCGGTTTCCCCCTCATCTTCACTTCGACAGAACAAAAACGTCTTCGGATTCATGCAACTGGCTGTGGCCTTCTTGCGTTGGGACCCTCGGTTGGAGGCAGGGAGGGTGGGTTTGGTCACGAATATTTTATGATTTTACACAGACTCTTGCATCTAGCCCTACCGGATCAACACTTCCCTTGTGTGATTGTTGTTTCCTCGGATATGCGCGTTGCCATTGTTTTCTTTCGACACAGACCCTCGGTGAAGAACTCCCGTTGGATATTCCAGATCATTTTAGGAGGGGGCGATATTTTTTTACTTTCGTGGCGTCTAGATTCTCAGCGGGTAATTGGCGAGGTTTTCTTCTTCTCGCCTCTGCTTCGCCTCTGCTCGAGTTCGCTTCAGGGACCCATCGCCTAGCGTGTTCATCCTCATATGAACATGTTTTTTTCGCGTCTGGCGGATGCGAAAGGGTCTCTTTAGCGAATGGATTTCTTTTGATAGAGATATTTTGCAACAGCTGCAAGGCTGGAGGGAGGGGAGGAAGCAGAGCGGCGGTGAGGCCAGCTCATGTTAGCGAAGAGCAAGATGGTGTGCGAACAACAGAAAACCAGGATGGTCGAGCAAAGTTTTGAAGGCTTGATTTGCGATTCGTCGCGAGGGTGGCGACTTCGGATAATTTGCATGAATTTGCAGGTCACTGGCGAGGTCCGAGAACGCGTGGTGTGACCCTGTCAGCTTGCCGGCTAATTATCGCAGGTGGTGAGCTTCTCACACCACATAGCAATATGCAAGACCAGCAGAGTGCTACCATATGGCCACTCGCATTTTCGAGTGCGATCTTGCTATCATCTGATAGAGATGACGGTAATCATATAAAGCGAAACAATGTTTCTCTCCGTCTCTGGTGAACCAACAACTCAACTCCAATCTACAAGAACACAACTACTGAAGTCGTCTCTCCGCATATTGCTGTAGCAAAATAACTTCCTACTACGTTTCTGATAGCGAAGTCGGATCTTCGTCGTAGCAACCAAGATGCACTACCGTTTGCATATCCCACACCCACATTGGCACTTGCGACGACATCTGGACCAGTGGCTGGCAGACGTGGCTGAAGTGTACAGTCGGGCTGCATGAAAAAAGCCAAGCTTTCACCCCCAAGCTTTCTGGCGGTGACTGTGGGAAAGGTATGTAGTATATTGCGGGGGTATTATACGACAGGCTGTTGACGCCTCATTGCAGATGACAGGAAGAGGAAGGTGAAACGAGACTGGGCATAGGTGGAGCCCTGGTATGGGGGGCTATCTGGTCGATGCGCTGTTAGGGATATCTTCGTATTTGGAAGAGTCTAGACCTGGTGACGTTGTTTGATACCCAAGAGATACAGAGTCGTGTGAATGCTATCGTTTTCTCATTCTGCCTTTCTTCGGGACTATTTGCTTGCAGTGCATGTGAGGCTGGAGGATGGAATGCGCGATACGATTACGAGGCTGCAAGGCAGCCGGGAAGCATGCTGCCGGTCGCTGACGATGCGCTGCGTGCAAAGAAAAGGAAATGCGCTTTGCGACCCTGCATGGGCATTTTCTTTTTTTCCTTTTCTCCATTAGGTACTTGTAGGCTCAGCGACGGTGTGAAGTCTTGAGACGCCGGCCTCGCACATGGCGACAGAAACGAGGCGCACCCACGGTCCTGTTGCGGTGGTATCGCGCTTAGGATGTGCTTTTTTTGCGAGTGGCAGGCTGTTGTTGATTTGTTCAGGGCGACGACCCTGGTTATTCGGCAAACATACACCGACAGAACAAAGGCAGGCAGGTAGGTAAGTGGTACATGGTTCTCCTTAACTCCACTTGGGCCAAACGACCAGGCCGTTGCTACTCTCAGACATGTGGCTACGTCACACTTTGATTAAGACTTGGTGTCAGGAGCGGGTGATCTGAGTAGCAACCATTGCGGTGGGTAAATTGCCAGGCTGACAATCTATTTACGAGACCATGCCGGGGGCAGAATCCTATAGATCTCTTCGGCGATCTGGGAATCAGGGCTGCGCCGCGGGACTGGTTGATCCGGACTGGGGTCGTGAGTCATGCAGGATGGGAGATTCTGATCTGAATGGGGTCTTGATGAAAGATGTCGGTGGTTCCCAACGAACCCGAGGCCGGCAAGAGCCCGAACCCGAATCCTTATTTGCCCATTGGGAATAGAGTGTGGGGGACGATGCAGTGGGAACTGTGTGGCCGGGGTAGGCAGCGAGTAATTTGAAAACGATGCCTGAAGGTCGGCGAGGCCTGTATTGGATTGCGGAGCGGTCAATATTGAGCAGGTGTAAGAGTCACATGTGTATGTCTGCCACCGATCGGTCTCATTATTTGAGTTGCAGATGATGATGACGATGGCGAGGGTATGAAGGCTACTATGAATGGCGTGCACAATGCATTGTAGGTTTGTTTCGCACGCGCACGCACGCACGCACGCACGCGCGCCCAGCCCTGAGGAGATGAAGGACATGGGAACCGTCGGGCGGTTGATATGGTGTACGTACTGTCTTGTCCCAAGTGAAACCGGGGTTGGGCGTGTTTGGCCCACGGATGGTGCAGCGAGAGATTGCACAAAGTCGACCGAGTGCGTGGTTCGAGGAAAAGGCGGATTGCGTAATGTGGTATCCAGCCCCTAGGGTTGCAAGATGAGATGACTGGGACCAACGTGTTCCTGGGGTCACAGATGCGGTAAACCCAGCGAATGCAGCTGCATTCCATTCCTTGGATGCCAGCTGCTGAGGCGCCATGCCCAAAGCGGACGCGCTAGTGCAGGGGTACTTTGCAGCCAGCTGAGCCACGGGCAGTTTGCTTGGATGCTGGCTGCTCATAATAATATCGTGCATGCAGTGTACGAAGTATGTATGTGTATGTACAATGTACGAAGCACTGCCAGCGAAGAGGGTTTGCAAGTGACTGAGCGCGTTGGCGGCGGAGCCTCTGGGGCAGAGCGTTGAGCCATAGCACTACCGTTGTGGTGTTGCAGTCTGGCATGACTAAGGCGACGACGATAAAGTCACGACAGAGTCGTGGTCACGATGATGTTTAGTGATCGCGCGTCGACGTGTGATTGGATAGCATGGGCTCGGCCCGCACAATTCGCGTTCCTGCATGGCAGCGTGGTGAGCAGTAGTATCACGATGCAAACAAGGTACTGAATCCATCGTTCGGCGCATGGGGCACGTTGCGCTAAGCAGTTCATTGCTTTTGCTCTGGGGCCTGTCAAATTAGCATCCGCGTACCCTTGGCGCTTTTGACAGCTGGTTAGCTTGGGCCAGACAGACCAGAGAGGAGGGGCAGATCTCTGCGAGCCAGAGCACAGCGGGCGACCAGGCTACCGCTACCGCTACCAGGCGGTGAGGCTGTCGACAGGCAGCTCGCACGCAGTATTCCCGGCGACGCTGCATCGTATCTATCGTGCCTTTGTTTTGTCGCCAGCAGGCCTGGATTCCCTCTGCCTCACCGTCTCGCGACACTCGGATACGCTCGCCGTGGGTTCTAGACTCGGGCAGTGTGGGAGCCAGGGTGCTTTGTTTGCACCCGTACAGCCTGTCCTTCTCTTCCCACCCTCGTCCCTACCCCCGCCAGGCTGCGGCGTTTGAGGCCAAGTTCCAAAACGCGGCTGATCGGCGTGTGCGAGTAGCTTTGGATAGGAGGGGCGCCCGTCCAGGGCTACGCGAGAGCGAAGGGGCGTGATAGGTCGAGTCGTATCTGGCCGCCATGGCGGTGGTGAGTGTGGAGCTGAGGCGTGCCAGGGCAGCCAGCCCCTTGGTTCAGCACACCAGGATCTGCCGTGGGGCCCTTGCGTCGACGGCAGCTAAAAGCAACCACTGCTGATCGGCCCAAAGCGTGAGTGATGACGGAAACGGTAGGGCCGCAGCCATGTACCACGTTTTGCGGCGCTGTCACGATCCCAGTCCTTGGACTCCATCGGCGAGGGCGGCGCTATGGCGCTTGGTCTGGTGGGTACCGTCCTGGGGGCGGGTGCTGCGTGAGATACCCAAGTCCGTTGCTGCTATATAACACTTGGTCGCCCTAGCCTCCAGATACTGCTCACCACAACCGGTACTACAAAGCCAACACCAGCCACCACCACCACCACCACCACCACCACCACCATTGCCCTCTGCCGTAGTACCAGCCAGCCATCACTACTACTTGCAATCCACCCTCAACCACATCTCTACGGCACCCAACACTGACTGCCACCCGGTGTCCCTTCACCGAAGCTTCTCTCTCACTCACACAAACTCAATCCCTCCATCAACAAAACCCCTCAGCAAACATGTACCAAAACCTTGGACACACACCCAACTGGGACGTCTGCTTCCAGCAAGCCCGGCTCACCGAGGAGAACCTGCGGTCACACAGCTCCACACAATCCTCAACATACCCCTCAACATATGTCCCCTCACACGGTCCATCCCATGCCAAGGTAAGCACTGAGTCCTTAAACCCCCCCTTTGGTGCGAACGTCACGGTCTAACATTGCATCCAGGCCGACAGTGCTTGCTACATGATGGCTGAGCCTCACCACTACTACCGCTATGACTTGGACCTGGAAGAGTCGGACGATGAGGATGCGGGCTCGCAGAGGAAGAGGATGGCGCTAAGAAAAGCAGCGTCGATGGAGGTGCTCAAGGCATACGGTGGCTGCTTTGCCTCGGGCTTCCTCGCGCTCCAAGAACCTCTTCCCAGCCGGCCACAATCAAAGCTCCGACGTTACGAGAGCACCGACGACTTTGAGATCCGACGAACTGCCTCGATTGCAACCTCACTTGAGAGCGCCTCGATGAGCTGCACCAGCAGCACCACCACTGACAGCCCACGACCCGACTCTGCCACTCTGAGCGCGGCACTGCTGCAAGAGGCAGCCAAGGCCAGCAAGTGGAGTTGGAGGAGCATGAGGAGGTCGCGAAAGAGTTCACCCAAGAAGCTATAAGTCTGGGTGCAAAGCATGCGCCCGGCCGGATAGCGCGCCAACTACATTTCTTTCCTTTGTCTTTGCTTCTTTACTTGTTTTATTATGTCTTTGTCTGTATATTAGCGAAGGTGTTTGGGTTTGCGAACAGTGCAGGACAGCCACCTGCCGTCTCTTTTGTTTGGCCAAGAAAAGTCATGAGGATGAGCAGATTGAATTAGTAGAGGCAGACACGACCAAGTCGGCAGTATTGGGTATTAATACCATCCGACCGCGGCTCTGCGAGCACGATTGGATCAACAAAATAAACACTATACAAAAAACCCACCACATCAGACCACCACATGAGTGCCATGAGTGAAGCCTATGACGCCGTCGATGCCTCGAGAATGACCAGGCGGAAGCTTTGGAGAGCCGGAGTCGGAGGCTGCGAGGCTGAGGCGATGTCGTCGGATGCTGGGCGTGGGATGTCATGCGGGGGATATACCGGTAACCGGGCAACGAGCAGCAGCCGAGCCAGTCAGCAGCGCCGGGGATAACACAGCAGCGCCAAGGGTCGGAAGAAAAAAAAAGGACTCAGGGCGAAACAGAGCTGCCGCAGAAACATTGAGGCGGCATTGAGGCCGCGCAAGGTGAGGGAGACACGAGGCGAGCATGCCAGAGGATGCAGAGGGACAAGAAGAGCAGCATGACGTAAGGGCGGGGTGGGGTTGGCGATAGCGCGGGCGATAAAGCGCGGGCGAGCAGCGGCGAGGCAGCGACGACGAGGACAAGGACGCAGAGCAGGAAGGCACGGCGGCCAGGGACAGAAGCTGCGAGCGGAACGGGACGACCAAGACTCAGCGAGCGCCCGCGTCGTCGCTCCGCCCGGCGCCTGGCCCGACTGGCGTGTGCCTGAGCGAAGCACCTACGTACAACGCACATGCAGCGCACATACACTGCACATGCCATCTTGTAGTAGTACTCAGCAGCCCACGCCACGCGTGGGTGTTGGCACATCTGTAGAGCCGCCTCACCGCCTGCGCGCTGCGGCTTCCTATCGTCGTCACGGGCTCCAGACGTGAGGACAGACCCACCGTCGACGCCTGCTGTGATGCATTCTGTAGCCCATCGGCGCACCTGCCGCTCCGTCGTCAGTCAAAACTGCCACCTTCGCCGCCCGTATTCGTCGTCTGCTCTCCCTCTTCCCTACACCAAACCCGCCACGCCCAGCCCTCGACGCCATCTTTGCATCGTCGCACCAGGTCCGCCGCCCCTAGAATCAGCCCCCGTCCCTTATCCAACACGTTCCGCCCCGCCCCCACCCCAGTCCGCCCGTCTCGGTGTCGAGCGTCTCAGCTAACCCGGCCAAGTAGTACCTACGCCATAGCTCGCTCCTCCTGCTACCCACCACACATAACTTTGAGCCACCACCCTTCCTCACCACACCACGCCCGCACCCACAATCCGCCCGTACCCGCACCTCGACCTCTACCCACAGCACCACTCCCTTGATTGGTAGCTGCGCCCTTCCGCCACCATAGCATGAGCTCGCAATCCTCAAAGACTCGCCGAACCTCGTCTGTGGTTGATCCCTACGCCGCGCCGCATGTCTACTACGGCGAGAGTCACTCGCAAAAACATCCCCGCGCAAGAACCTACTCGGCCGTCAGTCTGGCCCGCTCCCTTCCTGTCCTCTGGCCTGCCCCGCTAATACAAAGCAGAACATAGGCCAACCCACCCGCAATGCCCCGTTGAGCGAAGGCGTTACTGCTGGCCGTCGCACCAGCCACGGTACGTACCACACCACACAACCCCATCCGCCGCACTCGATGCGCTGACCGTGCCTGTAGATGAGGCTTCGTTGCAACCCCGCCGCTTCAAGATTAACGTCGACGAGACGCTCGAACAGCTTCTAGCCCGCGAGGACTCCGACCAGAACTATCAGATCACAATTGAAGACAAGGGTCCCAAGGTATGCCGTCATGCGAGCTTTTTTATTTTTCTGTATACATCTGCCCGCGGAAAGTCTGACATGCACACACAGACCCTATCTCTCGGCACCCTGGGCTCCAATGCCTTCAAAAAGCACGATGTCCGCGGAACCTACATGCTCTCCAATCTGCTGCAGGAACTCACCCTCGCCAAAGACTACGGCCGTAAGACGATTGTCCTGGATGAATCGCGCCTCAATGAAAATCCTGTAAATCGGCTCAGCCGCCTGATCCAGTTTTCCTTCTGGGACGGCCTTACCCGTCGCATTGATGGCTCCAACATTGCCAAGGTCGGTGTTGACCCCAAGGACTGGACCGCTGAACCGCGCCCCCGCATATACATTCCCCAGGGCGCTCCCGAGCAATACGAATACTACACACGCATTGCCCGCGAGCATCCAGACATGCGTCTCGAGGTCATTTGGCTACAAAAAGATTGCGACGATCCTGCATATGTGCGCGATCTGAACAAGTCCCCTGGTCTACTGGCCATTGCCATGGAGGAATGGATTGACCCCGAAACCAACAAAAAGGACTTGAGAGGCTTGCCTTTTGTTGTCCCGGGTGGCCGCTTCAACGAGCTCTACGGATGGGACAGCTACATGTGTTCGCTCGGCCTGCTCGTCAACGACCGCGTCGATCTGGTCAAGTCCATGGTGACCCACTTCTGCTTCTGCATCAAGCACTACAACAAGATTCTCAATGCCAACCGCTCATACTACCTCTGCCGATCCCAGCCGCCCTTCCTTACCGACATGGCCCTGCGTTGCTACGAACGCATCAAGCACGAGCCCGGTGCGCTTGATTTCCTGCGAGAGGCCATTCTTGCCGCCATCAAGGAATACCATTCGGTCTGGATGAGCCCGCCTCGTTACGATCCTGAGACTGGCCTGACCCGCTACCGACCTGGTGGCTTGGGTGTACCTCCTGAGACCGAGGCCACCCATTTTGAGCACATCTTGAAGCCGTATGCTGACAAGCATGGCATGTCTTTCCACGAGTTTGTGGATGCATACAACAACCAGCGCGTGACCGAGCCCGAGCTAGACGACTATTTCCTGCATGACCGCGCCGTGCGTGAGTCTGGACACGATACCTCTTATCGTCTTGAGAAAGTTGCTGCAGATCTTGCCGTCGTCGATATCAATGCTCTGCTATACAAGTATGAAGTGGATATCGGCCGCTGCATTCGCAACCATTTTGGAGACAAGCTTGAGATCCCCGCCGAATTTTGCACAGGTGACATGAAGCCTGGCCAGATTGAAAATTCTGCTGCATGGGAGCGTCGCGCTAGGAAGCGACGCGTCCAGGTTGACAAGTATCTCTGGGACGAGGAAGCTGGCATGTACTTTGACTACAACACCGTCAAGCACAAGCGCACAGGCTATGAGAGTGCCACTACTTTCTGGCCCATGTGGTCCGGACTTGCCACACCTCGCCAGGCCAGTATCCTGGTCGAGAAGGCTCTTCCTAAGCTCGAGGCTTTTGGTGGACTTCTCTCAGGTACCGAGGCATCACGTGGTGAAGTTGGCATCGACCGCCCTAATCGGCAATGGGACTATCCCTTTGGATGGGCTCCCCAGCAGATGCTTGCCTGGGTCGGTATGCAGCGGTACGGCTACGACACCGAGGCCCAACGCCTGGCCTACCGCTGGTTGTTCATGGTTACCAAGGCCTTTGTCGACTTCAACGGTGTCGTGGTGGAAAAATACGACGTGACGAGGAAGGTGGACCCACACAAGGTTGAGGCTGAATACGGTAACCAGGGCAGTGACTTCAAGGGCGTTCCCCGTGAAGGGTAAGTATTTTTCCGTTGTCGTGAATACAAGTCCATGCATAATACTAACACACTCGCAGTTTCGGATGGGTCAATGCAAGTTATGTCTATGGTCTCACACTTCTCAGCGCACACCAACGCCGTGCGCTCGGTGCCCTGACTGACTGGGATACGTACGCCAAGGCCATGCAGGATCTCGGAATGATGTAAGACAAAACTAACCCCTTGTTGGCCTGTTGTACTACTCGCGTCTTGGCATATATACATATCCATTCATAACAGCCTTGAGGAAGCGTGTCTGGGTATACCGCCTGGTTGATTGCTCGCATTGGCATCGATGACAAGATGAATTCTTTATGCTTAGCTATTGCTGTGGGATGATTGCTTGAGTTTGATGTTTGTCGTCTTGAACCAAATTGGTCATTTGTGATGACGGTGCTGTACATGCGATTTGTCCTCTTTTTTTTTTCTTTACATTGTTGGTCGATTTCATCGTTCATCTGTTTTGCATCTTTGCTTTCTGCTAGGTTCAAGGAGTGTGTATGCGTGTGGTGTTGGACTCTGGCAACTTGTACCTAGTCCTTTCAATGGGGTACCTTTGGATAACTATCTAATTATTTCCATCTATCTATCTCTCACACTTCTTTTTGCATTGTGCAGACATGGTTTCAAAATACTGGAGCAATTCAAGTGAACAATGCGAGGAAGAAACAAAATACTTCTTCATATCCCAAACTATGCTAGCTAGTCCCAAAGTCTCTTGTGATGTATATATGTATGTGTTGAATGAACTTATTCCCTTCCATCTCATCTTACAAACCCTATCATCCATCCTTGTCGTTGTTGAAAATCCAGTAGTTAGTAGTAGTCATCATCCCTTTTTTTTTGTCTGGTCGCTTTCTCAATAAACGCCGTCATATATGTGGGAAAAAACATTCGGTTGAAGGAGGAAGAAGAGAAAAAAAAAACGCCGCTGAACACCGTATTTCCAATCATCATCCAGTGTTAAACATGTCTGCCCTTCCCCCACCATTTCTTGATTATACAACAGCAGAAAAGCTTGTTGAACGCTTTCTGACTCGAAAATTTCAACCCCTACACCTTCCCAAATTCTTACTTCTAGAGCGAAAAAAAAAGACTCTAGTCTAGAACATTCCATCAATCTCACCCGTCTCAACATCAACATCAATGTTGAGATAGCCTGGTGCAGTGGGGAGACCGGGGATAGTCTGAATGTCAGCAGCCAGTGCGTACAGATATCCTGCACCCGCTGCCATGCGTACATCTCTGATGGGAACAGTGAAGCCCGTTGGGGCTCCCTTGAGGCTGGGGTCGTGCGAGAGACTGTATTGAGTCTTTGCCACGCAAATGGGCAGATTGCCGAATCCTTGCTTGACGTACATGTCGACCTTCTTCTGGGCGAGCTCAGAGAACTCGACGGCAGCGGCACCGTACATGCGCTTGGCAATCGTCTCCATGCGCTCTTGCACGGTACCGCTGGAGGTGTCGTACAAGAGCTTGAAGTCGGGCTTAGGCTTGGTCGACGCAGCAATGATGCCATTGGCAAGGTCAACAGCAC
Organism: Curvularia hawaiiensis; assembly: GCA_026262405.1. Lineage (NCBI taxonomy): Eukaryota > Fungi > Ascomycota > Dothideomycetes > Pleosporales > Pleosporaceae > Curvularia > Curvularia hawaiiensis. The sequence continues at coordinate 77,795 of JAODYC010000025.1, forward strand.
CCTTTCCTCCCTCAGCAAAGTGGTTGGCTGGGATGGCGTCTTCGGCACCAGCAGCAATGGCCTCTTCCCGGATCACGTCGATTTCGGCCTGTGTGTCGGTTGCGAAGCGGTTGATAGCTACGACAACGGGAACCCCATATGCCTTGGCGTTCTCAATGTGTTTCTTCAAGTTGACGCAACCAGCACGGAGAATGTCAATGTTCTCGGTACGGTAGACTTCGGGCAGTTGAGCACCAGGGCTGATGTCGGGACCGCCACCGTGGTTCTTGAGTGCTCGCACGGTTGCAACAATGACAACAGTGTCAGGAACAAGGCCGGAAGATCGGCACTTGATGTTGAAGAAGCGCTCGCCTCCCATGGTGAAGTCGAAACCAGCTTCAGTCACAACAAAGCCAGCTTGAGCGTCATGGTCTTCATCAGGCTCAGTACCAGCCAGCTTAAGAGCAATCCTGTCTGCGAGAACTGATGAAGCACCGATGCTGATGTTTGCAAATGGGCCGGCGTGTACGAAAACCGGAGTACCCTCCAGAGTCTGCATCATGTTGGGCTTGATGGCATCGACGAGCAGCGCAGTCAAGGCACCACCAGCACCAATGTCGTCGCAAGTGACAGGGTCACCAGCGCGGGAGCTGGCTACAACCATGCGGCCGAGACGTTCACGGAGGTCGGAGAGATCCTTGCTGAGAGCGAGAATCGCCATGCACTCACTGGCAACTGAAATGTCGAAACCAGTCTCCCGAGTCTGTCCCTTCTCAGTAGGCGCTTGACCAACCGTGATCTTGCGCAGGTGCCTGTCATTGACATCAAGTACACGTCTCCAGGTAATGGTCTCAGGGTCAATGTCGAGTCGGGCGAACTTGGTGATCTCTTCTTCGGTCAGGTCATCTGGGTTCGTCTTGTCGATACCTAGCTTCTTGAGACGACGGAACATGACAGGCGCGAACTCGCGCTTGCCCTTCTTAGCTGGCACCAAGCGCTTGTATAGTGCAGCGTCCTTTTGTGTGTTTTCGTGGAACATGCGCGTCTCGATAGCTGCAGCGAGCAAGTTGTTCGCAGCAGTAATAGCGTGGATGTCACCAGTGAGATGGAGGTTGAACTGGTCCATGGGAATGACTTGGCTGTATCCTCCGCCAGCGGCACCACCCTTGATACCAAAGGTTGGTCCCATACTGGGCTGGCGTACGTTGGCGAAACATATCTTTCCAAGGTGCGCACCCAAAGCCTGTGCTACACCAATCGTGGTGGTTGACTTGCCCTCTCCGAGTGGCGTGGGTGTGATACCAGCAATAAGAATGTACTTGCCGTTCTTGCGGTGCTCAAGACGCTTCAGCAGGGAGAGATCTACCTTGGCCTTTGTAGCACCGTACGGCTCCAGCTCAGCAGGCAGAATGCCCACCTCCTTTGCAACAGCGGTGATCTGCTTGGGGTGTTGCTTTCGCGAGATGGCAATATCAGAGGGAACTGGATCTTCTGGTTTGATGGTGAGAGGCGTGATCTTGCGCTTCTTCTCTCTGTCAAAGGTCGCGTCGGCCGAGTCAACCAGGTTCTGCAGCAGCATGGCAATGGTCATGGGACCGACACCTCCCGGCACTGGTGTAATATGCGATGCGACTTCGAAGGCGGACTCGTAGTCAACATCTCCCACGAGTCTTTGGCCGCTCTTTTTGGTCTCGTCAGGGATGAAGTTTGTGCCCACATCAATGACAACAGCACCGGGCTTGAGCCAGTCTCCCTTGACGAACTGGGCCTTGCCAATCGCAGCAACAACAATGTCTGCGCGGCGAACGACCTCAGGAAGGTCGGCGGTCCTGGAGTGGCACACAGTAACCGTCGCATCGGCATTCTTCAGCAAGTAGCTGACTGGGCTTCCCACAATATCACTGCGGCCCAGCACAACGGCGTTCTTGCCCTTGATGTCGATGCCGGCTTCCTGCAGCAGCACCATGACACCCTTGGGTGTGCATGGGGTGAAGAGAGGCTTGCCGCCGCGCTTGGCCAGCTCGCCAATACTCTGGATGCCGAAGCCATCGACATCCTTTTCATCAGCCACGGCCGAGGTGATGGTGTGCTCGGAAATATGCTTTGGCAGGGGCAGTTGGACAAGGATGCCGTGAACGCTAGGGTCGTTGTTGTACTCGTAGACCTTGTACAAGAGCTCCGACTCGCTGATATCCTCGGGCAAGTGGACAAGCTCGCAGTCAATGTTGGCCTCCTCGGCGGCCTTGAGTTTCATGCGCACATAGGTGCTGGAGTCAGACCTGTCGCCCACTGTCTACTGTCAGCCCGTCGTGGCTTTGAACAAAGTCCAATGGCATGCTACCACTTACCCTGGACAATCTTGAGGCTCGGCCTGTAGCGAGGGTTTTTGGCCTGCTTCTCCTTGATCTGGGCACCCAGGCGCTCGCGGATGCCCTTCGCAATGGCGGTGCCGTCAATCTTCTGTGCAACCATGGCGAAGCGCGTGCTGGAGAATTGCCTTGAGCAATGGGCCGTCTTAACCACAGTATATAGATGGCGCGGAGGGGAATATTTTCTCGGCGGGGTAGCTGTGGCCTGCGGAAAACAACGGGCGCGAGCACCAATACGGCCGCCGCAGATCGGATACACTCTCATCATCCTGCACGGAGAGACTGCGTATCTTTTCCAAGTCTAGTGGGAATGGCGCGATGTGATGATATAGGCATTTCTATGTCTGTTGGTAATGACTCAGTCTGGCGCGCGAGATAGCACCGTCTACCCCGGACAAAGTTCAAAGCTCGCCCACCGCTAGAGTTTCTGCGCCCGCGAGTCGCGTGTGTTTTATTACGTACACCCAGGGTTCCAGGTCGAAATAGGGAACTATTCAGCGCCGACCACCGCATGGTTATGTAGGCCAATCATGCCTATGGACTTGTTTTTTGCGCCTTGATCGCCCGAGTACCCACTCTCCCACATCTGGCGAATTTGGAAAATGATGGCCTTGAAAGTAACTGTAGTTGTCACGGTCGTGTATTGTTTACAGGATTTTTAGCATTTCGAGCTTCACTCTCAAAAGTATATGTAGTTGTCAGGGCGATCTATTATTTACTGTGTTGATGGCCCGTTTTAGTAGGTAAGCTCGTTGTGACTGTTCGGGTTTACTGCTCGTGGGACTTGGATCCGACCCCACTAGTCTACCGCCGACAACTCTCCATCAGCATTCCATACATGACAAACATCTGCTCAGACATAGGCTTCAACCGCTCGACTGCTTCCGGGTGACAGAACCGGGCGAACCTGTCTGGGTGCCAGAAGTTGCGGCCTTCTTTCAGCCACTCATACGAAAACCTCCCGGAACCATTCAACAGTGACTGCAAGTCGTGGACACAGATGCCCAAAGAGGACGCGTCTTGCTTGTTCGTGCTGCATTCCGGCCTGGTGCACTCATCAACGTAACTTTCCATCACCGGAAAATCCTGTAACTTTCCGGGTACGAGCAGCTTCTCGAGGTCCTCTATGAATCGGGTGTATCTCAGTTTGGTAGCTAGGTGCACTTTGCTGTCCGCAAACTTGATCCAGGAGCCATGCACCCAACCAACGGTACCTCTCGCGTTGACGGCAATGTACCAATCACGCCCCTCATCTTGTATGACTTTAACGCTCTCACCCTCCTTCAGTTCCAACTCCCGTGTGTCGCGCGGGTGAGGTCGGCCAGACTTCTTGCTGAATGCCCACCGAAAGTCAAGAGTCTTTGGGTCTGCAACGAGCTCGGCGTGTCTTCTTGAAAGCGTCGTATGATCGGGAGGCGAAGAGTGCTCGGCATTCTTGGTAAGATTGCGGTGCACCGGTTCTCCTTCAAAACGAGGCATGAAGGGCGGTTGCTTGCTGAGCAGTCGTCTCCTGATGAATGCAAAAGTTTCTCCGTTTTCTGAATGTGGACTTGTGACGATATACTGAGCATGTTAGCAAAGTTGTTACTATGAGCAAGCAGTGCTTACGGTAAGCTCTTCTGTGACACGGCGTATCTGCTCAACTGGTCTCAGATCCACTTTGTTGGTGATATTTCCCCAGCTCATGAGGTGAGGTTTATGTATGAGGATGATGTGTAAACACGGTACTGTTTGAGTTTATGAGCTTGCCAGGCTGCATTGGCAGGCGCAATCGCTGCGTTTGCTGGCCCCACGTGATACCGCACTCACCTCTCTACCACCGCCTCTCTATCACCAAGCACTTCGTTCAAGTATATATATCTCAGAATTAGCTATCCTACCATCAAGCAGTCACTCCCGTCTGCTTCATTGGGTGGGCCCTCTAGCACAATAGTTCCGTAGTGGTTTA
>JAODYC010000025.1:105275-173901 GCA_026262405.1 Curvularia hawaiiensis
CAGCAACAACAACAACCGCCTACACATGGCCAGGAAAATCAGAGATCCGAGATATATCACTCGCTTGAAGATGCTGTGCCTATCGCAAGTGGACCACCAACCCCTTCGACGTCAGCACCCATGCAAATATCAAGCATGGACTACGAGGCTCCCAATGCACCCATCACCGGACAAATCTGCAGGTACGTTGTCTGCGTTTTCTGGCTTTGTCCCGTATGATCTGCATCTGCCCGCGAGGATGGCCGGACAAGATCTGAGGACAAAGAGCTAACAGACTAAAGCAACTGCAAAACTACTCAGACACCGCTCTGGCGACGCTCGCCTACTGGAGAAACAGTGTGCAACGCATGCGGTCTGTATATGAAGGCGCGGAACCAATCACGGCCAGTGAACCTCAAGCGTAACACACAGACTCAGCCCAGCATGCCAGTACACCAAAGCCCAACCCCAGGACCCAGTGACGGCAGCCGAACATGTGCTGGCAATGTTGCTGGTGCCTCGCGCGTTGCCACCTATGTTGCTGCCGACCAGATGGCCGCCGGCACATGTCCAGGCGGTGGTAGATGTAATGGTACCGGGGGTCAACAGGGTTGCAGTGGCTGCCCCGCGTTCAACAACCGTGTATCAAAGACAGCCAAGTTTGCATTAGCACAAGCGAATGCTGCTCCTGGTGAAAATGGGAGTGGAAATGATGCCGCTTCTTCCTCTGCGGCCTCCGCATCGACAAGTGCGATTCCAGCCTGCCAAAATTGTGGAACCACGATCACGCCGCTCTGGAGACGGGACGATGCCGGGCACATCATCTGCAATGCTTGTGGTAGGTTGTGGCAACATAGCGATATTCGTACGTAGTTGTCGATGGATGACTAATGTTTTTGTACAGGGCTCTACTACAAGCTTCATGGCACTCACCGTCCAGTTGCAATGAAGAAGCAGGAGATCAAGCGTCGAAAGCGTGTCGTACCAGCCACCGACACAGGCTCGCAAGCTGCGTCTTCAGTTGCCAACTACTCACCTCCACCAAGACCTTCCCAACCCCCTGTGTTCGAACATTCGGCTTCTCCCGATCCGTCAACTGCCCTGGAGTCTCGAGAAGAGTATACACCTGAGCCACCAAGGGGACCCATCGCTGTCGACTTTACACATTACTACAGCAATTCATCTGTAACGTCAAACCCAGTCGGCCTTGTGCCAAACACACAGCTGGGCGCACCATCCCCCAGAAAACGAAGTCGCAGCGCGACATTGGATCCTGAGGAGCCGGTGAACCCGCTCCCTCATCGTCCAAATGCGATATCGTCGATTCTGAACCCATCACAGACTGATGTCGACGCCAACATCGACCCGTCACTCTCCGTACCGATGAGCACCAGTGGAGGCACATCGCCCAATTCCACCCTTTCACAAGAAGAGAAGGCATCTAAAAGGGAAAGACTCAGAAGAGAAGCAGAAGCTATGAGGCAAGAGTTGGAGCGGCGACAAAAGGAGTTGGAGGAATTGGAAAACGATTGATTTTCTTCAAAATGGCTATCGTGGGAAGAAACAGAAGGAAACCGTACTATCTACACACCATGCTACTATGACCAGAAAGACGACGAACTGAATGATACGATAATCGGGTGGGCTGCATATCCGTCACGAACCTGCTGTCTTTTTTTTTAAAAAAGTTTTCAAACAAGCATACAGTGATTGAAGGTCTTCTAATTTGTGGTGTTCCTATGCTTTATGGGCGAAAAGCATGTTCTAGTGGATCAGAAGACGTATTCGACAACCCGCCAAGCAAATCCACTGGGAAAAAGTATGGCGCGGTGAAAACGTTGTTAGTCAAACTTCATCTCACAACTATCAAGTTCCGAAACAGAATGAAAAGCATGCAACATGCACGCGGTCCTCCATGCTGAGCGTAGGAGTCAAATGCTAATATCAAAACACTGCAAAGATCAAGCCAAGACTATCAGTTTTGTGTTTGCCCAGCCAACCTCACCCTTTTCCTCTGCTTCATCTCAAAGTACGGAATCTGACTCCATTCCCCCTCTTCCTTAGCACACATCTTCTCCTCATCCCACCTAACTAATCCGCCCTTCTCCGCCAACTTAATCGCCTGCCCCCTATCCTCCAGACTCATTTGACAAACCCCCTTATGCACTGCCCAATCCCCCTTCTGGCACTTATCTGAGCAATATGTCGCTGTGCCACACCTCCCACAGCGCTGCAACTCCACGTCCCCCACGCCACACGCCGTGCAAGCCGTCAGATCAAGTGCCTTATACAGCCAATGCGGCGACATGGGAATACCGTCGCCCCATACATCCATTGGCGCATACTCGACACAAAAAGCATGCTTCAACCCTTTCCCCGTCTCCCACCTTCTCTCACAAACAATCTTCTGCACAAACTTTTCCGCCAGCCGCTCGATGAGCGCCGGAGACGTGACGTCGCGCTCGCCAATCATACTTTCTTTAGTGTTAGGAATCCATGTGCCTCGTTTCCTGCTCTTCCCTCCATTATTCTTCTCGCCCTCAGCCTCGTCGTTGCCGTCAACGACGTCCTCGTCTTCCAAAACAACATTATACGTCAACATCAACTTCCAGTTCTCACCGTCACTGTCCAGACTGCCAAACGTAATTTGGTTGCCTATACGCCCGATTTCAATCTTCGAGCCTGAAGGGGTGCCAGGGGAGATGGTTAGTGTCCATGTCATGGAGAACCAGGCGTCGAGGTCTAGGAAGGCGGTTAAGGCGTGGGGGTGCCATTTGTAGAGGAGGGTGGCGAGGCCAATAGCTGGAGTTATGTTGGGAAGAGTATTATTGTTACCACTTTCTGCTGATGGGAGTGTCGATGTGTCGACGATGCTGAGGGGTGCGCCATTGAGAGTGAGGGGCGCGGAGGGGTAGTCTGGGATGCGGAAGTCCGACAAAGGAATGAGTTTGGGTTCCATGATTTTTTCTTGGTGGATTGTGATTGGCGGTAAAGGACATGGAAGAATGGATTGGGAAAAGCAAAAAGTAGTATGTGTGAAGGAGTGGGGCTGGCGGGTTGAATTCTTATTGGCTGCTAGAGTGAAAACCAAGTATGGGTTTTGTATGTAGTGTGCAGCATGTCACTTTGCCATGTTGGTGTTCACACGCTTGGGGAAATATTGAGTCATTTGAGGATTGCAAAATCGTTATCAGCTAGCTTTTGAAGACGTGTCGTTCCATCATCAATCGTCCAATTGGCTCGTGTCCTTAAAGCTGGTGCGGCTTGGGTCCCTTCTGAACAGGGATACTGTCCAGCGGACCTGCAAACTTCAAAAGAGAAATATCCGAGCTAGTCATGTCGGTCTTGTACTGTGCGCCGCCAAACCCGAACAAGAAATTCATAGGGAAACCAATATCAAATGGCACAGCTGAATCGATATCATCGATTTCCTCCTCTGTCAGCTCGATTCCCAGCGCCTCGATATTACCCTTGAGATGGTCGACCTTGCGGCCACCAACGATTGGGTAGACGTAGGGGTACTTGTGTCGGACGTACGCAAGCGCGATGCTTGTGATCTGGCTGTTCTTCTGCTTGGCAACGGCCTCGAGCTTCTTGGAAACGGCAATGTGCTTCTCCGATGCGGGCCCAAAATTGCGGCCTTGCTCATTGTTTTTGCGCTTCTCCTCGGTGGTGAAGTTTCCGCCGCCCAAGGCACCCCATGGGCAGAGGGCCATGCCCTCATCACGTGCCATTGGAATAATCTCACGCTCAAAGTCACGATCGGCTGCCGACCATTTGCCTTGGTAGACGCTGAAGCCGCGCAACCCGTGGTTTCGGGCGTCTGGAGAGAAGTTAGGAATTCTGCATGTGTGATCATCATGTGCAGAGGCTTTCCACTTACATTCATTTGCTTTACTGACGATCCATGCGGGGGTGTCACTAACTCCAAGATACAGTACCTTTCCGCTGTTGATGACAGCATTGAGGGACTGCATCAATTCTGGGATAGAAGTTGTGAAATCCCACCAGTGAACATACAACAGGTCAATATAGTCGGTTTGGAGTTTCTTCAAAGATGCATCAAGCGACACACGAAGCGACTTGGTGCTATGAGAGTAGAGACGCGATGTCAGCCTATGCCTTCTTGTCTTTAAATTCATGGACCCAATGCTTACCTGTTACCAGCATAGTTGATCTTTTGTCGCGGGGCGTCTTTTGGGTGAGGGTAGCATGTTGTGAATTTCGTAGCCAGTACAATCTGGTCACGGACGCCACGTTCCTTCATCCAATCGCCAATCCAAGTCTCAGATTCCCCGAACTGGTAGTTATTTGCACTAGGCCAACATTAGCTCGCTGTTCAGCATGCGGAGGCGTCACCAGGGCCGATTCGCAGAAACTATCTTTGAGTCTGCAGGCTAGGTCGTAAGATGGACTCACGTGTCGATGAAATTACCACCTTGCTGGTGGAAAAAGTCTAGGATCTCAAACACAGTCTTCTTGTCACACTTGCCCATGACTTGCTCCCATGAATCGCCAAAGTTCATGGCTCCCAAGCATAGTGGAGAGACACGAACACCAGCAACAGGCGACAGGACACGATGATACTCCAAAAGGGAGGCCGCTTTTGGTGGATCACCGAACAGAGACATTTTGAAGGCTGAATGCGTAATAGGACAGGTTGAACGAGGCAGATATCTGTGGGGAGTTGAGGTATGGATTGTGTTGATCAAGGATATTGCATCATGACGGCCAGTAGTCCGTTCTTATATGAGTGGAATCTTGCACCCACATGACGTATCCGCCCCATGCCCAATTGGCCATTTCTGAATCGATGCTTGCTTCGAGCAAGCACCTTAAATCCGACATGCATCGGGGACGAACCTCGCATGGCGTTAAGGCAATGGCTTTCTAGCTGCGGGGGTGCTGTTTTGCTTATCTCCGTGACGACCGAACAGAGTAATTCGCCCTCTGTACGGAGTAGACTGTCCAAAACTTGCTGTCGTAAGCAGCCTCTCTGAACCCCGCATAACTAATATCTATGCATATAGAGCCTGCGGAAATCCGGTATTATAGAATGGTCAAATCGTGCAAGAGAATTCACAAGCAGAAAGGTGTGTGGTGCCCCGCTGGAAAAGGACAACAAATAGGACCGAGTCGGGTGTGTACTCCGAGGTTACCTGGCCATATCCAGACTTGATGGAAGTCAACTGTCGTACGCATTTTCTGCTTTGCACAGAAACCATCAACATCGACTAGCCCTTGTTCGTTTAAAAAAAAGGAAAGCAATCGTTTATACGTAATGACAATAATGTAATACTATGAAAAGTACAAGATACAAGTGATAACTAAACAGACGTAAACTTTTCAGGGTATCCGTACCATGCAAAACGCCAGGTAGATGCACATGATTGAACATAGGACCAGAGACGGCAACCCGTCAATGAATCGACTAGTACTTCTTCTTCTTTTTCTTCTTGTTCTTACTCTTACTCTTACTCTTCTTCTTGACCTCTTCACCAACACCGGCATCAATTTCATCTGCCGGAGCACTGAGGCGGACGTTTCCATACTTTTGCCGTATCTCTTGCTCAAAATTGTCCTTTTCCAGCCTAAACAGCGCCATGGTTGCCCTGGCATCTTCAACAGAGCTATGTGCACCAACTTGGATTTCCACACCCAGCAATTTCTCAGCCAGAAGCTTCAGTCCTGGCGTGCGCCCTGGTATTGATGCCAAATCTCTGAATCTGGAAAATTTGGATGTATCGCGGATGAGTCGCTTGTCGTGCTTCAGGATAAGGACGTCGAGATCGTTCTTTACGGCGTGTCCAACCAGTATGCGCCCTTGGAGCAGTATCTTGAGGTCGTTTCGTACTTCTTCAAAGGGTCGAGCAACGTCTTTTCGCATGTGCCTAGGCTCAATGCCAGAGACGGCCGTTCGGTAGTCTGTAATCTCGATGTGCCGCGGTACTTGTACATAGGAATCGTAGATCTGATGACCATGATAGTTGACCAGGGATACTCGCGCAAGCGCAGAATCGCGATTGGGCTCTGGCCCTACACCAACCATTTCACAGTCCAGCGCGACGTATTTCCCGGGCAATGCTTTCTCTGAGACGCCTTCATTTTCGACATCGGGGAAATCAGGGTGGGGCTCGAGGATTGAGACAGCAGCGGCTGCATCTCTGGCATCGCTAAGAAGAGGTGTTTTCTTGAGCGAGGGCATCGAAGTGCTCTTGGAGAGCGTCTTCGTATCATGTTGCTTGACGGAAGCGCCGACAGAGGCAGGCTCCTCCATTTTTTGTCGCTTTTTCGAGGGGAGAGGTTTTCGCGGCGTGCTCTTCTCTGAACCGTTCACAGGCTTCGCAGAGCCATCTTCGTGTTTCCCATTCGTGTACTGAGATCTTTTGCGCTTGAGTGAGCCTTGCGTCTCGTCCGGCTTCTTGGTCTTTGACGGTGCTGCTGATGCCGAGGGCTTTATTCGTTGCTGCAGAATCTTCCAATTGCTGGAGAGGCTATTTAAGTCGATCGGAGCCATTGCGAAGTCACCTGCAAGGCATTGCGGTATGCGTACGATGTCCCGGCAGTGGATGTCGAGAATCTTGGCCGGCCGACGCTCTTTCTGCGCAGCAAAAGTTCAGACCCACGCTAGCACCTTCCAGATGTCGGCGGAAGCGCAGCCCAAGCGCCGACGACCCAGGCGCCATTACTGACACCGCGACAAAGACCTGCGGTATCGCCAACTTCATCACGACACCAACCGTCCCAACACAGGCTGCAATCTTCCATACTCGAAAAACAGATAGCGCATTAACATGGCGCCTCGGGAAAATTCTCACGAGCCGTCAGGTACTCCCGCGCCGGTAGAAACGGGGTTTGCCACCCTTGCACAGCTGAGGTAGGTGCCTACACCATGCGCAAACTTGCAAGATGGATACTGATGTATTGCGTGCAGAGTCGGTGTGAAGGCGTGGGTCGAGAAGGTATGTGGATAGCGCGTAACGAAGTCTTGCGCGACGCGAATCTTGGCTGCAACATGAAGCCGGAGAGCATCACCAATAACTAACGCATCGCAGGATGGCGAGAAACGCAAGGCTGAAATACTGTCCATACAGACACGGCAAGGCCGGCCAAAGTTCTACGTGCATTATGAAGAGTTCAACAAGCGTCTAGATGAGTGGATCGAGGCCGAACGGATAGATCTGTCTCGAGAAGTCGAATGGCCTGTTCCAGAGAAAGCAGACAAGAAAAAGGGCACCGCCACCAAGAATGAAAAAGCACCCTCAAAGTCTGACCAAAAGAACCTCAAGCGTTCGCGCAGCAAGCTTGATCGCGAAATCTCAGGCACACCAGAGTCGACGTCTAGCAACTTGCCAGGCAAAGCGCCGAGGCCCTCCAAAGCAGGTGGTAAAGAAAACCAAGAAGTCCTAGTTACCAGTGAAGTCACCGATGGCACCCCCAAGGCCGAAGATGAGGAAATGGACCTCGTCGACGTGCAAGACGCTGCTGCCGCCGCAAAAGCTATGCCTCCTCAAGACTTTTCGAGAGAAGACGAGATAGAAAAGCTGCGCACGTCTGGATCCATGACACAGAACCAGACAGAGATTTCACGAGTACGAAACTTGGAGAAGATTCAGATGGGCAAATACGAGGTCGAGCCTTGGTATTTCTCACCATATCCCATCGACTTCGTAGATTCGGATGTCGTCTACATCTGCGAGTTCTGCCTGTCCTACTTTGGTGAAGTCACCCAGTTTGAGCGGCACCGTACAAAGTGCCACCTCCTCCATCCACCGGGCAATGAGATATACCGCGACGACTACGTGTCGTTCTTTGAGATTGACGGGCGGCGACAGCGAACATGGTGTCGCAACCTCTGCTTGCTCTCAAAACTGTTCCTGGATCACAAGACGCTCTACTATGATGTCGACCCTTTTCTCTTCTATTGCATGTGCACGCGCGATGAGCATGGTTGCCACTTTGTCGGCTATTTCTCCAAAGAGAAGGAATCAGCTGAAGGCTATAACGTTGCCTGTATTCTGACGCTGCCGCAATACCAAAGAAAGGGATTCGGTAAATTGCTCATTGACTTTTCGTACCTTCTGTCCAAACGCGAGGGCAAGCTGGGATCCCCGGAAAAGCCTTTGTCGGATCTGGGTCTACTCGGATACCGTGCCTACTGGCAAGAAATCCTTGTCGATATCCTCATGGAGCCGGGTCGTACCGAGGCGAATATTGAAGACCTAGGCGCGGCCACTGCGATGACTACGAACGATGTGCTACACACTCTGCAAAACCTTAACATGCTGCGGTACAGCAAGAACCAACACGTCATCGTACTTACAGATGCAGTCATTGCCCAGCGGGAGCGACAAAAAGCAAAGGAGAAGCTAAAGGGCAAGAGAAGTATTGATCCAGATCGTTTGATTTGGAAGCCGCCTGTCTTTTCAGCTGCCAGCCGAACTTGGAACTGGTGATGGGGTTGCTCATCTTCGTTTGTGCTACTTGTATATTCAGCGATTCTGTCTTTTCACGACTGCCTTTCTTCCCCAATCATAGGATGCTCATCTTAGAACTTGTTCTTCGTTAGCTATACCCAACACACCTGCAAATACAGCTCTAGTTTATGACAAAGCCTTGAATGTACATGTATGCATAGTTTGGGTACACGCTTGAAGTCCGAAGATGTCCGGCCAGAAGAGGAGCCAGAAACCAAGGTTTACATTCGCGGGCGATTGCGTAATACGATCGATCTCTGACCTACACCTAAACATGTAATAGCACTGAGGAATCAAGTACCTCGTTCACTTTCTACAAGTCAATGCAGAAAACTAGGAGAACCATGAATGTCATGTCAATAGCGGCTTCAAGCACTCGGGTAATATACCCGCATAAGTGCACCGGATAGCGCCGAGATCCAGGAACAGTATTCTTTGCGGTACCTTACGGGACGGCTGACGGCCAATCGGACAAATTCGTATGCTCCAGATCGTCTTAACACTACAGTGATCATCCATAGGCGACCGGTTTGGCTTGCTTTTGCTGGATGAACGCAGAAGCACGTTGCTTTTGCTCCTCAGCTCAGCTGAACTTCTCCGCCTTCAAACCACTTTCGGCAGTGATCGTAGTTGCGGAGAAGCTTTCGTGGTACACCTTGATCGTTTTCTACTCTCTACCACGAACTTGAGAGAGAAATCTGTTCGATGTCTAGTTTTCTTAGTGCAGTTCTACAGTCCCAATGCAAGACGACCATAGTTACAGTACAGTGGTTACAATGACCATCTATGTTACGCTGTATCAACCAAACTATTAAACCAAACTGATGTATAAAAGGGATGGATTCTACTTTGCAATTCTCTACACAGCAACATCTTCTACTCTCAATCTTCACAACACTTTCGCTTCACAGCAAACAAATCCCACTCTTCAAAATGAAGTTCACCATCATTGCCTCCCTCCTCGCCGTCACCGGCCTTACCAGCGCGGTACCCTTCGAAGCTCGTGAGGCTACTCCCGCCCTGAACACTCGCCAGGTCACCCAAAGCGGCGACAACGTCTGGAGGGTCAGCGACTTCGTCGGACGTAAGCCCGAGAACAGCTACTGGGGCATGCTCAGCTTCAAGCTCAATGCCGGTAACGGCGACTCTACTTTCAGCATGACCTGTTCAGCCAACGAGGTCTTTGGCGTCCAGGAACGTCGTTGGTACAGATGCTCAGAGAACAGCGGCATGTGGTTCGCTTACGAGAATGAAAACAATGGCTTGTGGATTAGGAATGGAGAGGGCGCGTAAGTACTGCCTCAACCCTGGTTTTCAAACTACGAGCAGTGTATTTCGTATTTGACGTGTGCTGACATTGCTCCTTCTCTACAGTGACGCAGTTGAGGGCACAACTGACTTTCCTAATGTCTGTCGTGCTGGCGGCAGCGGCCCCAACGACATGGTCTGCAATGGTGTTGCAGATCGCTATGTGACACTTCTGCATATCCCTTACTAAAGCAGATTGCGAAGGAAGCCAGACGAGGAGGGGAATCGAGGAGGGATCATGTATGGGGGTGGTCGGAGAAGGTAATGGATGGAAAGCGATGGGTGAGACGTAATGGCAGAAGGATAGTGATGCAGCTTGGTTAGGGATAGTACGAATGTAGGACAATAAATGGGTGACGTGCGAATGCCAATCCAATACGTGGTGAAAATAAATCTCTCCTCAAACTACTGCAACTGTACGTTTGGATGGAACAAGGACAACTCTATTCGCGAAATTGTGATTGTACTCCTTCTGAAGGACACAAGTCGAAAAGAAGATCGTAGTCCGCATTCACTCCAATCCCGCTCTCCTAAGCATCCGTAGGACAACGCAACCCACTACAAGCACTAAAGCACCATTGTCCTCCACACGCGCATCAGGAGAAACCCACTACGGTAGCATCGCGTGAGTCGCACGACAACACTGACACTTGAAACAAACTTCGCGGCGAAAGATGCACGCTTGAAACCCCAGAAGGCCCTCCTGTCCACGTGACACACGCGACGCGCTTCTATAACACCAACCCAGAACCCCTGCTTCGACATCTCAAAAAAGAATCAACGCACAATGTCGCTTTTTACCCGCGCAAAAGACCTGGCCTTCAATCCAGACCACACACGATGGCTGTCACCACTTCTGCTCGTCGTCGACGCCGCTCTGAGCGGCGTGATAATTGAGAAGATACCGTGTTCGTCTTACCCATTACCACGTGGCCTGGACATCCAGCTCCAGCAACCAAGCGCCTTATCCTTATCAAACTAACAACTGGTGATTAGACACAGAGATAGACTGGTCGACTTATATGCAGCAAATAGCCATCTACCTCAAGGGTGAGCGTGACTACAAGCTCATTTCAGGGTCTACAGGGCCCCTGGTGTATCCTGGCGCGCATGTATGGATCTACACGCAGCTGTACAAGTGGACGGATGAGGGGAGAAATATTCCGCTTGCGCAGTATATTTTTGCTGTCGTGTACTTGTTGACGCTGGGTGTTGTGTTTCAATGTTACAGGAAAGCAAGAGTAAGTTTGTCTTCTTTACAATGCTATCTAATGTTCTTGGGAGGAGTTATTGAGTACTGAAGATGAGTGCTAATGTTGGCATAGGTTCCACCATACATTTTCCCGCTCTTGATCTTGTCGAAGCGGCTGCATAGCATTTTCATGTTGCGATGCTTCAATGATTGCTTTGCTGCGCTGTTCTTCTGGTTGGCTGTCTACTGCTACCAAAGCGACCAATGGCATTTGGGAAGCGCACTGTATAGCACAGGGCTGAATGTCAAGATGAGTCTGCTTCTGCCATTGCCCGCAATGGGTATGTTGATGGTGACGAAGCTGGGTGGAAGGGAGGCTTTGACTCAAGCTATGATCATTGGGCAGATGACGGTGAGTATACTCTAACTTCTCATGTGCATGTCGTTCTAAAGACATGGACAATGGATTTCGATATTGACTCTTCTATAGGTTCTATGGGGCTATCCTTTCAGGAAACGCGCACCCAGCTACTTTGCTCGCGCTTTTGAACTCAGTCGGGCTTTTCTCTACAAATGGACCGTGAACTGGCGCTTCGTTCCAGAAGAGACTTTCCTTTCTCGGCCTTTCGCCCTCGGCCTGCTTGCGCTCCATGTTGTTCTTCTGCTCTGGTTCGCACGAACCCGCTGGATAAAGCCTTCTAAACGCAATGTCCGGGAGTTCCTCAAACTCTGCATCCCTGCCATTGAGCCAAGAGACCAGGACATCATGGCCAAAAAGATCACTCCGGACTTCATCATGACCACGATGCTAACCGCGATGACGATCGGCCTGCTTTGTGCAAGAAGCCTGCATTACCAGTTCTATGCGTACATTGCGTGGGCCACGCCTTTCTTGCTGTGGAAAGCGGGATTCAACCCAGTAGTTGTGTACCTGCTATGGGGCGCCCAAGAGTGGGCGTGGAATGTCTATCCGAGCACTCCGGCAAGTTCGGCAACGGTAGTAGGAGTTTTGGCGACTGTGGTTGTGGGCGTGTGGTGGGGAACGAGGAACGAGTACGAGGGTGTCACAAAAGGCATCATCGAGGAGGATCACGCACATAAGGAGTGATACGGGCTGCGACAAAAGGTTCACTCCTCGTCCGAGTCTGTGGGCGGCATCTTGCCGACAAGGGATTCCTCCTCATCGCTATCCTCAACATATGAGGATTTCTTTGCGAATTCCTTCGGCCTGTAACAGTATATCAGCATCACATTCACATAGCAACCTATGATACCCATATCCATACCAGTAGCTCATCTTCCTCCAGGCCTTCTCGTCCCTGACTATGTTCACAATCTCTCCGTCCAGCTTGTTGTCCCGGTCTGCCAGGGCGGACGTGTCAATGACCACATAGCTACCCCGCTTTATCCACACCGTCGACCGAAACTTGGGCTCGAGCTCTGCGAGGACGGATTTGCCATCTGGAAGCTCGGCGGAGTAGAGGTTCTTTCCCTCGGCCTTTGTGATGCGCGCAATAAAATGGTTGGGGGCCAGCTCGTCCGGCGGTGTAATGGTGCTGTCTATCGTAGCGAGAACCTTGCGCTTTGGTGGCGGCATCTTTTGGGAGCTGATTCGATCGTGTCAGACGTGGTGTGGGGTAAAAGCAATGAGATTGCACATGAAAGTCTGCCTGTGGTGTTTCTCAATGGAGGGGCCGTTTTCGCGAAATTTCGCGTCATGGGAAATTCTGGCCGCTGCCGACCCGCCGCTCGCAGTAATTCGGTCCGCTAAGCACGCCCGAAACCTCGCATTTTCGTTACCATTTGGGGAAGGCAGCCTTTTGCTTTGTTCTCGGTCCAGACTTGAAACCTCTTCCCTCAAGCAGCGGATAAGTTGCTCAATCGGAAAGGGATCTTCAATGTCTACACGGCAGCGAATTGCGTTTGACTGTGTTGCAGACCGTTCAGCATGCCTATGACAGATGTGGTCAACGTTTACGCTGCAGCACAACGACGAATAATTGTCCTGTGCCATTTGATAGGTCTCTTTACCGGCCCGGTGGCTATCGAGCATGTCAATGGGCGTACAATTTATCAGCAATGACACTCGTGGCTGAATCCCCAACCATCGGCTGCGCTGGAACACTTCGTGCACTACCGCATTAAGCGTTTTCAGTCTCCCCACATTTGGTACTCCGCAAGACTGCCGTACTATGACTCCGCTGGCGTTGGAGTACAATTAGGCCTCGAGGGACGTTTGGAAATCTTATCTCTCCCCCTATCTCACCTCCAACTTTTCACCGGAGATCGGCCGGTGCTGTGATTGGCCAGTCTTTTTGACCTATTTGCCTGGCTCCTCAAACACCATTGAGCGGCTTCAATATCCAAAGGCATTGTCAAGATGTCGACAACATTCCATAGCCTCTTCGACATACAGCCCTCTCAAATTACCAATCCAGCGCCCACTCACTCGAAGAGTACGGCGAAAGCACCTCACCATGTCGGTATCTTACCGGACGTGGAGCTCGAATACTTTGCGGTGAACAAAGATGGCCAACCATCGACATCAAAGTTGTCGTCGCAGAATGGAACCCAAACTCCAAAGACTCCAACCGAGCTTGAAAACAGCCGACCAGCAACACCGAGCCATGATGATGGTTTCGCTCGCGAGCGGACTTGGAACGGCGATCCCATGACCAAATGGAGGATCTTGTGCTGCTGTTTGATTTACTTTTCCAACGGCATGAATGATGCAGGTAAGTAGCACAACGAGGACAAAAACACCATTCATTGCTCGGCAATACTTTATGTAATCTGATGCTAATGTAGAGCAGTTGTTGGTGCTCTAATCCCATACATGGAGTCCTATTACCACATCTCATACACAATCATGTCCCTAGTCTTCGTTGGCACAGCTGCTGGTTTCATCATCGCTGCCTTCTTCACGAATACTGTCTTGGGCAAATTCGGCCGAGCAAAGACCTTGGTGATTGCGGAGATGATACAGCTAGTTGCTTATATCATTCTCGTCTGCACGCCTCCTTATCCGCTTGTAGTAGTATCGTAAGTACACAAAGTCGCACTGCTGACTACAGACTAACAAAAACAGCTTCTTCATGCTGGGATTCGGTGCAGCTATCAATCTCGCTCTGAACAATGTCTACTGCTCACACACGCATCCTCCAAGCGTCATCCTTGGCCTCGCTCATGGTAGTTACGGTGTAGGTGGCATTATTGCACCTATCATCGGAACAGCTATTGCCTCTCGCGGCATCCTCTGGTCACGCTTCTATTTCATTTGCCTTGGTGTGCGAATCGCCTGCATGGCTTTCGCTGCATGGTCGTTCTGGTCATTCAAAGAAGACACCGAAGATCATCTCTTGGAAACCACCAATACCAGGCAGACGGCGACCGAGGAAGCAACCTCGAAGTTGAAGGACCTCAAGCATGCTTTGAAAAACAAAGTTACGATCTTTGGCGCTATTTTCATCTTTGCGTATCAGGGTGCTGAAGTCAGTATCTCGGGCTGGTTTATCTCGTATTTGATCAATTATCGAAACGGTGACCCGGCTCGTGTCGGTTACGTGACGGCTGGATTCTGGGTAAGTTGCTTATTTTCTCTAGCCTTGTTACAAAACTGCCATACTCATCATCATTATTGTAGGGCGGTATCACAATCGGACGCTTCGTCTTGACACATGCAGCGCCCAAGATTGGCGAAAAGAATTTTGTCGTCATCCTCACTCTCGGCACGGTTGGCCTGCAACTCTTGGCTTGGCTTACACCAAATCTAATCGGTAATGCGGTCGCCGTGTGCCTTCTCGGTCTCCTCTTGGGGCCGGTTTATCCGTGTGCCCAGACGATCTTTTCACGCCTCATGCCTCGACACGTCCAGACGACGGCGATTGGTTTTATTGGTGGCGCCGGCAGCTCTGGTGGTGCAGTTGCTCCTTTCACGACGGGTATTCTTGCACAGGCGGCGGGTACTTGGGTTCTGAACCCCGTGTGTCTTGGTCTTTATGGTGTCATGTTGGCTTGTTGGTTTGCGTTGCCCAAGGTGCGCAAGAGGACGGAGTAGAAGTATCGGATTTGCGAAGAGATGGAGACTGCGGGTCAGATGTGAATCCTTGGTAATGTCCAGAGCTTTGATAGCAGTGGCTCATTCAAGACGCCCAAAGTATAGAGCTGGAGAGCTAGGATAGATGTTGAAATGGTGTTTAGAATACCGTGGAATCATTCTCTGACACTAATGCGATCTGTGGCAGGTTGTATCAAACACTTGACTCTGTATATCAACCATAGGAATATTTACAGATGGATGCTTATTCTCGTTCTGAGCGTATCCCTAGATTCACGTCATCTATTAACTGTTAAATATACTTCTGTACCTTGCTTTATAAAGTACAGTGCCATGACTCACAGAGGTCGTATATTTAGAGATTGACGTGGTTTCGCTGCAGCACATGCTGGAAATCTCTTTCTGTCCTCTGCAGACCCGAATGCCAGGCTACAGATTTTCTAGACTTTCCCGGTTCATGCCACAGAAGATGTTTACATACTTTGCCATGGTACTTCTTAGCTTGCTAGATGGGAATCTCCATGCGGATGACGCAAGTATGCACTTCTCTTCAAAGCTGTATCAGTAGAACCATGGACTATCCTCATCCACCGACACATTATTTGTATACCTTTGCTGACGTGTGCATCGCCTGGTATCTGTGCTAGGCTACTAGCAGCTGACGAGGCAGACATCTGTAGGGCTCGGCCACCTCAGTGGCTGGAGCCACTGGGCGCCTTTGCTTTTTAAGCCAATGAATAGTAACAACAACAGCCACTGAGGGGCACCTCCTCAGCAAACGAGGCTGGGATTATACGACCAAGACAGGTTGATAGAAGTCAGCCTGTTGCCAACAAGGCTGAGCCACTGCCAAGCACAAGATGCATTTACAGCTGAAGTCGCCTCAGTCTCCTTCCTCCTGCTCATGGGCAACGTACCCTAGCTTTGTGCTATATACACCAGATGAGCACCTTCCAAGGAAACATCGGTGGACGTATCGTGGTCCCGGGCACGTACAACGCAGCAGGGGGAACGACCAACTTCAACTTCGCATACCAGCCAGGCCGCGGTAGGTGGTGCAGCGATAGCGGCTGAAGCAACTACGCTAAGACATTCACACAGACAGATCTGACCGGCCGCACAAGCCCTTCTCCACAGTTCCGTTTGCACCAGATCCTGACTTCGTTGACCGGCCGGATATCATCGCGTGGGTGCGCGATAAGTGCGCAAGACCAGGTGCTCGAGCGGCCCTGGTGGGTCTCGGCGGAGTGGGGTGCGTACTCAGTTAACGTCGACCTTGATCCGACGTCTGCTTCAATATCGATAGACAAGAGTGCTGACAGCGCAAAGCAAGTCGCAGCTTGCAATCCAGCATGCCCACCAGGTCCGCGATGCCACGCCAGAAGCCTACGTTTTCTGGGTGCATGCTAGTACTCGGGCGCGTTTCGAAGAAGCGTACCGAGGCATCGCAGAGAAGCTGCAGCTCCTGGACTATCAGGACCCAACAGTCGATGTGTTACGCCTTGTCAGCGACTGGTTGTCTAACGAGGCTAACGGCCGATGGTCTATGGTGATAGATAACGCCGACAACATAGATACGTTCTTTCCTCTACCACGAGTCGGAAAGGACAAGGCTGTCGAAGGGCCATCGATTCCTCTTGTGGATTACATCCCTCAGAGCCGCAATGGATCCATATTGATCACGTCGCGAAGCCGAGAAGCCGCGTCTAGGCTGGCAGGTGGCTATCACAATATTAGAGAGGTGCTAGCCATGAATGAGATCCAAGGGCTGGAGCTTCTTGTTAACAAGCTCTCCCCTGCTCCAGCCGATCAAAGTGACGCTGTCGAACTAGTGCGCATTCTCGACCATATGCCTCTTGCAATTACGCAGGCTGCTGCCTACATCAATCGGCGAGCACGCATGAACATCTCAAGTTATATACGCGAGTTCCGTGCGAACGATGAGCGGCGAGAAAGCCTGCTTAACTGCGACGCTGGCGACCTACGGCGAGACAGGACTGCAGCAAACTCAGTAGTAACTACGTGGCAGATGTCATTTGAGCGCATCCTGCACGAAAGGCCCTCGGCGGCGGACCTGCTATCACTCATGAGCTTCTTCAACCCTCAAGAAATTCCGGAAAAGACATTGCGGAACTACGGCAGGAATTCAGCAGAGACAGAAGACGATCTGAGCAAGGTTGATGCCTCATTCGACAAAGACCTCGATTTGCTGTACGAATACTCTTTAGTCACCGTACTGCCAGGCAAGGATGCATGTGAAATGCATGCCTTGGTACAATTCTGCATGCGTGTGTGGCTATCCTCATTTGGTAAAGTAGAGCTGTGGAGGCGCCATTTTATACAGCTCCTAGCACAAGAATTCCCTGGCGGCGAGTACGAAACCTGGGAAGAGTGTCAGAGATTACTCCCACATGTCGAGCCCTTTTTCAATAGTGAGCCGGAGTGTGAAGAGACGGCGAAGGCATGGGCGGAAATTCTCACGAACGCTCTATGGTATATGAATCAGAAGGGGAATTACGAGGTAGTGCAAGCTGTCGCAATGAATGCTATGACAACTCTAGAGCGCATACTTGGTCCAGATGACCAGCGGACGCTGACAGTTGTGAGTAACCTAGCTTCAGTGCAGTGGCAGCGGAAGAAGTTCGACGAGGCAGAGAAGCTAGATCGGCGAGTTCTAGCAACGAGGGAAAAGATCCTAGGAGAGTACCACGTAGACACACTGCTGAGCATGGCCAACCTATCAATAGACCTGCGGGATCAAGAGAAATACACTGAGGCGGAGAAGCTGAGCCGGCGAGTGCTGGCAGAATTTGAAAAAGCGCGGGGAGAGCACCACCCAGACACTCTATCGAGCATGAACAACCTGGCGTTACTACTGCGGAACCAGGGAAAGTACGATGAGGCAGAGAAACTGATCCGACGAGCGCTGACAGGGAAGGAGAAGGAGTTGGGGGAACATCATCCAAGCACCTTCCATTCCGTGTGGAGCCTCGCCGACATTCTATACACAATGAAGCGCAATGAAGAAGCTAAACAACTATACAAACGAGCAAAAAATGGTTTTATGCAGACGCTGGGCCCTCAGCATCCAATTACTGTTCATTGCGGCGAGGATTTCTCAATGTGTCGGCGAGAGGCGAGGCAGGCTAGATCGAGAGAAGAAAGTAAAAAGAAGGAGAGGCTTGATTCATCTAGAGCTCATGCAGTTCGAAGGCTATCTAAATGGCTCTCTAGAAAAGATTAGAAGCACATTATCCTACTTTGTTCGTCGTCGACTTAGGTTGTCAGCCTACCGTGGATTTTTCATCGGTACTTCCTGCACGTGGAAATGTCTCTTCAGGTATAGACTATACCTACATCTCACTGATGATAGGTATTAGGATTTAACTTGTTTCGTATATTCCGGCACCTATTTGCCTGTTGTGAGAGGCCTGCCACGCAAGTACTCATCCAGCTAAGCTGTTAGAAGAACGATGGAACATAATACTATCGTCTGACATACCCTCCTCTTATCTCACCAATCCAATGGATCGGCAAGTTGGGCAAACCAGCAATCGATCTGAGCATGCTGGGTGCCTATGAAACAGGAAAACCCTGACATGAGCTCAAAATGAGACAATCAAAATTGTTACCAACAAATCTCCACCAAAAATGCTCACAGGTGTTGGTCCAGCGAGCTGCCACAGGTGTAATGTAGTCGACGCCCCTAGCCCACCATGACATCATTCTCACCACCGACGGAATCCGTGGAACGCGCCCGGTTTGGAGCAGTACTCATGTACATATATCAACAATAAGAATTTTCCAGATAGAAACTATATTCTCTCTAGACAGAAGAAAATTAAACTCGTCGTAATATTTGTACCAACCATAATTTCTGAATTCTAGCTCAACTTCACACGACCAAGAAATCCAACCCTCACCATCCACCATGTCGGACCACATGCTGGAAATCCTCAGCATATCCACCGCGCTCATCGCCTCCGGTGGAATCGCCTCTTTCTCCCTCTTCGACATCCCCGTCGTAAAATCGCAACCAGCCTCACGCTCGCTCCCATCGATCCGATGGCTCTTCTCTCGCGGGTCCCACATCTTCCCAACAGCCGGCATCCTCTCCAGCGCCGGCTTCAGCTACCTCTCCTACTCCTCTATTCCCGCCTTCAGCCGGACCTCCCTCAGTAACATCCTCATTGCTGCTGCCAGCCAGAGCAAGTCCGAGTACTACGCGCTAGCCGCCGTGCTCTGCATCAGCATAGCCCCGATAACCAGCGGGCTCATGATCCCGACCAACTTCGCTTTGATAGCGAAGAACGAGGAACTGGGCGGAAGTCGCAGTGCGAAGTCTGCCGAGTACCGCGAGGAGAAGGGACTAGAGGCGCGTACGGCGGATGACTCGGTGGATAGCAAGCAGGATGTTAGTCAGTGGCGGGATCTGAGCGGACCGCAGGAGAAGACGCAGAGGGAGAGCAGTGAGGAGGAGGATAAGGAGGTTACAGAGCTGCTGGAGAAGTTTGCTAAATTGAATATGCTAAGGGCGGTGGCGATTGCCGCAGGGGGTATGGTGGGGTTGATGGGGGCGTTGGCATAAAGTCTCACATGGGGGGTTACAGATGACTTTGGGCGATGGGGCTGATTAGGGGCTGAGAAGGGTACCATGTGTGGGTGTAAAGGAGGATCCGGATGGCGCTGGTTTAGGATATCATGGCGTGCTGTATCCGGCTTATCCTCCCAATCACAGCGCGGGACCAAGGATCACATCAGCATTGGCATTTTGGTAGTTTGTGGATGGACGGGGAAGCTGAAAGGGATTATTTGAGGGGGGCTTACATTACTGGTGTTGCGATTAGTATTTCCGCTGGTTTGGTCGGGGTTTGGATGGAGCGCTTGCTATATCTAGGGGGATACGAGGGGCCCTTACTGATCAGCTTTCGCATTAGGTATATAGTGGCTTTTGCCGTGAGACAAAAGATAGATCCGTGTTCATACGAAGTGTGCATGGGTATTTCCACGGAGTAAACCATCATGCATCCAGTTCTGCTCCTCCCCGAACTCCTCGTAGAAATTCTTTCTTTCCTGCCCTACACAGATTTGAGCAAGTGTTTCTCTGTATCTCGCTCCTGGCACACAATCCTACTCGCCAACCTACCCGCTCGATTACGCCCGTTGCCCGATCCCCATGCGCAGTCTACTCCCTCACCCTCACATACGAAATTCTGTTCCCAACCTCAGTCATCGCCGTCTCACGCTCTCCTGCCACAATCCATACGTGATATCGCGCACTCGTTCCAAACCCACACTACGCAGCACCTCCTTGGTACATTCTCCCTGCTCAGCCCCCCAGATGACTACTTTTTCTGGCAAGAAACCGTACACAGCGATTTGCTTCGAGCCCTGGCCCCTCATCTCCATCCGCTGCTAGCACAGCATGCTTACAGCTTGACGGGTGGAGTTGGCGACGTAGCGAAAGGGGGGATGGGCATCTGGATCCGGACGAGAATGCGTCCAGCAGCGTTCGAAGCCATGTTTGACATGGAAGAAGACAAGATAGAAACCGAGTATCTGACGCAGCCTTTTACCAAGAGCGTCGAATTGCGGTGTGTGGACGGTGCCGTCTGGGATACTGAGTATGAGAATGTGCGGGGGAGAGGGAGCGACTTAGAGTGGATGCAACGATACGTAAGGGTCGAGCGGGAAAGGGGCGTCCGGATGTGTGACGTGATCGAAGAGCTGCGAGGGGTCATGAAGGCGGATAAGGTCGTGCGAGAGAGAGGAGATGGAAGTATCTTGTTAGAGTGGCGCATGGGTTGCTACTCGGCAGTGTCTCTTAGCTTTCAGGCTTTCGATCGGACAGGATGACTGCTAGACGTGCTTTTGGTTTGGAGAATCTGAAGTCATGTACTTTTGCTGCGTATTGGACATCTCGTACTTTGGGTTTTGCAGACACCCATGTGTGATGGTATCCGGCTGGACACGGAAATGCTAGATTTGCATAAGAAGGAAAACCGTCGTGTTCAAAGAGGTTAGCAAAGACAGGAGAAGGTAGTTGAAAGCGTATTAGGGGGAGCCTCGAGGTTTCTATGCAACCGTACGTATCTATAACTGCTTCTATGCTTGCAAAAGCAGTGGTACAGGGTGGGAGATAAACCCGCGATGTTGTCTTATCTCAGAGTCGCAGCAAACTTGGGGTATGTCAGCGACCACAGGAGAACAAGAAGGAACGAGGGACGGAAAGAACGAGTCAAAGATGATTCCATATACACAATTATTACCGACCAGCAGACAGAGATGGTATCTTGAAAAGTCAATACAAGAAAGGCTCATGTGCCGGTTCTAACCTTGAATCTATCGCTGGCAACAATGCGCAAGAAGCCGTACATTGCTTAGAAGTTCATCAAATCTGAAGCATGTTAGTCTCCAACCAGATTCTTTTGTTAGACAATACAACTCACCTCGTCCAAAAAGCGCTCTCTTAGTCCAGTCCATGGCAAGCAAACATCTTGTTCGGAAGCTGACACTCTGGGCGAAATACACTCCTCTCCACAGGTAAACAGCCAATAAGCCTCCACTAAGTCCGTAGCCGTTGTAGTCGAAGATTGCTGCGTTGCCGACGTAGGCCAAGGAACCCAAGTGCTTGTACTCAAATGCTTTGTAGACTGCGTCGTCCAAATCGCCATAGTCGACGTTGTTCATGGCCATACCGGGTGCAGCTTGGGCCATCTTGTTGAACTTGCGACCGAGGTACTCGCCCTGCTGGTTAGCACGCTGAGCCGTGGCGGGAAGTGAAGTAAGCTTGGAGTCGATCTGGAAGAGTAGCTCTCTAAGCTCGCCAAAGTCGAGAGTGCCAGACTTGTCCTTGTCGTATTGTTCAAAGAGCTTATCCAGACGGCGGAGGTGGTTGGCTGCCTGAGGGAATCGCTGCTTGACGCGCTTGGCGATGCCTCGCCAGTCCGAGTAGGAGATCTGAAGGCTTTCGGGATCCTTGCCTTTTTCCCAGGCTGTACTACGGAGGAAGTTGACAATGTGGTCCGAGACGTTGTTCTGCACAGTTGCACAGTCGCCGATGGCGTATACATCCCCAAGTGGTGCTCCGTTGAGGCGCAAATGCGTGTCTGTTTCTAGAGCATGCCTGTTGTTCTGACCATCAAGCTTAGCAGCAAGTCGCTTGCAAAAATCTGTCTGGGCAACACCGGTAGACCATAGACAGAAGCCCATGGGAATTTCTTTGGTGACTACCTTGCCGTTTTCGTCTTTTTGTGAGAAGAGAATTCGATCGGACTGTACTTCCTTGACACGGGAGTTGGTCAGAATGTCAACAGAGTCGTGAGCGAATCTTTGCTCGGCATACTGAGACAGAGCCTCATCGTAGGTGTTCAGGATGTGACTGCGTGACTGGATTACGTGGACAGAAATCTCGTTTCGTAGAAGCTTTGGGTAGAGCTTGCAAAGGTCCTCGTTGAGCATGTCGAAGAGCTCGGCCGCGAACTCTACGCCAGTAGGTCCACCACCACAAACTACAAAAGACAGAAGCCGTCGCCTCTCCTCATCTGACGTTGTCGGCAGGCAAGCATTCTCGAGGTTCTTAACCACTTGATTGCGGATAATCCGAGCATCGCTAATGTCCTTGAGGAAATGGCAGTATTCCAAGCCTTTTACACCGTGCGAATTGGAGACGGATCCAACGCCAACCACCAACTTGTCGTACGGGACATAGAAGCGTTGTTCCTTGCCATTGGCATCTACGGCTGAACACTCGACGAGCTTCTCTGAGAACTCGACATCTTCAGCCTTTGCTTTGAGAAAATGTCCACGCACTCTTCTGACAATTCTGCGCACAGGCTCGACAAGCGACCTTAGTTCCAGTGTACCAACTGTTGCAGACGGCAGCATGGGTGTAAAGAGAAAAGTATTGGATGGCGAGATGACAGTGACGTGATAGTCGTCTTCGTGCAGCTGCTTCAACAGTGCGACACTTCCCCAACCCGTACCCAAGATAACCAGCTTGGGCTTGTGCTTGAGTTGTTTGTTCTCGGGACTCTCGTCATCGTCAACGAAGTGGTTGGCAATTGGTAGGTTCTTCGGCCCGCCTCGCCGCGGATTCAAAGCAAGTTCTGACACCGGTAGGTCCACTGTAACCGGGTCCTCGTTGTAGGTATACGCATCGTAGACGAAGAATGCAACGACGAGAACGCCGCTCACGAGTACAAAGGAGCCGAGCGTGGCTATTGTCCTATATGTGTATCGTGCAAGCCATGACCTCTCTGCAGGGTGCACTCTTTTAGACTGGTTTCGTATGAAGACAGCGGTGGGATACTGCTTGCTCAAAGATGAGGGTTGTAGGGTAGCGCGTTTGGATGCAGCAGCCGGGCTGCCATTGCTGAAGGAGGTGCGGAATTGGGATGTCGGGGTTCGAGGCAGTCTTCTACATAGCAGGGAAGATCTGGAAGTGGCATTGAACCCGCGCGACAGCGATGGGGCGTGCCGTGGTAGCATCGCGGAAGGTCGGAAACGCAGTGATGCGGCGGGAATCAGGAGTGAAGCTGGCACTCGGGGGTATTGCGGGACAAAGCGCTAGGGATAGCTGTACCAGCAATTGAAAGACAATTGCAAAATTAGGGTCGTAATATCATACGGGAAGACAGGCGAAGGCAATTTGAATATGTCACGGTTGCGTGAGAGGCGGGCAAGGAAGAATGCTGGAAATCGCGGAAATGTTTGGTGGATGCTGGGTTACGTCACGATCAAATTGCGCGCTAGATGGCTCAAGTCGGAGCTTGACGGACGATCGTCGCATCCTTGGCAGATGGACCACTTATTCACAACCGTTATACACGCGCTATCCAACACTAAAAACTAGAATGCTATTTTTACAGACATGGTATCCTTTGTTCACATGCGCACCATTGAGCGTTCAGAATACAGTAGATGAGGCTAAAAGCAACTCCTAGTCGTACAACACCATGCCCATGCCTGGCTGTGTATGTGTACACTCTAATCGTATATACATCCACCCCTGCCCATTGCCTCCATCTTCTATCTCTAACATGACCAAATACCGACTGTACCGTCTTTGCGCCCTTCTACAAGATAGCCATCCTTGATT
The DNA here is from genome assembly GCA_026262405.1 of Curvularia hawaiiensis. NCBI lineage: Eukaryota > Fungi > Ascomycota > Dothideomycetes > Pleosporales > Pleosporaceae > Curvularia > Curvularia hawaiiensis. Next base: position 129,389 of record JAODYC010000025.1, read on the forward strand.
CTGACGTGCTCGATAATTGAGTGCTTTGTCGTGTCCTCTTCGTTAGCACCGGGTCCGCAGTTCCAATGTCTTCCATCTGTCTTATCGTAGACCTTGACCACGTCCTCACCAGCTGCGGTGACGATACGACGCGAGTCGAACATCATGCTGGTGACAGGATTGTCATAGGCGTAAGCGTCGGCGATGGCGCCAGTTCGGAGATCCCAGATCTAGATTTCGAGGTTAGTGATAGAAGTGCACTTGAGCTGACTTCAACTTACGCGAATGCTCCTGTCGGCGCTGCCAGTGACAAGATGGACATCATCAAATTGCAGAGCGGTGACGGGACCAGTGTGGCCTACAAGACTCCGGTGCACCTGGCCGCTTCGCAGATCCCACAGGCGCACCATACCATCAGCGGTACCGCAGGCGAGTGCAGCGTCGAAGACTTGGATGGCTCCTACGAAATCAGCAGCGGCGTCGGCAGTACGTCCAGTTTGTTTCCATGTGCTGTTGGTTGTGTTTGCGGCCGTTGCTTGCGCAGCAGCCCAGAGCACGTCCAAGGTTTGCACACATCGTCCCTTGACGAGATCCCATTGCCTAAGCGTCTTGTCGGCAGAACCAGAAACCAGAGTGTCACCGCGGAAATGCAGAGCCGTAACTTCGTCTACGTGTGATTCTAGAGAAAACATGGGGCAGTCCTGCATGCTGGTAGACGGAGGCGCGGGGGGCGCATCTTCCGAGTTTTCGAATGCAAGGCCATCATCGCTTTCCTCGTCGTGCTTGTTTATCCGGTTGTCCATGGGCGCATACTCGGCTCTGCTCAGGTCCCATAGTCGTATCGTGGCATCCATGGAGCCAGTTGCGACAATGTTGTCCTCGACCTGTAGGCAGCGTACCGAAGAGAGATGGCCCTCTAGCATTCCTATGCACCGCCCAGCGCTTAGGTCCCAGACACGCACAGTATCGTCCAACGCAGCTGTAACCATCATACCCCATGGCGCGTCAAAGTCCATGGCCGTGATGGCCTCCATGTGCGCAGGCAATTCCTTAATCTTGGATCCCGACTGGAGATGCTCGTGCAGGACAGGCATAGACATGCGCTTAGAAAGTCGCTTCGACTTGCCTTTTGTCCTGGGCGACGATGGTATCTTCTGGTATATTGATTCGGACATGAACTCGCCCTTGCCTTCTGACTGGTCCTCGCTGGTCTGCGAGCCTGCCGTCTTGGGCGCCAGGGCTGCCTCATCGTCAAGCTCTTCCTGCAAGTCCTCAATCTGATTGTCCACGGTTAACAGGTCCTGCTCCAGCTCGCCCTCCTCGAGCTCCAGCCCCGCCAATCGGTCAATGACCATCTTGCGCATCGTGTTGAGGTTTGCAATCTTGTTGTCAATCTCGTGGATCTCGGCCACGCACATGTGCTTGCGCACGCCCATCATCTCGAGGCGGTGGGCCATGCTGCTGCGCTGGCTTTTGAGCTTGCGCATCGAGGGCGGGACATTGGGGTCGTCGTCGTCGACGAGGCCGTCGCCGATGAGGCGCTGGCCCCTCGCGTTGTGGCGCGCATTGGATCGGCGGGAGCTGTCGGGCTTGTCTGGCAGCGAGGCCTCGAAGCCCTGGAACAGCGAGAACTCGCTGTTGTCTTCGGGAATGTTTGCGAGCAGGTCGTTTGGAATGTAGGCGAGGGCGCGCTGCTGGATCTCGGGCACGGATATGCGAGAGCGCACGAGCTCGCGGGGTGTGGTCTGGGCAAAGGAAAAGACGGAGCGCTGCATCAAGGGCCGCCGCAGCTCACGATGGAGCTCTCCGATGGCGTGTTGGTAGTGCTGGGTCACGCCCTCTGCGCCAATCAAGCTGCCAGCAGTCGCCGTCACTTTTTTTCCAAAGGCCTGCAGATGGCGGGTCTAGCGAGCGGGTTAGCATCAGGCAGTGTGCGGCGGCAGAAATTACGGTGGGGCTGTACGTCTGGCAGCGAGTCGATGAAGCTCGTCTCTTCTTGCTGCGGGTGCTGGTCGTCGGCGAACGACTGCGAGTAACGGGGAGAGCGCGGGCTGGTTGATCGCCCGCGGCCTGGTGATCCATTGCGGGCGGTTGACGAGGCCATCCGAGCGCTGGTGGGTGAGGGGCGGGAGGGTCTCTGGGAAGGCGGGCGTGCAGACTCGGTGGTTGTGTAATTATGTCATCATCTATCTCGGCGTCCCCAAGAGTGCTCGCGTGCGCATGTGGGAAGGGCCAGCGGGGAGGCGCGTCGTCGTGATGGTCGCCGAATACGATGTGGCTCGTCTCGTCGCCCGTGCTGCTGCGACGTTAGGTTGCTGTGTCGGCAATGCTGCCAGCCGTTGTGGCTGCGTCATCCGCCCGACGGAGAGCCCGCCCGCCGATGGTCGGATTCTAACCGCCTCACGGCGACGACGCTGCTGCTGACGGCCATGGCTACACTCCTCAGCTCCCCCGCGGCCTCCTCCCCATGGACGCTGCCATCGACCTCTCCGACGTCTCCAAGGCGCTCGACCTTGCCAACATCCGCTTCCAGCTCATGTACGCCGGCTCCCCTTCCTTGCGTCGGAGTCACTGACTGACCGTGGCCCAGCCGCCTGGAAGACACAATCACCTTCCACCTGATCGAGCGCGTCCAGTTCCCTCTCAACCAGACCATCTACCGCCCGGGTGGCGTCGACATTGGCGACCCCAACACCAGCCTGTTTGACTGGATTCTCCGCGAGCAGGAACGCCTCCAGTCGCTCGTCCGCCGCTACCAGTCGCCTGACGAGTACCCCTTCTTCCCAGAAGTCCTCCAGGAACCCATTCTCAAGCCCATTGATTACCCCCAGATCCTCCACCCCAACAATGTCAACGTGAACTCAAAACTCAAGGACTGCTACATCCAGCACATCCTGCCTGCAGTCTGTCTGCAGTCCAACCACGAAGATAGGGGCGAGTCGCGGGAGAACTATGGTTCTTCTGCCACCTGCGACGTCCTGACTATCCAGGCCTTGTCGCGAAGGATACACTTTGGAAAGTTTGTTGCCGAGGCCAAGTTCCAACAGGAAACCGAGCGCTTTGTCAAGCTGATCAAGGACGAGGATCGCAAGGGCATCGACGAGGCTATTACCAATGCTGCTGTTGAGAAGAAGGTGCTCGAGAGGCTGAGGTTAAAGGCAAAGACGTATGGTACAGACCCTGACCTCGGCGCCAATGGCTCGTCCAAGGTTGACGCAGATGCTGTCGTTGCCATGTACAAGGTATGTTTCATTCATGAGTACAGCATATGTGTGCATTAACACATCATAACAGGATTGGGTAATACCATTGACAAAGGAAGTCGAAGTTGAGTATCTGATGCAGCGACTAAAGGGTACCCAATGGGAATAGAGATTGAGACGCGAGTATGCCGGCCTCTCTTGTTTGCTATTTAAAAAAAAATAGCATTCATTCTTATGTCAAATATTCATCTTCGCCCTGGTAGCACACTGCTTTGCCTTGGAATAGATGGCAGTTGTTACCATCAACTTTGGCCAACATCATCGCCATCGCTCCGCGCTGTCGTGTAACCGACACATGACATATCCATTGATGGCTGTCAATCCACGAGAAATAAAAGACGACTTTTCGAGCTCAGACAACCCAATGTGAACACTGTTCCTCATAACACAACAGGAACATCCCAAAACTCCAAGAGACAAAATTCCCTACATCTTCGCCTTCCTCTGATCTTTCTCCTTCTTCTCCAACCACCTCGCAGCATACTCAATCGCCGCCTCATACCCATACACGCCCAACCCACACACCACTGCCTCGGCTTTATCACTCAGATAACTATGATGCCTAAACGCCTCTCTCCTATGCACGTTACTAATGTGCACCTCCACAAACGGTATCTCCACCCCACTCAGCGCATCCCTCAGCGCCACGCTCGTATGCGTAAAGGCGCCCGGGTTGATGACGATGAAGTCGACGTTACCACGGGCTTCGTGGATGCGGTCGATTAGCACGCCTTCATGATTGGATTGTATGTGAGAGAAGGTCATGGAGAGATTAGAGCATTGGGTGGAAGCGGAGGATACGACGTCTGAGAGCGTGGTAGTGCCGTAGATGGTGGGTTCGCGTGTGCCGAGGAGGTTGAGGTTGGGGCCATTAATTAACAGGATGGACTTCGTTGTCATGTTTGCGGATATGTGTAGTTCTTCTTTGTTTCTGACGGGATGGTGTGCACAGGGCTCACACATGAAAAGCGTATTGGATGCAAGTAGAGGGCAATCGTTTCGTGTTGCTCTTTACTCTCCATATCCCCACATGTCCACGCTCATTCCGAGATTCGGATCGCGGTCGGAATCGGAAAAGGACTTTTCCCCAGTTAAGTGATCGGCCTTCTCTCCTCCTGCCTCGAACGCAGTAATGCGTAGGGCCTAACGCATGGCTTATCTGGGTCACTATCCATAACCGTGCGTATCCGGTACGGCTTCAGACGGTAGGAAAGCAGCGGCATGATGGGGGTTGGTATGCGTCATACCATGGTGCCTTTGAGTTCTCCAAGCACGGCCTTTGCACATCCACAAACACATTATCGCCATGGCTGAGCTCTCGAGGGAAGAGCTAGACAAAATCTATGAATTCGCGGTGGCACTGGGGAAACAGGCTGGGCAGATGCTCATGGATGCTGCCCAAGTGAGGATCAATGGCACCAACTCGACAACCGACCAAACACAACATACGCAAAAGGAGAATTCCGTAGACTTGGTGACCGAGACCGACGAAAACGTCGAAGCATTCATAAAAAATAAGATAACTGAAACGTACCCTTCACACAAGTACGTTTGCTTGGTTTCTGCGCAGTCACCGTTCAACCACTAACTCCCAAAATCCACAGGTTTGTCGGCGAAGAATCCTACAGTAAAGGCTCCTCCCGTGCATACCTCATCGACAACTCTCCGACATGGTGTGTCGACCCGCTGGACGGAACCGTAAACTACATCCACCTTTTCCCCACCTTCTGTGTTAGCATCGCATTCATCTACAACGGCAAACCCGTCATCGGCGTCATCTACGCCCCTTTCACCAACCAGCTCTTCTCCTCGTGCGCCGGCCGCGGCGCCTTCCTCAACCAATCCCAACGCCTCCCTTTGATCCAGAAACCCAGCGTACCCCCGATGCCTGCCACGGCGCCCGCAGGTTGCATCTTTGCGTGTGAATGGGGCAAAGACAGAAGAGACGTGCCCAATGGCAATATGCACCGCAAAGTAGAGAGCTTCACCAACATGGCGGCCGAACTGAGCGGTAGAAGCGGACGTGGTGGCATGGTGCACGGAGTCAGAAGCTTGGGCAGTGCAACGCTCGATTTGGCGTATGTGGCCATGGGCGCCGTTGATATCTGGTGGGAAGGTGGTTGCTGGGAGTGGGATGTTGCGGCTGGCATAGCTATTTTGCTAGAGGCGGGTGGGCTAGTTACGACGGCGAATCCGCCCGAGGACTGGGCGAATGCGCCGATTGAGGAGGTGAGTTTGGGAAGTCGGTTGTATCTGGCCATTAGGTGAGTTCTTCTTCGTCCTAGACAGTTGTATATGTTGGCGGAAAGACTAACAGGGGAATGACAGGCCTGCGGGGCCATCAGCGACAGAAACAGGGCGCCAGAGCCAGGAACGAACCGTAAGGGAAGTTTGGAGGAGAGTCCGTAATCTGGATTACTCGCGGCCGGGTGTATAGTTCGGTTCGTATTTAGAAGACAATCATATCACATCATAACATATATCATTTTTGTACCAGTAAGACATCCTCGATCTCTACAACTTCGCCTCACTCAGTTTCCTCGCAATTGCCTCCTGCACCCGGCCCACCGGCAACTCACTCACCTCTCTCCCTGTCCAATACCGATCCTGCTCCAGCCCCTGATAAATCAGCGCCTCGGTACCCAAAACTATCTGCCACCCTTCCTTTTTCCCTATGTCGGCAATCTCTGTCCATGTCGTGGGGTGGTAGCACATTTCGAGCAGCGCGCCCTTGTGTGGGTTTTGTAAAAAACAGGTTAAAACCGAGCGGGCCTCAATCTCCGCTGGCGTCACGGGCGGGAAGTTGGGCACGCAGGAGACGATGGCGCCGACGCCAGGAAGCGATCTGGCTTGTGAGAGAGTTGAGACGTGGATCAGGGAGGAGCCGTAGCCGCGTGCGTTGCATTCTTGAATTACGGCTTCGACTTCAGAGGCGTCTCTGTTGACCTGTTGGGGAATTAGGAAGGAATGTCTCTGTAGAAAGTGTTATAGGGACTGCTAACTAGATATATTGCGCTGGCCTTCATCCATTTTCTCAGCGCGTAAACTGCGCTTCTTGCGGCGCCTCCACCGCCGATCACAAGGGCAGGACGGTTTTCATACTTGGAGGCATCGACGTTGTACGCGAAGGCGTCGCGGATGCCAACGACGTCGGTATTGGTGCCCATGTACTGCCTTTTTCCAGTTGAGGGGTCTTCTTGGATGAAGAGAGTGTTTACAGCCCCTACGTCACGGCCTTCTTCTGTTAGGCCATCTAGATGAGGCAGAATGGCGACCTTGTGTGGCATGGTCACTGAAGCACCTGGAGGAAGTTAGGATGGGTGGCCTTCTTATACATCATGATTGTTATCCATAAGTTGGCTGCTTACCGTAGAACTGTGGATGTTTGATTAGTCCGAGGAAGAGGGACATGTCTTTTGATTCTAGAGGATACTGCGCCCAGTCTAATCCTAGCCCATCGTATACTGTCTTATGTAGTAAAGGCGACATGGAATGTGCTATTGGGTGGCCGAAGAGGTAGCTATGGCGCTCGGTCTGAGATACGTCTGGTGTTCTTGTTTCGGTCGCCATTATGGATGTGAGATACTGTTGCTCAGGCATGATGTGGTTCGTGAATTGCCTTGGAATAAATGCAATTTCAGAAATGCGCAACAGGTTTGATAAGAAGGATTAGAAAGTGGATAAGCAGGTGTGCAAGAGGTCCGATAAGAGTCAATGTAATGTGGAGTCTGGGATGATCAGACCTGCTTAAGCTGTTGGTCCAAAACTGCTGCGTTTTTCCTCCACCAAAACTGTTCCTCGATTCAGATCACTATACATTCTACTTAGCTTCAATAACCCGCATCCGATGCACCTCAGGGCCGGAAAAAGTTCCGTCAGACGCGCAGGAGTGGCAAGTCAATGGCTCGGGGTCCAAACCACGGTCCGATGTTCTCTTGACGTCTGCGCCCTTTGTCCAATCAACAGAGCGACAAGGCCGCTAAACCTCGCGTATAAATGCGTTTCCGGCTCCTGCACCAACGCCAATCACCTGGGTAATGCTAGAATTTCCTAATTCGGCGCCACCGCCGTAAAATTTCGAGGTTTGATAGACAAGCTAAACCTGGGCCTGGACAGGCGTTTTCCCCGCGAGATCGCACCATTGCCGAGAGCCGTGCAGAAGTATTCAATGATTCATCCGGGTCAAGTCAGCCATTTCAGTTCCCGTGAATCAGGATGACCAATGGAGTGATATTGACCTTCTCCTTGAACTCATCATAGCTCGCATCTCCACGGGGATCGTGGCGTCTTCTCCACACGTTACTCCGCAAAGCAACGTGCTTCGGACCTTTCTTTCGCCCGGCGCATAACTATAGATGCAAGTCGATCTCTAATCTGCCAAAGTCATCTCCTTTCGACCTCTTTTCCTTACTACGTCCATTTGCCTGGTTAGCAGCACTACCTCCCCCCCTTCACCGGCATTATCTGAGCTCCAAAAGTCCTTGGGTGGATAAGTCAAGTCAGACAGCAAACTCATCATGGGTATCCTAGCCCTCGTCGAAGACCGCCCGACCCCGAAAGCTGTGTACAATTGGCGAGTCTATGTCGCAGCATCAGTAGCATCATGGGCATCATGCATGATTGGCTACGATTCAGCCTTCATTGGCACGACACTGGCTCTTCCTTCCTTTGCAAAGGAGTTCCGCTTCGCTGAGATGGATCAGTCGGATCTCAACACCACGAAGGCCAATATTGTGTCTGTGTATCAAGCAGGTGCTTTCTTTGGTGCCTTTGGCGCATACGCGTCGAGCTACTATATTGGGAGAAAAAAGTCTCTCATTCTGTGGGTCTTGGTCGTGAGTCACTGCCGCAAAGGACGTTATTACATGAAGCTAATTGATTTGTACCATCTAGTTCATACTGGGTGCTGGTATGATGCTTGGTGCCAATGGTGAGAGAGGTCTTGGTCTAATCATCGGCGGTCGTGTACTGGCTGGTCTGGGTGTTGGTGGTTGCAGCAACATGGTGCCAATTTACATCTCCGAGCTATCGCCACCAGCTGTGCGTGGACGGTTGGTTGGTATCTATGAGCTTGGTTGGCAAATAGGTGGCCTGGTTGGATTGTAAGTTGCCATCTCCTGTGGATACTCTTTACGAGTTCCAAAGCTAACATTGGCATAGCTGGATCAATTACGGCCTTCAGGAAACCATGGAACCTTCGCACAAGCAGTGGATTATCCCTTTTGCCGTACAGCTCATCCCAGCAGGATGCCTGCTTATCGGCGCTTTCTGGATGCCAGAATCGCCACGATGGTGCTTGACAAAAGGAAAGCGGGAACAGGCGCTCAAGGACCTCTGCTGGCTACGTCAGCTACCGCAAGATCATCAATACCTTGTCGAAGAGGTTGAGGCTATCGACATTCAGCTAGAGCACGATAGGGTCACGGTTGGTCCAGGTTTCTGGAAACCATTCCTCGCGCTCAAACAACGCAAGGTCCTTTGGCGCGTCTTCCTTGGCGGCATGCTTTTCCTCTGGCAGAATGGATCTGGCATCAATGCCATCAACTATTATTCGCCCACAGTGTTCAAGAGCTTAGGTGTTACCGAAGGCTTCCTCACCACAGGTATCTTCGGAGTGGTCAAAACCATCACGACATTTATCTGGCTCATCTGGCTGATTGACTATCTCGGTCGCACGAAGCTTCTCATGATCGGTGGGTTCGGGGGCTCTCTCTGCATGTGGTATATCGCTGCCTACATCAAGATTGCCGATCCCACCAACAACAGAACCCCATCCGGACAACTTTCATCAGGAGGCATCAGCGCGATCTTCTTCTTTTACCTGTGGACGGCTTTCTACACCCCATCCTGGAATGGCACCCCTTGGGTCATAAATTCGGAGATGTACAGCCAGCAAACTCGATCTCTGGGTCAGGCATTCGCCGCAGCAAACAACTGGTTCTGGAACTTTATCGTCTCGAGGTTCACACCTCAGATGTTCAGCACCATGGGATATGGTGTATACATGTTCTTTGCATCGCTCATGTTGCTCTCCATTCCATTTGTGTAAGTCATTACAGATCAAAATTTGCATTCAGGGCATAAACTAACGACTCCCAGCTTTTTCCTTCTTCCCGAAACTAAAGGCATTCCACTTGAGCGCATGGACGATCTTTTCGACACGAAGCCAGTGTTCAGGGCGCACGGTATTCTGTTAGACCTAATGAAGGAGCAGGAAGATGAGAACGTGACCGCTCGAGACGAGAAGGCAATGGCAGATGAGCATGTTACAATTGCTTAGAAGTTTGTCTAGTTTACAGACGCCCAAGACAGCCAGGGAAATGCTTTCCATTTCAAGAAATGCAACAGAGTAACAAAAATGTATTAGTCACAACTGTATCCACTGGTCGTCTTGTGAATTATATGTCGAAATTGTCAGCAACAACTTGCTGGTCGATCAATGAAAACGCGGATCTCTATCATGAATTCAAGCTGCAGACATGACGGGGTCCATTAAATCCTGCACATCAACTCGCCTTCCGATTAGTCTCCCGTCTTCTCCCCAGACCCGATAAGACTTCTCCTGAAACCAGCTTAATCCCCACATACCCCATTACACCTGCAGACCCTGTACCATGGGATACCCCAAGGGGTGTTCATAAAAATCGGCCGAAGTGCACCCGAGAAACGGGTATACCGGGTGTAAATACTTTTCCGCTACATCAGCCACTCAAATCAGGGCTTGTTGTACGTCACCTTCTGCATGCACACACTCCACTGAGGCAGGATAGATCTTATGACGGTATGCCACGGATGCACAAGGCTAGCGTAGCCCTTTAGCTGTGCTGGATAAATCGGATACCGTCGGGGATAAGAGAAAGACTGAAGGTGGTGGGTTAATGTTAACCGCATGTGGGGAGGAAGAGGGAAGGGATATGCGACGTGAAGCGGGGTTCTGATCGAAAGAATATTTATCAGGATCTGGTCGTGCATGGTGCGTGATATGTCCTGTGGTGGTTTATCTGAACAGGATCGATCACTTGGTCTTTTGTTTTCTCCAGAGAATTCACCACATCGACAATACACAGTCAACACACTAGTATTTCTACAACACTCAATATATTCAAACCACCATACTAGCATCTTTGAACCAGTTCCTTCAACATGCCGTGTCGTCTAGGTATCGCGAGCATGTCGCTGGGCCGATGCTATGCTGGTCACAGTCTCAAACACAAACTTTCCATGGCTGCCAAGCATGGAATAGAAGGCATCGAGCTCTTCTATGAAGACCTAGTCGACCAATCTGGCTCTGATTCTCCCTCTGATCTTGTGGCAGGCGCTGCCTCCATCCGAGATCTCTGCTCCTCCCTAGGCCTCACAATCATATGCCTGCAGCCATTCTTGCACTACGATGGCCTGCTGGACAGACAAAAACACGGAGAAAAGATTCAGGAGATGAAAATTTGGATGAAGCTAGCTAAAATCCTGCAAACCGACATAATCCAAGTCCCTGCAACCTTCCTTCCGGCAGATCAGACATCTTCCGACACAGAACTCATCGTCAGTGACCTCCGAGAAATCGCAGATCTCGGTCTGCAACAGTCGCCAATCATCCGAATCGCGTACGAAAGCCTGTGCTGGAGTACTTATGTGAACAGATGGGAAGCTTGTTGGGATGTCGTATCGCAAGTCGATCGATCCAACTTCGGCATCTGCCTTGACACGTTCCACATCCTCGGGACATTATACGGAGACCCTACTTCAGCAACAGGAAAAGTTCCGAATGCAAAAAAGAGATTGAGAGATTCAATACAACAACTTGTTGACCAGATCAAACCACACAAAGAGAAAATCTTCTTTATCCAGATTGCTGACGGAGAACGGCTCGACCGACCCCTGGTACCCGGTCATGAATTTTACAGTGTGGATCAACCAGCTTTGATGTCTTGGAGCAGAAACTGTAGGCTTTTCTACGGAGAAACAGTAAAGGGAGCGTATATGCCGGTCATTGATGTCGCTCATGCTATCATGAACAAGATTGGTTATGACGGTTGGGTCAGCATGGAGTTATTCAATCGAGTGATGAACAGCAGAGATAAAGCAGTGGTCGAACAGCTGGCGGAACGAGCTGAAATATCCTGGGAAAGATTGCAGCATGACTTGGAGATATATGAGGGTATGCAGAATAGAGTTGGGTTAGAGATCATCAGCTCCAGTCGGGGGGCTAACTTTTCACGCTTGTAGGTCAACAGCAAATACCCTCAGTCTTTCCGTAGAAGTTCGATGTTATAGAGATACCAGTACCGCGACTTCAGTGTGCAGATAGTCGGTCTTCATCTCATCTAATCTTGATCGCATTTGTCATCTGCTATTCCTGATGCCGAGCCAATGATTGTTTTCGAATTTCTCAAAACTGGAAAGCCTAGCCAGCCCCGTAGAATGTATTGAATGGAATGTGTGAAGAGCTATGGCTATTTTCCTGGACCGAGTGCGAATCCGTAGTCACAAATCGAGTAGGATCTGTCGCTAGCAAATCGGCCATGCTAACCTCAGAAGAAAATCCGAGGTTCTCCATAAATTGAGGCTGGTGCTGTAGTTTCTTTGCACCATGCTCTGAAGCAAAGTCGTCAAGAAAGTTACCCAGGTCTCCAGAGATTAGCGCATCGTAAGGATCATGGGGTTCAGGCATGAGGACATTCATAGTATACTCAAATGGATTCAACGGCTGCCGGCTACCACCTTCCTGGACATTGTTCGTCGCGGGTAGAAGACCACTCAGATGCGTTGAAGCGCCAGATGGTCGTGGGTATCGCTCAGTGAAAGGCTCGCCGATATTCGGTATGAGAGACGGAGGAGATGTCCGCACAGTCTGCGAGACATGTCCAGGCATGCTTTCTAGCGGTTCTAGGGTTTCTTGATGGTTTGTGAGCCCCTCTCCCGTCATCCCAAGAGACTGACCAAGGCATGAAAAAAGTTCCTTCATCTTGGCATGTGTTGTGGGGTCTAGCAGAAGGCTGGCGCTACTTTTCTTGATGCTTTGCAATAGACAACTAACAATGGCAGGTACTCTTGTCGCTCCAAGCTGCGCTTGCATTGTGCTGAGCACGTCCAAAGTTTGCTGAAACCAACCCTGAGAAGGCACAAATGCCAGAGCGGTCACGCAGTAGGTGAGTCTAAGTAGTAGTGCTGGGGGAGTCAAAGGAGTTGATTCTTTCCGAATATAATCGAGCTTCTGTGGTAGTGAAGACTTCCATGCCTCCAATCGGCCAATCATTTCGTGCAGAAAACTTGGAGCGGTGTGAGGGCGCGTCGTATTTCCAAGTATATCAACCAGATCCAGAAGAGCGTTAAATGTACTTAATGACAAAGTCGGGGATGGCGGCTGGTGGGCTGGTTCCAATCTCAGCTGCCCGTTCCAAGGTTGCCACTCTTCCATCCCATCCTCTTCCATCTTTCCCATCCAATCTAGATCAGCTTTGTCTAGATATGGACGTAATTTCAGTTGAGAGGACAGGAGCTTGTCAAGAACGAAACAACCCGACAAAACATTCTTCCGTTGAGTTGTGGCCATGTCCGATGAATCCGTGGTGAAAAATATTCGCAAAGCAGTACCAACGAGGCGCCAGGCTGCACCAAAAGATTTCTTGCTGATATTGAATATAGCAAGATTTAGCAAAGCCCTGACATGGGCAAGATCAAACTGTCCCAGTTCGTTGGGGATAAGAAGCTTAGCCACGTTGTAAAGTCTTGATACCGATTCGTGTTGCATATCGTTTCTTGTAGTACTGGGATCACTCTGTAGGGATCCTACAGCAAATACACTCCACATTTCGGCGTGGCTTCCAGAATTGGGCATATTGCAAGATAACTCGAGTCCTTGTTCGGGATACGAGTACGACAACTTGAGCATCTCTAACTTATCAGCAATAGGGAGCCAGCATTGTGTATATGTGCAGTAAGTTTCCAATAGTTTCCAAGAGTCGGCAGGTAAGGTCGTAAGCACTGAGGGAAGGATGGACTCTCGTACACCTGGAAAAGCTAGGTCGGATGCTGGCAGCCTGACTGGTAGTTCAGGTACATGGCTTGGATCGCTGTTGAGCGGAAGCTGTTTGTTTTAGCACACACATGGTTTCGGTATTTTCATTCGCCTTACTGATTGATGTGACTGGGTCCCTGGTGTTGTCTGGTTGAAGTTTGCATCATCGGTATCAATGTCGCTGTCATCGCCGGGAGTTGGGCAGCTATCTCTTCCGGCCTCTATATGTCCTCCAGCCAGGGCTTTGGTAAGACCTTGGAAGAATCTGCTCTTGGTCCAACCCTTGTACAATTGATTTGACTCTTTGGTACCTCGTGTAAGTAATACGGTGTTCTCCTGTGCCAACTGGCTGTATACTGCTGTCTCAACCTCGGGGTGTTGTCGGAAGACAAATGCTAAGGTTGTTTCAAGGGCCCGTATATAACCAGGTTGCAACCCTCGCTTCTTTGGGTTTGAGGTGTACGTGCAGGTCCGTTTGTTGTCCACACATGGGGAACAAGTGGGTTGGTTGCCGTCACATTTCTCTCGAGCAGTCCGACATTGGTCGCAAGCTCTCGACACCCGGAACCGCTTTATGGGAACATCTTGTGAAACTAAACGGCGTTTGTCTTGCTTTTGTGGAGGCATAGATCCCACTCCGGCTCCTGGTCTCGAAAAGATTGCTCAGGTCTCGCAGCAGCGCCTCAAAACTTTGCTGGCCGAGGGAATTGAAGCTCGATCGGGAGCCGAGCACACAACCATGCTTCACTCGGACTGCTTGCCAAGGAAACCATGTGCGTAGATGTCTGAGTGGTACTGAGTGGGGAAAGCTGGGGAAGCGCCTCCCTAGCAGGATAAGGATTTATCCCAGGAAAAGCGGGGAGGGTTGTTGTCACGTGATTCGCTAAGACAATGGAGGCTTCCATCATGTGTTACCCAGAGTCGTCCATACTTCGAAACGAAGCCGGATTGCGATTTCAAAGGCCATGGCTTCGGTGAAGGTCGGTACAAAACGCTCGTTCGCGACGATGGAGGCCAACAGCAGAACGCGAGATGGTCGCGCTTCGCTCCCAACACCATCTCCACCTGTGTGCAAGCAACGAAGTCCTCCCAATTCGGCAAGGTCCACGCCAGGGCCGCCGCAGTATGAACCTCAGCGAGTTTTTGATCCCAGGGCGTCGATCGTTCTCATTGGAATGCATGGAACAGGAAAAGCAACATTGGCTATGATGGCTTCTGTGACCTGCCAACGCAGGGTCATCGATATGGAGAGTGTCTTCCACACTGCCACCGGCTTCTCAACAGCAGCGTATCGAAAGCAGTTCGGGTCATCTAATCGTAACCTTCGTCAAGACGAAGTCCTACGCGATGTACTCCATACATACAACAAAGGTGCGATCATTGTCTGTAGTGGGAGCTTCCACTTAGACAACAACTGCCAATCTCTATTACGCGAATTCTCAGTGTCGCATCCCGTCATCCACGTCACTCGGGACTCTAGCAGTGTGCGTGAATACCTGGAGACCGATGAAGCCAAGGTCCGGGAATTGATTGCGGTTAGTACGCCTGTTTTCCGACGATGCTCCAACTACGAGTTCTACAATATCTCCGAGAAGGACGCGTCGCATCTTTCCGTTGCACCTGCATATCGGCGCTCCGTACCAGCTTTTCTGACATTGAAGAGAGCGGAACGAAATTTTTTCAAATTTCTGGCTCTGATCTTGTCGCCGAGAAACAAAAACCTGGGCATGAAGAGCGATGCCCCAACGCTGGATCCTGGCCACTTTCCACTATCCTCCGTTGAATTGGAGCTGAGAAGCTATACATGTGCTGTTCAGGTGCAACTATCAGACCTTACATGCGAGGACGTCGACATTGAAGAATTAGAATTCGGCTGCGACGCATTCGAGATAGTTGTAGAACCTAAGCAACTGATTGCAGAGCATGCCGAGAATATCAGTAAAAGCATATCCAAGGTCCGGAGGAGTACAGTCACTCCGATCATCTACCATGCCATGCCTACCTCAACAAGTTCGAGCTATTCTACGGCCTCGTATCTTGCTTGTTTATGGCATGGCCTGCGAATGGCGCCAGAGTTCATGACAGTCGATCTAACCATGGACGAAGAGCTGATACAAGCCATTGTCGCATCGCGAGGGTCAACAAAGATTATCGGTCATCTTCACGCCGCAATGGATTGGTATGATGTGTTTTGGCTCGAGAAGTACGACACAGCCATGCGGCTGGGCTGCAGTGTTGTACGCTTCACACGACCCGCCAACTTTATGGACGACAATGCCGCTATCCAATCTTTTCGAAACACAATATACGCCAAGTCTCAGCGAATACCAATGACATGTTACAACACTGGAAGAGCAGGGCGCCGCTCCGCTTGTTTTAACCAGGTTCTTACACCGGTGATTCCGGAGAAACTCAGAAAGAGCGAAACGTTTACGGAACGAGCACGAAATAACCCAGAAACGTCTTGGCTCACTGTCACAGAAGCAACACATATACTATACGCTTCATTCACATATGACCCCATGGAATTTTACATCATTGGTGCTGCAGTCAGTTACAGTCTGAGTCCAGCAATGCACAATGCTGCGTATCGAGCATGTGCCATGCCACATCACTTCGATCGAGTTGTGACCCTAGAAATAGACGATAAGATACAACAGCTGTTACGACAACCGAACTTTGGCGGCACTGCAGTCAGTCAACCATTCAAGGTCGAAGCTATCGCTCTTACACACTCGGTCAGCAAACACGCGCAAGCAATAGGGGCCATCAATACCCTTCTTCCCATTCGCCATCTCAATGCTGACGGTAGCGTCCCTGATGCCGAAAGTTACGAGCTCTTCCAAGAGCGCAATCAATCTGGCCCCGTCAAGGCGCTCTATGGGGACAACACCGACTGGATAGGAATTCGCTCATGCATCAGACGCGGTCTGTCACCCGCAAACGCTGTTCGCCCAGACGTAACTTCCGCTCTGGTGATCGGTGCAGGAGGCATGGCACGCGCCGCAATCTATGCCGTGCTCCAGCTCGGCATCAAGAACATTGCCATCTTCAACCGGACAAACAAGAACGCGCAAAAGCTCGTCAATTATTTCTCTGATTTGGCTGCAAGCCCGGCTGCCGCCAAACTCTTTCCTTCATTCGTACAAAATTCGCAGCCCACATTTCGCATATTAGCATCTCGAGAATCAGCTTGGCCTACGGATTTCCGTCCTGCGACAGTCATTGTATCTTGCATACCAACTCATTCAGTGGGTGATGAGCCTTCGCCTGAGTTCACCCTTCCCACGCATTGGATGCAGTCCCCTTCTGGCGGTGTTGTTATTGAGCTTGCCTATCGAACGTTAAACACGCCTTTGACCAAGCAAGTCCGCGAAGAAGCGTCCGCATCTTGGATCTGTTTGGATGGCCTTGATCTATTACCTGAGCAGGGATTTGCGCAGTTTGAGCTTTTTACAGGGAAGAGGGCGCCTCGGAGGATAATGCGTGAAGAGGTTTTACGTTGTTGGACTGATGAACAGGGGCAATCGAATCCGAGTATGGTACAGACGAGACTGGAGGCCATAGAGGAACAAGAGCCATGAGGGGTCCGGAAGGACAACGTATTCTGCTATCACAGTTGCATCGGGCTGTCTTTTTTGCTGTCTCCAAATCGTCACCGGTGATACGACAATCCAAACCGTGGCCTGAAACATTCCAGCATATACCGTTGCCACACTACATTAGAGGCCTGAAGCAAAAGATACATGCTGTTCATGTGGGTGGCAGAGGACGCAGCCAACACTTGAATGCATCATCACCCAGCTTCATCTTGACAACAAATCATGAATCAATAATGAAATACACTGAATTTTTGGGGACATCCAAGAGAACCCCACGGGTATCAAATGCAACACTAGCCTACGCACTTCACTTCTGCTTGGTCTTTGCCTTAACCCGGGCAGCTAGCTTTTTGATGTCGTCGTCCCCAGCTACAGTATCTGGTTTTGACTTCTTGGTGTCGCGCTCCATCTCAGGCTCGTCACCGTCCTTTCCTTGCTTTCTCTTCTTACGGCCCTCTTCCAGTAGCGCCTTCATAGCCGCAGTCTCCTTGAACCGAGGGTTCGTAGGATCGATAGCAAATTCATGGCTCTCGTATAGCTTGGCGAAACGAGGATCCGTCGTGTTGATCTTGAAGTTGTCGTCTACCACTGGAGCGTTCTTCTTAGCCTTCTTTCCTTTCTTCTTGGCCTTTTCCGACTTGACAATTTCGTTCATGTCGAAGTGGCGCATCTTTGAGTCGTCCTCGTCAGCCATGAGTAGCTCAAGGTTTGCGCGTTCCGCTGCTGCTGCTTGATCCTGCAGCTCTTGCTCTGCCTTCTTCGCCTTCTTTGCCTTCTTGGCTTCCTGCTTTGAAGCCTTTGCAGCTTCTTCGGGATCAGAAGCAAAGAATGGGTCGTTGAATGGATCGTCCTCGTCAGCATCTATTGGCTTAGCAGCTTCCTGCTCTGTGGGAGCGTCGGGATCTAGGCCAGCTTTCCTGGCTGCCCACCTCTCTTTGCGTCTTGCTTTCCTTTCCCTCTCTTTACGGATGTACCGTTCCATCGTCGTCTCTTGCACTGGAATATCGTTTTCAAATACATCGCCCTTGCCAGTGTCTTTCGATAATCCGCCAGTAAAGGTGATTTGCATCTCACTGTCTGGCTTTGGGAAATCGCGATCTTTCTTCGCAGAAGGCTTGCTCTTGGATTTTGAGGTTTTACCAGGTGCCTCTAGGCCTAGCGCCGCCCGGAGACTTGCCGCCTTTTCGGCCTTGGCTGTCTCTTCTTCATCTTCGGAGGATGAAGAATCTGTGCCCAGGTATGCCTGTAATTCGTTTTCATCGATTTCCTTGCGCGAGAATGCGCGCTTCTGTACTTCCTTTCGAGTGGCATCGTCGGCATCCCAGGTCAGTTTAACTTTGGAGTGAGTAAGAGCATCCGTAGAAAACTCATTTGGTTTGTAGCCGTCAGGCAGCTTCGAGCATTCGTCATGGGGGTCCTGGTCAAAGGTTGTGCCGTCGGGAACGAAGCGTAGATCGAAGAAATTTGCACTCGTCAGGTACTCCCGGCCATCAAGATTGTCATAGATAGACTTTGCGACGTTCGCAGAAGAACATGTAATGATAGCGTAGTAGTATCGTAGTCGATCAAGCTGATAGGCCCGCAGCTTGGTCGAATCGAACTCTTCGCCAGTTTCCTCTGTTTGTAAGGCAGCATTTGCTTGGTCTTCATCGTCTGAGTCTGATGTATTAGAATCGTGATCAGACACACCAATGTTGTTCTTGTCCTTGTTTGCTGTCGAGGCGAAAATCTCGCGGGGCGGACCTTCAATTTCCTCCCGTTGTAGGCGTTCCATGCCAAACTCGCTAGGGTATATCACGACATTGAGAATCCTTCCATCAGCTGGTACGAAAGAGTTTGCCACAGCCATGATGTCGATTGCGCGGATGTTGTCCCAGTCCATGTTGACCGCAGCTAGGCGTGCCGAGATATCACCTGTCGGGACCTCATTGCCATCTCCGGCGAGCTCGGCCTGTTCGTAGACGTCGGCTTCCTCTTCTTCATCGCTGGAGCTTTCATCGGATGAAGATTCAAGTCCGCCGTCTCGAATTGGATCAAAACCTTGCTGCTCGACCCTCTTCATCTCCTTCATAACAGCCTTGTCCCGCTTCATTCCGGCAGGATGCTTGGGCTCGTCATCCTCCTCGTTCTCGTCGTCATCTTCATCGCTGTCTATCTCATACAGCCTTTCCACAACTTTTTTTCCAGCGTCCTTGGAAATCTTGCGACCATACTTGTCGACCTTGGCCTTGTTGTAAAAGTCGGGATCGCTTTTTATGCGCGCGAATCGAGGATCGAGCTTGGTTTTGGTGTGCTTCTTGGAGGGAAGTCGGAACTTGGGATCTGTCTCAAAATTTGCGAATCGCGAGTCGCCTGCATTAATTGTGAGCGCACTATTCGCCTCTCGTGAATCAGCGTCGCAATGCTTACTGGCAGGTACAGTGACCTTTTCGGCCTTTTCGGCCTTCTTCGGCAAGGGCTGTCGCTTTGGAAGAGGCATTGCGCAGTTTTGGTGTGAGTGCAGCCGGCAGCTTTCATCACGACGCGCATTCCAGAGTTGCCGAACTTTTTCTGCCGGGCGGTCGCGTGTCGGCGGAAACGAGCGCCCATTGGCTGCCACAGCGGGGGTCTAGGCGCGGCGGGGATCTAGCTGTCGATCTGGGGAAGGTCGCGTCGCCGTCATAGTCAAGGCCGAGAGGGGAAACAAATCACGCGATGGGAACGCTCGGAACCAGGGGCCCTCCCAAATCTACAAGTACTCCACCTTAGAGCTGTCTTTCATCCTCCATCCCGCTCCACATACCAGTTACCAGTGATAGAAACGCCAAAGCTACAACATGATCTATTCTCGGCTTCTCACGTAAGTCGACTCAGCGGGCTGTCCAGCTCATCTCTGCTTCCCATCAACTAGCTGACACCGCCTTTCTCTCTAGACCCCGCAACATGGCTGTTCTTTCAATCCTTTCACTCGGAGGTGGCTACTTCACCCTCAAGTCACGCACCATTGCCGACAAGCAGGGAATGCGTGCTAACCGTGACTTTGGAGTCTCCGTTGACCGGTCTGGTGGGTTGTACCTTGCTCTATCAGATGACTTTCAATGCTGATAACTAAGGACAGGTGGTGGTATCTGAGAAGAACAAGATTGATCACAACTCAATGGCAAGGTCATGCCTCCCGGCGTTCATTTTCTTAGGCGCATCGAGTCTCGGCTTGTTTCATTCCTTCGTTAAACCATACCTGCAGCATCTCATACAGTTCCGGCGCGGGCAAGCAGTTCGACAATCATGTTATGTATCAAGAGGCCTGATCTTAATAGTAAATTTCTGCATGCGAGAAGCATTGCTCTTATCAGAATGGGATATGTTTGGTTGACATCACGTGAGTGTCGCCGTGCACCGAGGTTTTGTACTGATATGAACACGGACCCAAACATCTTTTTATAGCAGTGGGATGACATGCCTTTTATAGAACCCACCATAGGTCAAGTTCCCTTGAGACTTTCGTATACGGGCAGCGTGGATCCGTTGGATAGCCACAATTGGCCGACCCACTCGTTGCTAAATTTAACCCGCTCAGCCTCGATCACACACTACGAAGAACCACGAGAATCACAACAGCGAGCAACTCTTCGCCCCATGACTTGTTTCGCATTTTCGCAGGAATAAATCTCGCGATCTATGTGAAACCGGATTCAGTTAAGCCGTTCGGATGTCTCTCAGCTGTGCAACTCAGCCCTCCAAGGCGGCGCTGTTGTCATGACTGCCGGGGTCTCGGGCCTATAGCATGGATGCATCATCAGCACTGTGAACGTTAGCTTTTGTAAGAATGGAAGCGAGGGGATCCGCCCGACCTTAGCGTAAGGTCTTACGAGAGGTTATCCAGAACGGCGGGACCACAATGGCTTAAGCAGAGTGCTGCCGCGCAAGTAAACAGTCATCCCACGTCGCCATTATCTTCTTGCTGTAGCAGACCCGCACTCCTAACTATTCAGCTTCGCCACCTTGACGACTTTTCCGCTCAGCCAACGCTAATTCATGTTTTCTTTGTAGCTGATGCTTAGCCCTGTACCCAACTTGTCGTGACATGACAAACTTCATTGGGCACCATAACGTTGAGAAACCTATTCAGCACAAGCTTTTGCCGACACGAGGAGACAGAATGCTACCTCAGGCGAACCTCTTGGCTGCTGCAAGCTATGTCCGTCAAATATTCGAGAGTAAAAAGCTTGCCTACAGTATCCTGGGAGGGTTCCAAATGTTCTGCCTGGGAAATGGGCGCGAAGTATCAGAGCTCCACTTCGCATATGAAGACAAAGATTTCAATCGTATTAGGAAGAAGATTGAATCAGACCGGCGGTATGTCAATAGTAGACTCGTTAGAACAGTTTTACTAACAGCAATAGCCTTCGATCGCCCGAGGGCATGAACCCGTTAACCCCATCGAAGATATTGGTACAAACAGGACCATCATTTCAGGACGTAGGATGTTCAAGCCCTGCAACGGTCGAAGTATATCTGCTACCATCAGGTGATGCCGCTCATGGGTCCAAGGCGATTCTATACTAACAGATACTAGGCTCATACGGAACACCACATAGCGGCACCCTTAAAGACAACGTAGTCTTGTTAAGTAACAACTCCGGAGGCATTCTTAGGACCTTCAAAGGGCTGAAAATGGTATATCTGGTGAGATCACTCATCGAATTCTGCAAGTTGCGCAGCCTCAGCTGGAATCCTTGCGCGGATTTGCTCTTTCTGTGTCAGAGCTACGGAGGCCAGGTTCAATCAGCCCAAAGCCATTTAGATAAGAAAGCGACATTTCACAACTTTCTCAGCACGCCATTTGTTGCGAGCTTGCCTTTCAACGAACAGCGCAGATGCTATCAGATACTCGCAGGGCAGTCACCACCACCACCGGCCGTCACACCAATCAACCCCTCAATGCCTCAGAATGGTCATTCATGGTCCCAATCCGCTTATGGGCCACCAAAACCCTCGACGAACCCAAACCACTCGTCATCCCTACCAAAAATAAATTGCATGAACAATTTCGAGACTCTCCAGCAGAGGCAAAAGGAGAGGTCATCAACAAGACACACTGTGAACATGGGACTACCTTCTAGAAGCCCGGAGGGCTTCTCTACATTCCCTGAAGTCACAGCTTCGGCAGTGCACTCTAGAGCGAGGTATCGCCCCATCAGTGTCAATCATGCCAAACGGATATCTAGCGGTCCGCAGTTATGGATAGACACATCCGCCGGACCATTTGGAGGATCATATGCACATCGAAATATTTCAGCACCGCTGCAAAACAGTGTACCTCCTCCCCCTCCTCCGCAGCAATCCGTTACAAACATCCAACCCTCTGTACCATTCAGCCCTCTTCCATCTACACTGAGTATTCAGAACAAACCGTCTTTGAAAAGGTCGGATGCCATACGTCCAAAACCACGCACGTCATATACACCCCACCAGACTCTGGCTTGTAAACCTGTTGTCGAATCTCAAAACCCACAATACCAGCACCAAACAGCGGTATTTGAGATGTCTGCAACACCAACAAAATTCACGCATGCACCAGCGCATACTGAGACTCAATATATGCACCAGAAAGAAGAACAGAGAAGACTGCAAGTCGTAGGACCAAATGGCTTATATCAATCATCGCAATCACCACCGACCTTACAACTACCAGCAGCACCCACACACGTAACAGACACCGTACCAGCTCCACAACACCCAATCTACGAACTCGACTCCATGCCAGCTGAGGCTACTGAAGACAACGACATCATCGCCTCTTTGTCCGCGGATATAGAATCGGCAATGTTCCCCCTCGCCAATACTTCTAAAACTCTCCCCTCTACAACGGACGCCACCCCTGCATCAGACATAACCACAAGGAACACACACTTCCCAACAAGCCTTGTGCCAGGCCATGCGGATAAGTATGCTCAACGACCATATACACCACCGTCAGAAAAGGAATGCGATCAAGAAGCAGCGAAGCAAGCAATAAAACCCCGCGACGACGAATTTGGCTTTTTGCAGCGACAAGACACTGAAGATGTTGAATTACCCTCGCCACCGCTTACACCCGCGCCCTTGGCTGTGTACAAAGCGTATCAGCCACCGCCGTTATCGTTGTCAGTGCAGGCGGGGTCGCGCTCGGCTTCCCGTTCGCCGCCGGTCTATGATGCTATAGTTGAAAAGGAGCAACAGCAACAGGAGCAGGCGAGTGAGGATGGACATGACAGAAAAGTATACTATCCGGATGCATTGCGTGCGGGGAGAGGTTCAGTGGGAGCGACAATGGACCCCAGTATCCTAGCCATGGAGTATCAGGCTGTGTTACCGGATTTTCAGCATGGATATGCAGAGTATTGAATGCCAGATTGAGTGTTCATTTTTCATGAAGGATTAGTAGGCACAAGATGTACACAGGAACAGGGATAGAGATGTGTACTGTTGTACTAAAGAAAAGGTATATATTCGTCATGAGTTCCCCAATTTACAGTAACCAATCCCACAACCCTGACCCTATTTACAATGGCACGTCCTCCATCATTTGCATAGCACCTTCTCTGCCAACCGTAATAATGACGTCTCCGAGCGTTTTTGTCGAAAAGCCCGCCTCAGAATACCTAAAGTAGTAATCCCATTTCCTCTTGAAGATCTCTGCGCCCTCGTCGTCCATGCCCTCGGCGCTCTTCTCCTTGATGAGCTGTGGCTTAATGGTCGATTCCCAGGTATCCAAGAACTTTTCGCGCCACAATCGTAGCGCTTTGGCGTAATGGGGGCCAATGTTTTCTATGCTGTCAACAACGAGTGTACCAGCCGATCCAGTGTGGATTGACGATACAAGCTCAGAGACGGCCGGGAGATGGCCTCCGGGGAAGATGTAGCGACGAATGAAGTCGTCTGACTTGGCATAGGCTTCATAGCGGGCATCAGGCATGGTGATGCATTGGAAACATGCGATGCCTCCCTCCTTCTTGAGGAGCTTGTCTATGCACTTGAAATATGTGACGAGGTATTCTTTTCCAACAGCTTCGAGCATCTCAATTGACACAATCTTGTCAAAGGGTCCTGTTTCCGGAACTTCGAGGCAACGATAATCGCAAAGAAGGACCGTGATCTTGTCGGACATGCCAGCTGCCCGTATACGTTCTTCTGCCAGCTCTTTCTGCTCGATGGACAGAGTGAGGGAAGTCACCCTGCAGCCTGTCCGCTGGACTGCCCGCATAGCGAAGCTTCCCCATCCTGTACCAATCTCCAAAACATGATCTGTTCCCTTTATGTGTGTGTTGTCGATGAAGCGGTCCAGCTTTCGCATTTGTGCGTCGTAGAGGGATTCGGTTGCAGACAACGGGTTCGACTTCGGAAGCCAGATTGGACACGAATAAGTCATGTCTGGCGAGAGGAAAGCAGCGAACATTTCATTTGAAATATCATAGTGTGCGGAGATGTTGAGTCGGGCATTCTTGAGGTTGTTGCTGCCCCTTACTAGACCTGCCAGGCCAGAGGAGATTGCCGATGTGAGGGTAGAGCCGTTGGAAAGATAGTTGCGGTTGAGGATAAAGAGCTGTGTCCGTGAGCTAATCTGCAAATTGAATACTCGTCTGTTGTCAGATCTTACCTCAAAGAACTTTGTCAGATCTGGTGTCGAGACCTCCCCAAGCATGTAGCTTTCCGCAAAACCCTGTTGTTTGTGAGCAATTGCTCATACGGTCCCAATCTCATGTCGCTGCCTACCATGTCTGCAAAGAGGGCCAATCGCACCCAGAACCTGTCGTCCTTCACGTCAAGGAAAGCAATTGGAAGGCCTTCTTTGTCCGAGCCAAATGCAACAGAGGACTTGCTGGAGCCGCCTTCAAACACCACAAGCTTGCCATGCTTCAGATTCTGGAGTTGCGCAAGCGTACCGTTTTTGCACAAGTTGACCAACGGTCCCCAAGCTTGCGAAGTAACAGGGCTCAGCGCTGAAGACACGGCTCCTGTCACGGAACTGTAAATCGCCATATTCTCAGATTATCCTCGCTCTAAAAGTGATTGTGCCTCTCCAAAATACTCAATTGGGCGTGAGATCCAACGGGAATGAGCTTTGTGTCAGTAAACGAGTACAAAGCAGCGATATGTACGAGAAGAGGACAAAACAATTCGCTCCTGTGTAGCAATTGAGGCGGGCTGGGGCAGACAGCAGATTGCGACGATTACACAAAAGCGCAAAAAAGCAATGCAACAATGGTATCGTGAGAGCGCCTGGAACGAAAAAGATGCGAGAGATATGAACAGCGAAGGCTGCAGCAGCCTCGCGCCATGGCGGTCCTAAAGAGCTGCCGTCTGCTTGCCGGACTGGCCGAAGCCCGACCCGGAGCAATTATTTACATATGCCGTTTCGAAGCTACGCGCGGTGCGATCCATCTGACTTGCAGTATCACCAGGCAAGCCTTGCCCCTTCGAGTGATCGATGACGACGTCGATCTGGCCCAAACATCCCAAATGGTACGATGCGACAGAGTTTCTTCGCGTGGACACCACGTGGAAAATGTCTAGAGCATACAACACTATGCACACAGCATTTTGCTCTCTGCCTGGCTGACGACGAGTACCACGACTGCGAGTAGTGCTGAAACGACCAGCTGGTTATGTAACAAGGTCGCGGTTTAGCGTCTCAAAACACTATGTCCCGATGCTGGTGAGGGGTAAGTTATGCACAGCACAACTCTTAGTGTGTCGGGCCATTGGAGACTCGGGGCCTCATGATCAGAGCCTGGAGGGGAATCGACGCCGGCAAACCGTGCCACATTGCAAAACGATGTACATCGACGAGGTGTAATCTATGAATAAGGCCGATGGTCCACTGTATCCAAGGTAATGGGGTCGAAACAGCGGCAATCGCGGGTTCTGCAAGGTATTCATGTAGCGACTGCGGGGTATATCGTGATTGACGTGCTGGGTCTGGAAGTGGACCAAAAACTGAAGAAAACATCGAAGACAAAGGAGAAGAGAAAGCGCTTGTATTTGAACACTTTCAGGATCCTGTTCCTGTAAAGCAAAGTCGTCATGATGAGCAGCTTCACACGCGCACATATTATCCGTGCGTCTACGCGCCCACGCTACTGCCATGGCGCGTCGACGCGTGCTCCGCGGATGCGCTTTGCATACTCTCAATCAGACTGCCACCAGACTGCCACGTGAGACAATCAGACATCACCAAACTGGACACATCACACCATCATCCAATCCCTAGTCAGATCCCAAGATGCTTTCCATACAGCCCTCCAAACCACAAAAGTGCACGCCGAATCTCCTCCCCGCACGCATACACCACAACGGCTCAGTACCCTCCACATCGCAGTACTGGAAGCCCTCTACCGATGAAAAGGGCACAAAGCACGCCTATTTCCGCGGACGACACCTCCACGGTACCGTGCTCCCTCTTCCCGACAATTACACCGGCGCCATTCTCAATGTTACCGACAAGCAACTGCCACAATCGAGAGCACAAGTGCAACCAGACGGTGATGAGATTATGGAGGATGAAGAGAACGAGAGCATGCCAGTAGAAGTCAAGATTGCGGAACAAATAGGCGCGTTTGACGAGGTTGTGGTTTGGGGGCATGCTGGAGAAGTGGACGCTGGGCAGGACATGTTTGTCAGGGGGTTGAAGGAATGGGTGGGATTCGCGGACAGCATGCATCTTGATGGCAATGAGGAAGGAGGTGCGGGCGCCAACACAGAAGAGGAAAAGAAGGATTGAGGGGTTGCTGGCATGGTGTGCTGACTTGTAAGCGGCAGCTGCTTGATACCCGGAACTACACGAAGCACACGCTGATGGAAAAACGCGGAAGATGAAACTGAGGCGTGCTTGCCTTGAGTCGTTGACAAAGCGATATCAAGCATTACGTTCTGCTCCAGTCATCGTATGTGCAGAATGCTGTGCTTGCGAAAGCGACGCAAGTGACTGATGAAGTGGTTGTTGAACAAAGAGAAGGTCCGATAAGGCACTGCACGAGACAGTGCTGAATTATGATCATGTGGTGAACAGATACCACGAAGACATCTGGATAACGAGAATACATTACAGCACGGAATACCAAGTATACCAAGACTACTATCTTACGCACCTTTTGTACCCCTCCTCGCCGACCGTCATCATCCAATGAACCATCGAGTCGCACCTACCATCTGCCCTCTCTTGCCTCTATCCGACAACTCACCAATTAAGTTTATTTGTGTCCATCCAGCACCAAATCAGCCAATACTGGCTCAAGCCAGACGCCCGGCGATCCTAATCTCGAGACCGAGACATCCTGCTTGGCTGTCCTGCATTTTGGAATTACTGCCATTGGATGAGGTTCTCGTCAGCAAACCCGAGCCACGTGGGAAACGAATTGCGGTAAGGATCTGCATCCATAGTGAGGTTTGGATATGCTTCTTTCAAACGATCCAGGCATTATGTACGTAGACTGTTAATATAGATCAAGGCAAGGTAAAGCTAGAAACAAATCAGGACGTATAGGTCTACGGCACGAATTACTATGCAGCGTTACACAAAAATATCAACTGTTCGCCAAGCTTTGAGATGTTTCTTCTTTATGTCTTGTAAGGGGGGAATAAACATCCTCATCGGCCCTATCCTAGCTCTTGGTTTACAACAACTCTTATCATCAAAGATCTGCTATCGAACTACTAGAGCACCTCACCCATCTATTGCTCATCATAACTTCGATCCTCCTTCGCCTGCCATGCCGGTATCGGAGAAGTCGACAAAACTCTCCTCCCCATCGAAATGCCTGGTGACATCAAAGGTTAGTTAGTCCAGCGTCAACAATCGCCGATGAAAATTCATGAGCCCAACATCCAGCAAACAAAACTCAAAAATGTGGTCCAGAAAGCAGAAAAAGACCTAAGCAAAAGGCCGTATCCTCCCGTAAAAGAAAACGTTAAAAACATACGACCATCACAGAAAACATATGGAGAACTAAATAAGAGGTATCCACTCACCAGCCACGCTCTGCTCCACCAGACAGATACGACGTCTCCGAGTTTAGCTCACACTCCCAGTTGCCCGCGATGCCCTTTTTGGGATCGGTCGACCTCCGACGGAACCTGGATAGACCAGCCGTATAGCACTTGAAGTCGTCTTCATCGGGGTTCTCCGGCATTTGGCCAGTCAATACTCTACCCGCCGCGATCATCGTCGCAGCATGAGTGCACAACAGAACGCTTCTAGGTTGTTCAGCGTCGTTGTCCAGAGTAGTGATGATGTGATCTAGCGCATTTCTGACGCGCTGGTGCAACTCTACTATCGACTCGCCATTCGGACCAGCCATGTGCACGGACACATAGTTGTTATCCAGATTCTCAAAGTGCGGTGTCAGGAGTTCCAGGCTGGGCGGCGTGGGATGTTCGAAGTGGGCGCGTCCAAAGAACTCGCTGTTTGTGTGGAAAACAAGAAACGCATTAGTGGACTTGGACAGATGCCTTGTTTTTTTTTACCCTAGAGGGGCTTCAAGTAAGACATACCCTATCCCACGGTCAACCCTGATCTTCCCCCTTGCCTTGCCCTCATTAAAGTACGTATCACTAAATGGCTTTAACGTCTGTAAGCACCGATAGAAAGGACTTGAATAGATCCTGTCAATCGGCGGGTCAACCTTAGCGAGATACTCTGCCAGTTCTCTGCTTTGCTCCACGCCCTTGGCAGTCAGAGGCGGATCGGTGGGTATACCGGTTGGCGTCCGTGCCATAGACGCGGTGTAGATACCCGTTTGAGGGTCAACCGACCAGTTTGCCCGGAACTATAACACCGCGAACGCACCGTCAGAAACCATCTTGATTGGAAACAAAAAGAAAAAAAGGGTCCAGAAGCCTTGCGTGGGGAGAACTAGATGGTGAGGCGCAAGGTTGAGGCAAAAAAGCACTGGGCCGCAAGAGTAGCCGCATGTGATACGTGCGAAAGTTTGAAGAAGCGGGATGAGGAAAAGGATGATGCATGGACAACCCAGGCGTTCGGTTGCAACTCCAGAAAACAAAGCACATCCTTAGATGGCCCGTGGGCGCCCTTGACGCAACCATGGCCCCAGGGCGGATGCTTAAAGAAGAACACCAAACTTTATACGTACTGCATGCCGGACAATATAGACGACTTCTATCATGGTGCCGGACCTTGCTGCTCCGGAGGCGTTCTGGATAGTGGCAACGACGTATCTGGAGGGTTTGCAAGTGTTGGGTGTCACGCGTACAAAGTATTCTGTGATGGAGGGAGAGAAGTGTTCGCTACCAGTTTCCCTGGACCTCGGCTATTTGCCTTCTTCTTCGAAGTCGCTTGTCTCCAAAACAGCAGCCTTGGGGATAGTACGAGACTCCTTTCGTCCTTGGAGGCGACCAGAAACCCCTGGTACTAGCCCTGGGAACTCCCGATGATGTCGGTAAGTGGCATGAATCTATTATTCTTCTGATCGGAGGAGGTGGCCCAAGCGAAGCGAAACAATCGGACCGTTCCTTCGCCATCATATGCCCACTACCCACCTAATGCATGTATTACGGAGTAGCACGCGTCCATTAGCAAATAATTCTCCTTCACATGCGAAGGAATTTGCGCAGGTTTATTGATTAGCATGGGGCAGTCGACACTTTGCAATGCAAGCCACGTATTGTATCCTACCCACCATGATCGGTAAATCCCACGCTCTTAGCCGTGTGTACATGGACAGGCGATACGGCTAATATTCTATGGCGCAGGCTGTTTATGCGACATTTTTTGTAGAAATACCAGACCGCCAACGCCATCCTGCTTCGAATGAGTAGCTCTTACACGAAGCGCGCTGACAGGGCTGAATGGGTATACACCCTGCTGGTGGCTGACTCTCAGTGTTGGTCCATGATATCGCTTACTAGCTATTCGAGAGCTTAGTCGCTTTTCCGAGGGTCTTTGCGAAAGAGGCTGGATTGTTCTTCCTGGCGGAAAACGGTCTTAGTCTTTGTCGGATGACCGGTGTCTCTAATTCGATCCACGCTACGTCAAACCCTTCCTCGAATCTCCCTAGTGACATGAGCTTAGCGGCTGTCTCCTTTGGGCGCGGGACGGTATCGCTAGTGGCGGTGTAATTCACGGAATAACAAACAGTGGTACGCTGACAGTGCTAACAATTAGAAACTTGCTAGGGCCAGTAGATCAGTTCTGGGTGAGGTTTCCAATAACAGGAAAATATCGACACCCAAGTATGGTTCGACATAGAGAGTGTATGTATGTGGGAACTCCGAAGGAACTGCCAAGGGCTCTACATTTCCAATACCTTGAGTTTGGGTATCGAGGGGTCTTGTCAATTGGCTGATTTGCTAACCACCTTCAAGTACGCCTCATTTGCTCTGAGCACATTGTTGGGACGTGGCACCCTTCCGCGCGTGGTTCAGAATCCCAGCATGCGCCAAGCTGGATCATGTTCAGAAACAGTCTCCAGCGGCAGATGCAACAATCTATAATCACAACTACCTTGCGATCTGAAGATGCAATGCCGTCCATGTTACATGTTGAAATGCAGGATGGTGTACGTAGCGCAAGCGATAGAGTCATGTCCAAACTTTGCATATGATCAACATGGTTTCCGACGTTTCGAGAAAGCAAGGCTATCGTCCGTCTCCAGTCTGCTGGGTATCTCGAGGATCGCTTCGAGAAAAGCTAGACCGCTACAGTCCGAACGAAGTTCCGGGCGGCTCCGAGAGCCGGAAAATACTCACTCTTCTGGATAAAGCAGCGAAGACGCTGCCGTCGGCGCTTCTCCAGTGCTGACGCAGATATTAGCAATCATGCGCGTGCATGGAAAAGTTGACTGAAGAATCTCTCGATATTGCGCGTACAACGTATGTTTTCCCGCTTGCAAGATGGTACTACTACGGGCACATGACGCTGCTTCACTACTGGGGAAATGACCAGCACCTGTCAATGATCGACAGACTAAACCAGGCGCACGACGCCCACTAACTTGGTACCAACGTAAAAAAGCAAACGTGGGCTGATAGTCGCCGTGGACTGATGCCCCTGTCAAGAATCCGAGACCCAATTGTAGACTGACATTGTAACGTGCGCGGGATGATCGTGCGTACCTACACCGCAACCGGTAAGGGTATGCGAGAGCCCTGTGCTAATGACTCCTGGCTGCTGGGCTAGAAGCCACGCGAAACCAAATCAGCAGTAAGGCTACTTGCCGGCGCTAAACTAGAGCTTACAGTAGCTACTGTAGTCCGGCATATACAGCACATGCTCAGCAGCGGTCAGGTAGTAGCGCACAGGAAATAATCGCGTGTGACGGCAGTGTGAATAATCCCGTCGGCCAAGAACAAGGCAGTGTTTTCAGCCCTGTAATTTGCATCAGCTTGCTGTAACGCGGCTGACGTGACCCCTGGTTAACAATCCCAGAGGGACGGTATCGTGAAGCACCAGCAAGGACGGCAGCTAGAGACAGGGGTCTTCTTTGCGAATTTGTGTTGTCAACAAATCAGCGTGAATCTTGCGTATGCTTGTGATACACTCGACAGACGTCAGTGTAACCAAGTGCGAACAACACAAGATTGGAAGTTTTTGTGGCTGTTCCTCAAGCCAACCTTCCAAAGTCGGCATTGCATGCGCTGGAGGAGGAGGTTCGCAATCGTTTACTCAGGTCTCGATCCTTGAGCGCCACACACTCACGTGTTTAATTCATTGGATATCCGGGGCTCAAGTATACCGACTTGTTGGTTAAAGAGTGTCAGCCCTGTCAATGATGGACGCCCACTGCGGCTGCATCCATTCTGACACTGATAGGCGACCTTCCGTGTGATCCACTTGTGGGGTGCATTCAGTGGGGTATAAGTTCCTCATGACTTGATCAAGGCGTACTGCAACCAATGGCCCCCGTTCAAAATCACACGTTCTATGGGCCAGCCAAGCCTAGCGGGAAGGAATGGTGTCCAGGTGCTGTAGAACAAAAAACAAATGTTTTGCAGTTTACCGAGATAGTGGAACGTGGGATGGCAGTACGGTATACGGTTTGAGATAGAAGCAGTAATTTGTGAACACGACCAAGCAGGTGCCTGGAAATGCAGATCTCATGTCTGTCGTCAACGTCATGTTATCGACGTGGATTCAATTATTGTTACTAACAGATGCAGGGGTGGCTGGCTGAATGAAACTGAAAGATGGCCCAGTAGAGGACGTGATGAGCTATTGTACAGTTGCGCTGATTAATACCGGTAAAGAAACAATACAGCTTAGCTTGTCGGAAAGCTAAGATTCAGATGGACGTAGAGTAGCGGCCTTGAGCTACTTTGCAACATTATGATGTAGAGGAATGTCTTCGGCTGTTGCGCTGGCCGGTGCGTGTGGGGAGAATTTGCCTTTCATTCCGAGCTTCGTCTCAGTGACCCAGACACGTAGAGCAATGAGATACCTGACGATGATGAAAACGATGATTGCCGCGATCAGAATGCCGACGATGTAACCCCCAACAACGCCGGACGAGTTCTTTTGGAGGTCAAGAAATGGGTAAACGTAAAAGCCTTCGGTGGCGTGGGTGAGGTAGGCCAAAGCAAGGTAGAGAGCCAAGAGGATAATGATGGGTATAAGATCCAACCAGGGCAACCTATTGGTGCGAGGGAAGACAATCTCACACAAGGCATAGAACGAATTGAGAGCGTGCTGTGACGTATTGGACCAGATAGAGAATGTCGTAGGAAAGTCAGCTGCAAGGAGACCCCAGAATACAACTGACATCTGTCGTTAGCTGGTTGAGTTGCAGCCAAGTGAGCTTGACTTACTAGTGACGATCCATGGGTAAACTACAATTGTGGAGTAGAACATGCTGTGGGCAACCTGCAACGGCTTGGGCCAACGCGCGAGGAACGAGGTGCCCGTGAGCCAGTAGCTCGCCGTATGGACAGCAGAGAAGGCATAGTAGAAAGCCAGCCCCCAATACGTCAAGACGGTGAAAAAGGAGAAGGAGTGACGGGATTCCTCAGATCGGCCATGGGTGCCATTCCAGCCGAAGATGGTGAACAAGGTCGTAAAGGCGTACAGGGCCAGCAGCGCACGATAACCGAACAGAAGGGCGGGTGGGAGGACCCAAGACGTAACAAAGCGCGTGGGGTCGAATTGCCCAGCGTAGGGCGCGGTTATTCGGTGGCCAATGGCCATGCTGATGGGGGTCGGTGGGTGCCCGGCGTGCGCCACGGTAGATGCCCAATCTTCGGAACGCGCCGGTACAGCTGCGCGCTTGTTGGAGAGCAACGGACAGCGGGCTCTACGGTGGTTGTGAGGGAGTTTCGGATGGTGATGCTGCGACGTGGTGTCGCAAGGCACCGACAAAACTCAAAATTTGGGCAATTTCCGAGGCTGAAGCTGAAAAGGGCACAGCCGCCGATCTGACTCAGGACGGGCGACCAAGGGGGCGCTAACGCAGCCGCAGTGCGCTAGGCCGCATCCGGCGCACGTGTGGTGATCAAGGATACCGTCCGTCTGTGCCTTCGTAATGTTACAAGCGGACTTCCCTCCCTCCCCTGGCCCCCGCTTGGACTCTCCCCACGCTTGCAGCCATGGCTGGACGCCGACGTCGGTTCCCGCATGCATGGCTAGGAGTACTCTGCTCCAAACCCCCGGCTAGGCAGGGTCATGCCTGCTCCGTGCCTCGAGTACTGGCCGGCGGCCTGTACCTATGCATTCTACTTTAAGACTGCATGCCATCATGCCGGAGCACATCTTACTCGGAATGCTCGCACAAACAATCCTGCCTATCAGGCCACTCTCTTTTCTTCGCCTCTAAACCATCTCTGTATCTCTCAATATGAGTGAATCTGCCAGGTTATCCGTACGCACACACTCACAGCCCCTCTGACAGCTCATCACTGACGTACCACAGCAGAAAGCCCAACATCTTGCTCGCATCCGAGACAATCAACGTAAGTGCTCACTGTGCTCTACAGAATCTCTGCCTTCTGATTACCTTTGTGACCTTTTCCAATACTGTTTCCCTCTTCTTTCTTCGTCTGTGCAAAGTCACGTGTCTGGTTGAACCGGACGTTGTGCCTGTCAGATACTCATAAGATTGACGCTGACGTTTTCTTCTTTGGAACAGGACGCTCACGCGCTCGACGAAAAGAATACCTTCACGAACTCGAGACAAAGTTGCGGACTTATGAGCAGATTGGTGTCGAAGCCTCGTCAGAGATTCAAACTGCTGCAAGAACAGTACTGGAAGAGAATCGCAAACTCAAAGCAATCCTCCGTGACCGGGGAGTGTCCGAGCCAGAGATCATCGCCGCCTTGGAGAGCATACCGGACCAGTACAACAAGCAAATCTCTGCAGCATCCAGACTGGGCGCGATGCTTGACGGAAAGACCATGCCAGATTCAAGCACTTCGGTAACTTCATACGTGGGTTCGCATACAAGACCTGTCTTGATCCCTCGAACCACACCCCCAGCTCAACCTGTCAACACCCTACCACCGCGTTCCACGGATTTTGGTTGCGACGATTCACCCAGCCCTGGATCGATGGTATCGACAACGAGTACGCCGCCTCCTTCTTCCTACTCCACAAACTTCTACGCTGCGCCGTCGACTCCACCCGGTACTGAGATCAAGTTAGAAGACGTCCCCTATGACTATCCCTACAACCGCCCTTACACCAGTTCGTGGACCCATTCAAGTGACTACAGCTACCCTGAAGACCCGTTCAATTACTATAACCGCTCCTCGTGCATAGAAGTCGCAAATGTCACGAGCACGGCACGATCAGACCCTGGAACTCAGCTGGAGCCCACCCTGGGATATCGCTATCCTGAACAATACAATCAAATAAATAATACGGCGCTTCTGGACATGATGAATGGATATTCCCACCATGCCGCCGCGATGTGACTCGAGAATACGGGCCGCCCAAACACGTCGGCTCCCAGTCACTACTAGCAAACGGATTCTCTAACCAGAGGAAGGTCCACAGTGGGCAGAGACCAACAAGAGATCGCAAACTCAGCCGCGTTCAAGCTACAGCTTCAGCGCGTGCATACCTACATAGCTGCATACCCAGCTCAACCCCAGCATACACCCGGTGTGTTCCATAGGAAAGACTGCAGGCTAGTGCTTCCCTATACTGAAGAGACCCCGCGTGTTGTGCTTCGTTCGTCGTCTCTTTTTGGAGACGGTACGATCTTCTTCTCACTCTTACTGTTGATTGAGAGCTTTTCCAGCAGTATCACACTTTCCGTACCAAACCTTCTTAGAATTACGATATCTCTATAGACAGTGCGCATATACCGGCACAAATGAATGATCTCAACTACCTAATCACCTTTTCTCTTTGTTCTTACAGTCGCTTACTGCTTTTGTACTATCCTGTTCTTTCTTACCTGTACGACAAGACACTAGCCAAAATTGCCTCGAGTACTGTCAACGTTTGTCCCAACGTTGCAATGCCCGGTGCAAAATTTCACCGGCCGGTCGGAACTCGTTAGTCAATTTCGCGTCTCACAACATGTACGTTTCTGAGAAGGATGTCTTTGGATTCTTCTATCTGCACCAATGCCCGATACTTTCGCCGTACTGTCAACCAATAGTATCATCGGTTCCTATTGCTAGCTTGGTTCTTGGACAACGTTCTCTTTGTTGTCGAAGTCGAAACTGCATACGGCAAAGTTACAAATCCGGCGGACGTTAGTGTTCTCGACCAACGAAGACAAAGACATGAAAGAACACAGTACACATCTATATATTGGAAAGCGGAACTTATGGAATTTATCAGAATAACTGCCATTTCTCAGTGTTCACTTACCTTAGTCGCTACAAAGCAAGGCCTTTTCAAAGTGTCAAGTAACCTAGAACCAACTAGACTAGGTCCAACATATCTAGAATGGCTCCCAAAAACGCAAGGAACAAGAAGAAAGGGGGAAAGGCAGCCTTCCAAAGTCCGAAGGTCACCAGAAGTTCAAAGGTAACCAAAAGTTCAAAGACCCCCGAAACCCCCAAGGCTACAAAAGCTCCGAAGACTACAAAGACTCCAACAAGTTCCAAGTCAAAGAAATCATCCAAAGATGGGCAACGTGATATCTTGGAGGTCGACTGGGCCATACCTAAAGCGAAGCGGAGAGACGTTCCTGACCAACAACACATTGACGATTACGCCCTTGCATTGTACAACAGGCAATCGAATGAGCTACAGCCAGTGCAAGCACCACTGCCAGAGGCTCAGATAAGGGTGCCAATATATCAGAAAAAGGGGGGCAAAGATATGCATGAGGGGGACGCGAACCAATCCAGCACGGCATTGCGCAACCTCTACAATAATATCAAAGACAGAAGTGTGAACGGACCAGATGGGCGCTACAATATTGCTGCACTTACGGAACATTTCGAGTCTGGCAGCCACGATACTGTAGTGATACTCTCGAACGCAGAAAATGAGGAGGTGCTAGTTCTGGACAGAGATCGACGTTTGCAAGTGTATGTAAGGCTGAGTTGAACTCTGTGTTCTTTGTTAACCCTTAGCTAGGACTGTCAGTGGTCAAACTGCTCACATCGATTTCATCCGACGTGTACCAGCAGGCGAGGACAATCGGGCGCCGGGCTATTTCATCAAACTTCCACAAAGGATCTCTGTTACTGTCAACGGCATCACGTACACAAACAATGGTGCTACTTCACGCACGCCCTTCTATATTGGTCCGCTGCTGGGTTACGCCGTAATCGAGTTGCTCTCGCAACCAGCTTTTTTCTTCAGGCATGAAGGAAGCTTGAAATACTCGGTCACTACCAAGAGGGTAACTGCAGATGAACTTGAGCGTCGCGATCGAAATGGTGACGTTAGTGCGGATGATGTGACAGTGAGATGGGTAGCGATCGAGCCTTTGGATGATATCGAGCAAGGAGTTCGAGACGAAGCAAGCGCTGTAAATGCCCCAGTTACACAGCCCCAAGTCGAGACAAACGAACCGACAGAGGAGCATCGCCCTGAGGAAGTTGAATATTCCGACGCATATACAGATGATGGACAGCCAATAAGGGATCATTGCGCTTATGTCCAAATCGGT
This sequence comes from Curvularia hawaiiensis, assembly GCA_026262405.1. NCBI lineage: Eukaryota > Fungi > Ascomycota > Dothideomycetes > Pleosporales > Pleosporaceae > Curvularia > Curvularia hawaiiensis. The sequence goes on from JAODYC010000025.1 coordinate 166,291, forward strand.
CTCAAACTGCACACCAACAACAGAATCGCTTCCATAATCCCTCGAGTGATTGCGTCTATCAACAATAGACAGCCAGAGAGCGCCGGATTCAGTTTTGTTCATAATGACACAGTTTTCAGACCGGGAAGAACACTGATCACTGCTCTCACAGACTGTGGCCGCTACCTTCTAGTAGTAGGCCAGATCCAACCAGACACCAGCATCAGAATTCGGGCTCTCTATCCCAGGACCTGGAGAAGTCACAGAAACCACCGTGACAAAATCAATAATGATTTGCGAAACTGGTTCATGAGAACTGATTGGTGGCGCAATGCCTTCGACTCGCACGAGCAAATGGTAGCTCGCTTGCCCGCGGACATTGAATGGGTGCCATGCGCGCAGACTCCCACTCAAGAGGGTACTTTTACATATACGATTCTGAATGCATGGGCCTTGGTCTTAGGTTTAGAGCCTGACCCCGCGTTTACACCCAGCCGCCATGGAAACGAAGCCTTCTTTATCAAAGCTGAGCGAATCTTTGATCTGGCCTTGAGCGACTCTTTGACATGGAAGGTACTTCTGGCATTCTTCCGCTGCACTGGATTCGTGAAGCTGGCAGCTACCGTAGAAGGCGGAAACAGCGAAGATGCCAATTTGCCTGCGACAAACCGCCGCTTTGACCAACGCAAGCGTTCTTTTGGAGCTCTCATCGCTGATCAGACACGCGCAGATCAGAAGTCTGCAGGAAAGAATATAAATACAAAACAACTGGGCGTGTCACTTGAAGAGGGGATTACGCATAGTGCGATATTTGCGTCGGATTCATTCACTGACGAGATGCGGGATATGATTACTCAGATTGTTCGAGCAGGAGATTGGCGGCTCCAAGACACGGTAGAGCAGTTCAGGCGAAAGCTCGAAAAGCTTGCAGATGGGAGTGAATGTTCCTCTAGTACAGGCTCATCGCCGGACATCTCACTGATCGAAAACCCGCAATCGGATGCCATTGCTGTGCCAAAGAATTTCAATCCTTGCAAGCATCTTGAAGACTTTGTTAGTCAGGAGGAGTTATTCTATCACCATGCGAAAGGGGAGCGACCACAAGCAGCCGAGATACCAAGGTTGGCTAAGGAAGACATCCACGACAGTATAGCAGCTGTAGTTCGAGCTGTCAACCGGCGTCATCCCCCTGGCGCTGGCTTTACCACCCGATCCTCAACAACCGAAGTAAAATCCTCCACCGATGGCAACGAAGATTCAATCTCGATTTTCATGTATGAGGCAAGCGACGACCATGAGCTCTGCGTCATGGTTCAAAACCCAGCAGACGGCGCCATCTCCTGCACAGTCATAGACTCGAAACCTCTCACCACAAACAAAGAGGCCAAATCTAAGATCCGCAAACAGCTCCGCAAGGCACTTTCCGCTACTGGGCCAATTCTCTGGATTTCTGGACCCCAGCAGGCATCCCAGCACCACAGTGGATATCACGTCGTGCTTAATGCATGGAGCATTGTGTTGGGTCTGCCTCTGAATATCCAAGGTTTCAAATCAACCCTAAAGTTCATACAAGACTCATACTTAGTAATTCAAACTGTGCTGCAAGATGAGGTGAACTGGTCGGTTATTTGGGCTTTGCTACGGTGCCATGGCTACGTGGCATCGGTGGAAGCACCAGCGCCTGGACGAAGATTTGCCAAAACTATGCCATCGCGTGAGCACGAAGCCTACGTATCGGAGATGAGATCGAAAAAGCATCGGACTGCAACGAATACTAATGTCAACGTATACGACTATTTCCATTTAGACTCAATCCGCGAGTTCAGTGAGAACATTGATTGGGATGAGTCTTATCCAGAAGATGGCATTGCGGGCTTCTCCGAATTACAGCCCAGTGAATTTACCGAAAGCATGGTATCTTTTAGTGAGATACAACCGGATCACGCCCAACCAGCGGAGAAGTTCGAACCTCGCAAGTATCTGCGAGACACTTTAAGTACGCTATTAGCGGACGAAGGCGTACAAAACGAGTTGGAAGTATTGCGGAACGGAGCCGTAACTCGACAGAAAGGCCAATGGTTACACGACGAGGAAGCTGTACTTTCCGTGAACTCTGTCTTGATGGCCATCAATAATATGCAGGGTATGAAAGAGGGATTCAGTGTCATTCCATCGTACACAATGACAACGATCGTAGGGACCCGTGGTTCTTTGGACAAAGGGCTCGTGGCCCTTACTCTTCGTCCTGGTCGGCCTTTCATTGCTCCGATGCTTTACAAAAGTCATATTGTTCTTCTGGTTGCACAGTTCGACGACAAAGGCCGTCCCACAATTTCGATCCTCGACTCTCTGCCTATTAACTTTACCCCGCAGGACCGCAAAAATGTATTCTCCAATGCCTGGCGGCTTTTGCTCTATACATCTTGGTGGCGAAACTTTTTCCCAAATAGGCGCGACTTCGAACGCGTCAAGCCAGCCACTGCAACCTGGGTTCGCGCAGCGTGGCAGCCATCCTACAATGAATGTGGATATTTCACTATACTGAATGCGTGGGCCCTAGCGCTGGGATTAGAAATCAATCCGGATCTTCAACTTGCATGGACTGATGAAGTCTTCCAGCAGGTCATGAACGTCATTCATCTTGCACGTGTTGGACGCGCCGATTGGAGACTTATTTTCGCTTTGCTACGATGCCATGAGTTCGTTCGAGACGGTATCGTACCCGAGAACAGGCGCTTTGCTAGTACCCATGCAGCAAGGACAGCGGAACAGTTCGAAAAGACACTGGGTGAGGAGCTTGAAAGAGAGGAAACTTACTGGGCGGACCTCGAGTATGATGACAAGGAATTGAAGCCGATAAGAGACTGCAACCGCGTACCGAACATGATTGGACAAGCCCACAATTCTAAGTTCACTTCTGACACATGGAAGCGGGATGAGGAATATGGCGAAAGGATCGAACGACTACTGCGCTTCCACATGCTCGACACCAACGAGGACGACAAACAAATGAGGAGAAAGAGTTCTAGCGTAGCGAAAATCCGGTTGGAAAACTGCATGAAGAAGCTGAATTCAACAACCCGGTCTCCTGAAAATCGTGAAGTCCTAGTACAAGCAATCCTAGAGGAGGTCAATCGCCAATACGAGGTAATTGGCTCAACGATTCTAGAAAGTACTGGTAATTGGGCCAACGATACCATCGAACTCTACGTGGAAATCATGAAAAATGACAAGGTTCAGAAGGTCCTTGGAACTGGTGCTGCTTCGCGACCAAATACTACGAGTTGCACGCTAGAAGACTCGGAGATCAATCTCGCTATGGTGTCCGTCTTGGAGGCTATCGATGCTTTGCAATCGGATTTGCATGCTAGGGCGCACCCCAAAGCTCCTTTTGCTGGAGGCTTCTCTTTGACAACCAGCACCCAACTTCAGTTGGCGCTAAACCATGAGATTGGGAATAAAGACAAGGTGCTTTCACGCCCGCGCCGGGCTTGGCTGTTTCCTCTATTTGTGCACCAAGCATCGTTGTCACAATTGGAACAATGGGCCGCTGAGCATGAAATAGTATGGGAACCTCCTCAAAGCGAAGACAGTCACTCATTCCTTGTACTGGTGCAGGAGATGCGCAGCGATGAGTTGAACTCGGGCGAATCTGTTGTCGAGATTCAGATCCTTGATAGTAATTTCAGAATCTTCGAGAAAGTGGTGGCATTCTTTGGAGAGCGCATTGAAGACGCAGCTCGTCGCCTCGGATGGTCAACGCATCGCAACCATCCTGTCCGACTCCCAACGGACCCTGATATCTATCTTAGAGACGAGGTTCCGCAACAGATCGATGACGGGTTATGTGGACACCATGTGCTGATCAACGCCTGGATGATTGCTTTGGGCCTTCAATTCAATGAAAAAGCGAAATTCGATGACAGCATTTACGTAGAGATCTATGTTCTTGCTCAAGCAGCTATATCCGGTATCCTCGACTGGAAAACACTAGCAATTTGGCTCTTCTCCCGCCACCTCACAACGGCGACAAAGTTCAGCGAGGTACCCGATAATCGCTGTTTCAGCCGCACCTTCAGGCAAACCGATGAGAATGCACTCAGATCCAGAATAGTCGAACAGTACAAAGTGGTTGACGACATTCTGGGAACCTTTGATCAATACGTCTATCCGTACGACTATTCAAACAATTTCATCTTTGAAGGAGACTTTGAAGAGTTGAGTGACGAAGAGCAAAGCGACGCGGATGGTGAGCCTGCTCTGGAACGACGTGCTGACGATGCGGATCTCGACTTCCTTGGTCCCAGAGGTACTAAGCGAAAGTCGCGTGAAGATTCAAACAATGGCCTGGACTTTTTGGATCGCTACGAGATTACCCGTGAAGATGTCAAGAAAATTGCGGTGAACTGCAGCTCTGCTTGGAAGAAGCGGCGCATGTTTGACAATGTGTCTTTCATGGAGGTTTATTGATTTGTATTGCATTGTTGTTTCTAGTTCCTTGATTGTTTTGTTACATTATCGTAGACTACACATGTACTGAATGTTTTCGTCAATTTTTTGAACATAGTTATCTAATACAATTCTTTACCATATGACTCAACTCTTCGCTTATGGTGAATTACACATTTGATCTAGGCTATTATGATTCTTTATATTCATTCTTAGTTCTTCATTGATATCCCATGATAGAGGTAAGTAAGACAAGGAAGAATGCAGGTACCAACAGCACAAGAGGACGCGATTCCCCAAGCTTGGCACGCGATGACGTCGCTCTCCAACTTCACGCGTCGATCCCCAACACATCCAATTCTCCAAATCCACAGCAGCACCGCTCTTCAGAAACACCAATTTCACAATGTCACGCCCCACGATATCTCTCTTTCGCGTCCTCAACAAACCCCTACCCAAAACCTCCACCTACCGCGCATTTTCCCTCTTCCCCTCCTCCGCCCGTTCCCACCAAAACCGCATCTTCGACCCCGTCCGCCAACCCAACGACCTACACACCCTCACACTCCTCAATGCAGCTGATAACCGCACCCTCATAACCTTCTGGACCGCATCATGGTGCCAAACCTGCCAGACGATCAAACCTTTGATTCGCAAATTGATCGAAGAAGAGAAAGTGGGAGAGCGAGAAGGTGGACTAGGGTTCGTGGAGGTACTGATGGATTCGACGCTGCTTGAGGATCTGCCAATACGATATAGGGTATGTTCTTTGAGCACCTCTATTTTTGGCAACGGGGGCTGATCTACAGGTAGATAAGCAGTATGCCGACATTGCTTGCTTTTAGCAGACAAGAAGCGCAGTTTGATACGCGATTGACGCGACCAGAGGAGATGCGGAATAAGGATTTCCTAAGGGAGTGGCTGGTCAAGGAAGCACAGAGAGGAGGGAGAAAGGGTGGCGGCGGGGGCAGCATGTTTGGTTAGTGGAGTTCCTCTATCTGGGACTACAATGAGTTGCCAAAGCCTGACGGTGTTCAGGTGCGAAAGATAGTTCTGAAGACAAGAATTGAAAGCAGGTAAGGGAGCAGAGATGTCTACGCGACAGAACGCTAAGCAGCGTTAGTGACAAGGGCAAAGCCGACTAGCAATTATTATGTTTAGATGATGCACTCGTGCAAAGAACGGGGATCATGACGATGCATCACGCATAGGATGCAGACAGTCAGAGTATATCTCAACTTCTTATCTATCGTACATATCACTAGCCCTAAATGACTCTCCCAGAGTTGAGGGCAGTCGCTCATCCTAAACTCAAGCTATCCAGTGTGGTAAGCAAACGACTCATCGTGTCGAAAAGTCGTAACAAAATGAACAAAGAAGTAATTAAGGGTACGTGGGTATATCAGTCGAATGCGGGACAGCCGCCTGCCACTTTGAGATGATCGTTGAAATATTGCAATCCGACTACAAAACCAGCCGTGTTTGCAGCACATTGTCTCTCCGTCGTCTGTGGAACGCTGGTGACAGACTACCTTTATTTGACAATCTTGGTCTTCTTCGCCTCACTGACCTCGACAAACTCAAAGCTCCTCTTGTTGGACTTGGTGCTGTTCCCTGCCATTGATTGCTCAGGGTCCTGCGGCGTAGCAACACCAGAACCACCAAGCGAGCGAGTCGGGAGGGATGTGTCTGTAAGCGCTGGTGGTGAACCGGCTTCTTCGTGATCTTCAAGCTTGACGCTCGCATGACGCTCATTCAACTCGTGTTGCGCCTTTTCATGTTCCTGCAGCCAAGCGACACGCTGGTCGTTGTATGTCTTCTCCTTTTCCTCGATCCAAGCCTTGTGGTTTTTGTCCTCTTCTGCCAATTCGATGCAAGACGGACACTTGATGTAGAAGCCATTAGGCATGGCCTCTTCATCCAAGACTTCGAACTCAGGTAGATTCTCGCCGATAAGCTCAGTCTTGTCCCATTCAAGACAATCTTCGCAAAAGCCCTGAGGACACCAGCGGCAGCGGAAAATGAGGCCTCCAGCATCGGTCGTTGACTTTGCGCAATCTGAACAGTTGTGTTGCGAGCAATAGAAGCTGCCAAAGGCATTCTTAGCCTTGGCCTGATAGTGGGGATGGAGACAATCGAAGTGATAGGCGCGGGGACAGCTTTTACACTCAACTACCTTCCCATCACCGGCCTCTTCGAAGCATTCGAGACAATGATCTTCGTGGTTAAACTCGCGTCGCTTCTCTCGGACCGGTTCAGCAAGACGCGGGTCTTTACCAGCAAAAGTCGGCACCGCCTCCCAGTCACCACAACTCATAGACTCTTTACTAATAGCATAACCGTTCACCATGACTGTAGTGTTCTTATTCTTGCGGCGGTCTTCTCGGGTGACCGTGTCTGGTAGGATGTTACGAGAGGAAGTCCCCCCGTGTGAGTCACCAAGATCACGCTGGAGACGCTTGCCTTCGAACACAGCGCATTCAACGCGTTCCATGGTCGAAAGCCACTTATCTTCGTCTGCCTCAGAGTTTGCCACGACGTCGGTCAGTTCAGCAGACTGATCACGGCATTTCTCTATCATTGTGTCGAGATCCCAAGAAACCATTTCCTTGACATCGATCTCAGGATGAGAGAGCGTCCGTGCGCCTCGTCGCACAAGCGTCATCAGCTGTGATGTGTCCATCTGTGGCATGTCTTCGTCAAGAGAAGCTTTTTTGTTTCCAGCTGCTTGCTTGCCGTGAATGTTCTGCATAGATTCGGTGATTTTTGCAGATAGATAAAGCTTCTTCCGAATGCGACCCATCATCTGCTCCTCGACAGTCCCTTGAGTACAGAGTTTATAGATAGTCACCTTCTTGGTTTGACCGATACGATGAGCCCGAGCTTCAGCTTGCAGAGTGATCTGTGGGTTCCAATCTTCGTCCAAGAATATGACATCCTGAGCGCTGGTGAGGTTGATACCCAAACCACCTGCACGAGTAGAAAGAAGCATGACTTTATAGTCTGAGTCCGTCTGGTTAAAAAGGCGGATATCCAAGTTTCGTCGAGCTCTGGCGGTACTTCCGTCAAGACGAAGATACTTGAATCGCTCCCCATGGTTGCTGACAAGGGACAAGAGATCCTCACAACAGTCGAGCGTAAGGGTGAAGCTTGAGAAAATGAGCACTTTCTTGCCTTGTTCAA
>JAODYC010000025.1:174083-191581 GCA_026262405.1 Curvularia hawaiiensis
TTGTCCATCTCTTCGAGCTTATGCAGCAGCTGGTTCTCTTGCATGTCATGTTTCCTAGCCGCCTTTTCTTTCTCCTTTCCATCAACGAAGACTTCGTTCAACATTCCATCATCGATACGAGTCAGGAGACGTGTATACCAAAATCTCTGCATTGGTGTGAGGGGCACGTAAAGGAGCACCTCTTCCTTAGGCGGTAGACCAAGATTGACCGATGGCGAGTCTTTCATCCTGCGAAGCATGATGAGCTCGAGCAAGCGTCGCGCATCTGTCATGGTCTGCTTGTTTGCCTTGCCTTTGCTAAGATCGAATGATTCCCGGAAGAGTGTTTCGGTCCTTGCATCGAAGACGTTGGGATACAGCCAGGTCAAAAGTGACCACATCTCTAACATGTTGTTTTGGAGGGGTGTACCAGTCAAAATGAGTCGGTACTCGGCACCCACACTCTTTAACGCGGTAGATATATGTGCAACATTGTTTTTGATCTTATGTCCTTCATCTAGAACAACATAGCGCCAGGCAAATGAATGCTTGAACCAGGATTGCTCGGCTTGAAAGGTTTCGTAGGTCGTCACAATGATCTTGAAAGAGTCTGACGGGGTGCGAGCAGGCATCGTGGAGACTTTCTGACCCGCTTTACGCAACGCCTTGCGATCTCGCGCACGCGAAGTTTCATTGCCTTTCATGTCCTCTAAACCAGCCGCGACCTGCTTGAGACGAGTTCGCTCGCTCACGGCACCATGGAAACGCATTACGCCAAGCTCCGGTACCCACTTCTCGGCCTCAGTGACCCAAGAGTTGAGGACGCTCAGCGGGCAGATGACAAGGTAGGGACGAGGTTCTTCCGATAAAACACCATTTTTCTGATCAAGTTCTTCGAGATACTGAAATAGAGAAAGAGTCTGTAGTGTCTTTCCGAGGCCCATTTCGTCGCCGAGTATACCAGAGAAACCATTATTGTACAGGTGCACCAGAAATGATAGACCAGACAGCTGATAAGGCTTCATGACGGCTGTTACTCCCTTGGGCTGCTCTTTGAGTTCTTCGTATTCAATGATAGGCTGCGTCTTCCCTCCGGCAACCAACTTTGCGACCTGGTTGGTCTTTGGCAGCAGCGGGAGAAACAAGTCTTTGTGAGCTACAAGAAAATTGTTTGCTCTCGCCCCGGTCCCTTTGGCAATTTCGTCACGAAGGCGGTTACGGGCCGTGTTGGGTTTGGGAGGGGGCGCCACTTTCTGCCGTCCCGACGACGGAGTAGGCACCGTGTCAGACTCCAGAATGGTGCTTTTCCTTTCACGAGTGCTCCGCCGCAGGCCCTCTGTGTTTGCCCTTTCTCTTTTACGCTTCTCCATCTTGAGCTCTTCCGTGTACGCTGCTATCCTGTTGCTTGTCTTGCGGGGACGGGCGGATGGGGCGAGTTCGTCTTCGCTGTCTTCTAGACCCGGGCCTGCTGTCTTAAAAACGATTTGGGTAGCTGTCATGGAGGAGTGACGGGGCTTGTCCTCTCTGTTTGAGTCCAATGCGGCCTGGTGTCCTGCCGTTTGCCTCCGCCGGCTGCGTTTGCTTCCGTTGTCGGGATCAGGGATTGGTGACTTTTGTTGGTTCTTCTGCTGCGAAAGCAGTCGCCGTTTCTTGGTCGCGGACTCGACTGAGCTCTGAGATCCAAATTGCGCCAAAAGATCTTGTAGTTGGCCACCTCGTCGCTGTCTAGGCGGCGGAGTAATCGGCTGAGGAGACCCCAGTGTTATAACAGGCTGTCTTGCCATGATGAAGAAAGCGGCCGATCCCGTAAACTGCTATGCTTTAGAGTAAAAAGTGTTTAGAATAAGAAAAGTGTAGGTGTCAATATCGTTTGATCAAGTAACCTAACATGTCAAGGTTCATAGAGGAATAGGCCTAGAGCCCCACACAAGGCCGTGAGTGGTGAAGAGTGAATCTATCAGTGAAGGGCATGGCCAAAAGGAATGGACGTCTCATATCCAAATGAGCACATTCGCGGTTGAACATTGCACATTGTTTCTGGCGGCGACATTCAGCGGAGGTGGACGCGTCTTAGCGCGCCTGCCCGTAACGCCGAGTAAGTCCGAAACGCCTTCGCATGTGGTCGCGAAACCCTTGCTCATGTTTGCACACACCTAGCAAAGAAGCTCTCCCAAGTTCTGCGCAGTCGGCGCACCACCGTCGCTCATCATGGCGCAGCAGCCCATGACACAGTTTTGGCCCATATTCGCATCCAAATCGGACGGCCAGCATGTTGTCAACATCAAAGGCCGACCTATACGGAACGGGCCGACCGAAGAGCAACTGAACATGTCGCCCAACGACCAGGGCCAGCGCGACTTTTACCGTCTGATTGAGAAGGATGATCCCAAACACCAGGACTGGCGGAAGAAGCTTGGCGGTATGCTTCTGCGCGAGATTGGCGGCAAACAGTACGAGGGTGAGTAGCGGACCTAACGGGCTTGGTGATGCAAAGCTGACATTTGGCAGATAGATGGCAACAATGTATTCTCTGGGAGCTACCTGATAACTACGTCCTATACGAACACATCAAAACCAAAGCGGATGGACAAGTGAAGACAGTAAAGAATCACTCTGGTGGCGGGCACGACCGGCAGGATGCCTATCTATATGGCTACCCCAAGGGCCCCAAGAAGCGCTTCAGGAGTCCTGTCGAATTTTTCCCGCATCTGTTATGGCTATGCACCGACGAGAACAGCGACATGGCCAACTGCACGTGTAAAATGTGTTCTCCAGCGGGCGACGTCGAGAAGCCCCAGGCCAGGGCCGAAGCTAAACAAGAGCAGCCAGTGCCTCTCAAGCGAGAAATCAGTTCCAGTGGTACTGCACCAAACAACGATAACAACAACAACACACAAAATAACAGTGTCGTCATCGGCCGCAACCCGGTAGTGCAGATACCGGCTCGTCAACCCTCAATGACTGCACCAGTCCCTAGCCCCATCATTAAGCCAGCTACACTTGTTCCTGCTTCAACATCTGCTCCTAGTGCACCGCAAATTCGACCTCCTCCCACTTTACAGTCGACGCCTCTCCCCCAACTACGGTCGCTCGAGCAGCAGGTTGACCTCACATACAACAAATTCCTTTGCCGAACAGGAGAAGTGGTGTGGTTCTTCCGGCCAAAGACATCGGCCTGGGGTCTTGGACTTGTTGTACGGAGATGGGCTATGCCAGAGAACCCCATGAACAGGTCGTATCTGATCCAGCCACTGTCACATCCTTTTGAGTCCCTTCCACAAGAGATAATACATACAGACGAGCATATCAAACCGTGGCTTGCCTGGTCCGCGCCTAGCTGCACGTTTCCCTTTCTACAGCAAAATCCACAGTTTGAGTATGGCAACACTGACTGGAGAGCACTCATCAATGGGCAGGGTGGTGAAGGTATCGCTTCCGTTGACGCATCTATTCTGGCTGCCAAAGCCATTGATACTACATACACACTCTTCGAACGCCTCCATACCTCAAAGGATGACAAAGGAAACGAGTTCCGCCAGTACAATGGCATATTCCTAGGTGCCGAAAAGATTTGGAGGGGTGAGCCGGTTCGCCTACGCATAGGCGCTTCTGGAAGCGATTTAATGGTTATCACCGACATCATTGAACAGGTCTTTGCTAGTCCCCCTTCCACCCAGCCACACATCAAGGTGCTTGTCATTGGCGACGTCTACAGCTACGCAACCATGGACGCTCCGGACCCAAATCTTCCCCCGAAGCCACCACAACAAAACGCCAACATACCGTCTCGTATGGTACACGACATGGTGTGGCGGAATCGCTTGCTCGTGCCCGTCACCCGTACGGCTGCTTGGTGGAAACTCATACAGCCCTCGTACAAGCTAGACATCGATGATGTCAAAGGTCGATGGTACGAAACTAGTCTTATCTTCCAAGAGCCGTTTACCAAAGCGGTCAAGAATGGAGAAGGGGGTAATGGCATTTGGATGAATGCTCGTGGAGATGCAACCGGCAAGGGCAGAGGGACCATTATATCGCAACCCGATCGTATTGGTGCTTTTGGAGCTTCGGTGCCAAAGGGTACACGCATCATCGAAGGCATGGACCCACCAACTCAGCCGTTGGGCCAGCCACAGCAGTCGCATGATGGGATGGAAATTCCTATGAATGCAGGCATGGGGGATCCGTTTTCCATCGATGAATTTATGCACGTGGACCATCTAGGCGACGAGGCAGGCATGGAATACGGGAGCAACAACAACTTCACATTTTAGTAGAGGCCTGGCGTTTGTTCCGAGTTTTAATGGCATTGTAAGGCGCGGCATGAACGGTAATCCCGCAAAAGCCTCGACGCTAAAGAGGAGCGCGTAATTTAGTACTCGTTGTGTGGGAGATACCCAGTTTAACTTTTCCATCAATGGATTTATGAGCTTAGTATAGGAAGAGATCTATCGATTTATCAACACTTTTATTTCAGATATTCGCGGGAAGAAAATGGTGTCTTTCTACTAGCTAAAGCGCATTATCGCTATCTTCATGTCTAACCATACACCCATTGGGCCCCTAACTTTAGTCTCGGAAAATATCAACAAAATTGCATTCACTAGGCACCCTCACCCAAATCTCATGCCGTTGCAATCTACTTACTCCATCCAATCCGTCTCTCTCGCCAACCACTGATGGCCTCGCCACATGTCTTCCCTGTACCCACATCCAAGGCTAGGGAGCCTGCCAAGTGCAGAGCGAAGACCACGTCTAGGAACGTAGCGATAGACACGGAAAAAGAGGGAAAGGCACCGTCTTACCCAATGCCCTGCATATGAAAGAAAGAAGGGCCAAGAAGACTACTGCGACCTCAGAGCAGACTAAGCAATCTTCTGTACGCGAGACTCGCCATATATCCGCGAGGAAGCGCGAAAGATGACAAAGAAGATTGTCACAGCAGAGGTTGACGCAAGGCTTAGAAGCAGGAAGTGACTGCGAGTGGTAGGCTTGACATGAAAAGATTGAGTATTGGAGATCCGAAAACATGGTAGATTTTGAGATCTTCTAGAGACCATGAATAACGGATCATGTGATTGCATCACTGACATGAATTGAAACATCATCGAGTTGGAGTTGTTACCCAGCGCTCTTGTAGCTACACACAAATATTTAAGAAAAAAAAACTTCCCCTAACTCACTGATCTACGAAACTATCGTTATCACACGCCATGCTTGTGATGACGCGAATGTCGTTGAACGTGGTCCTTCCCGGACTTGAACAACGCCTCTGCAAAGAGCCTCTCATCAGAGTCACTTGCAGTTTCATCTGCGGTACTAGTCTCCGGCTTATGGTCTGGATTCGGAACGAGGACAGTAAATACCTCGTCATCTATGCGCTCGATACCTGCATCAATAGTCAGTTTTACGTGTCTGCGTGCAATTTCCAGACTAGATCATACCGTAATATGGCTCTCCTCCAATATGGCCCATGGGAGTTTGATCTCGCTTTGTTGGTCCTGGTGTCCCTACAAAATTGATCTTGCAACGGAAATAGCTCAATTGGTTGAATGCGCCACGCCAAACTGGCCTGGTTCTTGTACCATCCGAGCACATGCCATTATGCCTGCCCTGTCGATATCTGAATCTCTGCTGACCCATGTGATTTACCGCGCACATGACCCAAGTACTTGCGCCTACGACGGTTGTAGTGGGCGGTCCATTCCTGTCGGAGCCAGAGATTGTTCCAGATTGATAGTTCTGGTTTGGCCATTGCGCATCTGGATTATTTCCCGCCCTTGGATAAGAGAGAAACAGGCGGAAGTTTCGTTTGTGTTTATAGCTTAGGTTTCTGGGATCGGCACGATCACTGGCAGTCATTCCAGATGCGTCGGGTTGCGGCTGCGGATACGGAACAAGGATATTGCGTCCGTCAAAGCCGTCTTTTCTCAACCAACCCCCACCCGGAGCTTGAGTCCTATCCCAAGGTGCCCAATAGGGGTTGTCTTGTGTTGGATTCGCAGGATCGTTGAAATATTCGACGTTGGTCTCGAGACTATTTAAGATTTCTGCAGTCATTAGACAAGGGTACCTATCTTCGTCCAGGGACGCTACTTACCGTTGCATCTACCCTGTATATCGTTCTGCCACGTTGGTACGCACGTTCTCACGACACCAGTAGGTGTTGTAGGATTGACGCCTAGGAAACCGGAACCGCCTTGTTCAGAAGAGGCGAACGGAAATTCATCGCAATTTAGCATGTTCGTAACGCCACTGCCTGGGCCAAGCGTGGCTAGTTTTGCATTTGTGTTCTGGGTAGTGCAAAATCCATCACAGACAGACGATCGTCGCCTGCTTTGGGTAGTTGTTTCAGAGTCCCACGTGAGCAGATAACCGGTATTGCCCAGGCCGTTGTTTCGCAGGAAACCTTGGATGTTGTTGCAGATTCCTGTGAAAGTCTGAACGCCTGCAGGGCCAGTCAACGTCTGGTCGTAGAATGTGGATTCACAATTGTAGTATAGCCTGGGAAACGTCCGAGGGCAATCTGTAGCTGCTCGCTTCTGTAGACGTACAGCGTCCATGCCTCGACGAACAGGGCTGATGTCGGTCGTGTTAGCGGCGTACTCCAGGCTTCGTCTTCGCGACGCAGGGGTGCTGGCTCCACACCTAGAGCCACCACCTGTTGTGCATTTGAAGTCGCCGAGCTTGAATTCTGTTTTAGGGAATTCTGTCTCTTCCCCCGGCTTTTCTTGTCTTGCGAACAAGGTCGCGTTGTCATAGTTATGTTTAGCCTCTACGGCTTGCTGGAGTTGAGCCCTGACGCCAAAGACGGGATTCGGTAATGGATCTTCAGAGAGATGAGGGCCGTTTTCCAACGAGCGTTTTGAGTTCTGGTCGGACTTGATGGTAGTGAGTGGAACGACTGGAATTTCTCGCCATGGAATGGGGTAGAAGATCCCTGGAGACCATTTACCATACTTGATGATAGAAGCTATGCAGCCAAAACCAAAGCGGTATAAGAAGCTAACGGAGTAGCCATACTCCCATCCGCTGTCAGCATTCTCAAATCCAGCGGCGGCGTATGCGTGGAAGTTGAGAGTGGTGTTGGCGAAGGCTGACACCTGCGCTTTGGCAAGGGGTTCTTTGATAGGTCCGATGGCGCCACCGACTACGATACCCAGATTGATCTCTGGGGTAGCGTGTATATTGAAATCAACATCGGCGCGAACGTTTCCAGCAATTGTAGGAATCAGACCTGATTTGTCTACCTCCTTCTTCTCTAGATCCTGCACGTCGAGAACGTTGTGTGCCTCGCCATTGTTCGGGAAATACAGCTCTACCGGTTTGAACCTGTACTCCAGACCAACACGGAGATCTCCAGAGAGTGTCACCGATCCAGTGATTTGGCCCCAGAGATCAAGTGTCGGGCCGACTGCAGCGATGCCCTTGATAGCGAGTCCGGGGTACGTGAGCGTGTCGATAATCTTTCGCCTCTCACTCTGATAGTACAGTTCGGCGTTACCAGTGACACCTAGCCCAGCGTATACGGACGGATGGACGCCAACATAGGCGTACATGTCTGTCACTGCAGGTGGAACAACGGTCCCAGAAAAGTAGTAAGAGTACTTGGCGTCCATCTTCATGTTGAAGTCGGCGGTGATGTCCAGGCCAGCGGTAATGGTAGTTCCTCCGTTCACACACCTCAGGCGACCGCTGTACAGCGTCATGGCTCTGGACAACCCCATCGGAAGAACGCCGCCATCTGTCTTAATGATCTTGTTGAGTTTTTCCAGCCACCTTACGAAAGTGCCGAACCATCGGCGGTCAAGCTGGTGTGCATCTTCAGCGGCGACCACGTCATGCATTTGAGCGGTTTGTATGTCACTACGCGAAGCCCGCTTCTTAACTCTCTCTGAGTTCTTGGCTTTGTCAACTTGATCTTTCCAGTCGGCGAATGACAGGCTCTCGTCCATTGAACGTTTGCGACGTTTTGCCGGCGAATCCGTAATCTCATCCCAATAGGGAAGAATATTAGTGTAGTCGACGCGCATATTGACTGGTCCGTCATCTCGCTTGATTAGGTGGAAGTTGTAGTCGAACTTGAGTACGTAGACTCCGTTCTGGTTTGCTGTCAATCCTCGCTTGCGGATCGCCCATGCAGGCAGGCTTGATGTAGGCTCGGGCTCCATCCGTACTATGCGAGCCCATGGACCTTCACCGACATGATCAGGGAGTCTGATTATAGTGTCTTCAGCGCCTTTATAGAAGGTTTTGCGACATTCTTTAGAATCGGCCGGGTGGTTGCAATACACTCGTATGGTTTCCTCTGCATGATCGAAGACCGAGTCGAGTATGGTTTGGTTCGTCGTTATAATGGACCTCTTCTTGCGGCCTACTGGCTCCTCATCAGTAAGCACCGTGAATTGGGTATGGAAAGCGTCATTGATCGATCCAGGGGGACCGTCAAGCATGACGAAACCGTAAGGATCATCGCCAGGATCCTCCTCGAGATCGTTTGGTGTCGTGTCCTTGTTGTTGTTTCCGAAGTTGTTGGAGAAATCCCAACTGACGTCGTCGTCTTTATCATCGTAATAGTTGCTCCAGAGGTACTTAGGCTCTACCGGCCACTCTTGACTGAATCGAGACGGCGGCTCGCAACACAGAGGAAAATCCGGTGCAGCAGAAGGATCAGTCGCGAATTGCTTGAAGCACTCTCCGCTGTCGAAACCGTGTGGCTTGTTGGGCTGATCAGCTGGTATGAACGCTGAGGTGATCTTGATCGTCTCAGACGAACACTGGGCGGGCTAGGATATGATTAGTTCATGCATTACGTTAGTGAGTGGCTAGTAGAAGTACCTTGCAGTCTTTTTGGCCCCAATCGCATTTTTCCAGTGAATCTATAGCTTGTGAGTGGTGAGTTACGAAGCACGATCAGCCTACTCACCATCTTTAGGACAGCAGAAGGAACTGGTATCGACGCCTCCAATGTCAAGGCCACGCCCACAACGCTCTTTGTGATGTCAGTCGTTAATTTATCGCGCGTGAAGACATAAATCCACGTACCACCCGTGCTGTCATCATATCTGGTCGCCACCTCAGTCTCATCGTCACGACAGGTCTTTCCACAACCAGTCCAAGAGCACTTCTTCAAGATCTCGGTACCGTCGCAGCAAAGCTTTCTCTGTTAGCTTTGCCAATCAGCAACCGGCAACACAACTTACGCTTCGCATCCCAGAGTAGCAATTTCCCTTACCCTTTGCGTCAAGATAAGAGTCGACGTTGAGTTCGAATTGAGAAGCTCCACATCCACGGTCACAACCAAAAACACTACGCTCCGGAGCACCAACCCATTCGCAGTTCTTTGGCTGTGCTTTAGTGGGACAACAGATGTAGCGCCACCATCCCTCCGAGCATTCCCCATTGAGATCGTAGTCGAAGTTCCGTTGCTCAGGGGCATGAGCTAACTGAACAGGAGTGAAACCACTCTTGCATACTTGGTCGGATGTTTTCTCCCCATCGGTACCGTCAGTGCACGTGGGCGTTGTGTAGCAACGCTCACCTGTGTATGCTGAAAGATCAAACGCGAGCCGACCGGCTTCATCAGCGTCAAGTCCAGATCCTTGTATCAGCGCCTTTTCCATAGCTTCTTCTCCAAAGAGAGCAGTCATAGCTTGGTGATCTTGGGTGTCAAGATCGAGCGACCAGATCATCAGCCCTCGCAAGCATCTGGAGAACATGTACCGCTTTTTAGCTTCGAAGGACTCTTCATCATCATACGAGATCCATTGGTTAGACCCATATACCATCCATTTCACCGAAGATTGCTCATCATAGTACACCTGGGATCCAAGCTGACTCTTGTGCCCTTGAACTTCTGAGTAGGACAATATTCCGGGTTCGCGAGTGCAGTCGCCAGCGAAGCCTGCGCCAGAAAATCGGCAGTTCGGTGGTGTAGTACAACTCGTATCTTCCATGGTGAAACTGCGGCCATAGAAGCCGAAGCCCATGACGACTTTGTCGGGAGAAACGCCGTTGCGCCAGAGAAGATCCAATCCCTCTTCAATCTCTGTCAGGTTTGTATGGCCTTTTAGAAACGGACCAGTCCACACATTCCCCTGATCCCAAAGTCCGTGAATGTCGTATGTCATGACGTTAAAGTAATCAACATACTTCTCCAGACTCTTCAAACTGAAACCTCGTAGGTACCAGTAGCTAGCGGGCAGAGTCAAGGTCAATTCCCAACCAGGGTCTTCTGCGTCGAAAGCATCGCGGATCTCGGAACAGAGTAGTACAAAGTTGCTGTAGTCCTCTTTCTTACCACCGCGGTCTTCGGCTACGGGATACTCCCAGTCTAATTACGTCAACATCGCCCCTTTGGCAAGCATGAGAAGTGGAAAACATACCGAGGTCGACGCCATTGAGGCCGTAATGGCGAATGAACCGAACCAGGGAAGCGACGAACTTGTCACGATTTGGTCGCGTTGAAACCATGTTTGAGAAGCGAAATTGTGTTGGTGGGTCGTTGAACGCCCAACCTCCGATGGCAATATTCACTCGAAGGCCGCTGTACTTCTTCTTGAGTCTGGAGACGCGTGCTACGATTCCTGGCTCATCGTCGGTGATCTCATTATCGGCAGAGACATATGCGAAAGCGAGATTGATAGTTGTGAGCACACCGGCAGGTATGTTCTCAGGCTGCATTGAATCGCAACCACGACGAGCGCTCCACATGCCATAGTAACCAACACGTACCGGCATATCCATGGCGTTGGTACTTTCTCCGCATGTTTTCCGGCTTGAACAATATGTAAGCTTAACATTGAAAGCTTCATGTATTCGAGACTTACGAGACGGGCGGGCATCCGCCTTCATTCTGGCAATCTTTGTTACAGAACTCGCTGGTCGTACCACAAAAGCCATATTTGCTGCAACAGACATTCAAAGGGCAGTCAAAACTATCTTCCGGAGCGTATTTTCCGCATTCCGCTTTGGCGTTACAGGTGCCCTGACAACCATCGCCACAGAAGTCGGGGCCAAAGCCACAATTTCCTGTCAGAATCGTTAGTCGAGATGATCAACGTGCCCAAGGACAGAACTCGGACCCAAACTGCTGCAGCAACCGCTCTTGCAAGGCTTTAGAATGCTGCAAGTTGCGTCTTGCTGAGCGGAAGCAATACAAGAAAAGAGAACAGAAAAGAAAAATACAAGTAGTTTGTGACGTAGAGTAAGATTCATGATAAATGAGTGTAGTGGTGAGAAAGAATGAACGTGCAAGATGCAGACATGAGAGTCGATCTCGTTGAAAAAGAGGAGACTGAGGCCAGGAAAAGGTTGACCGAGTACCTGTATATTGTGGTTAAGGCAATACAATTGCGCGAGCAGGCTTGAAGAAAACTCTGACTGTGCATGGATGCTCCATTCGGACAAAACTCAATAAAAAACGATCCTCTAAAAACGGTTCATCGGCTATAGAGCATCCAACCGCTCGAAAATTGTCTGCCCAATAGCTGTTCCATGGCAAAACATGCGATAGTCGTAGTTAGGCCCTCCATGGATGGCGCTAGAGTATAAATCCCGCGGGCCAGTGTAGGAAGAAACACTACCTTCCAAGTTCAACCCAAGCGCTGTCTGCCTGACATGGATTGACTCGGTTTTCAAATGAGTTGGACAAGTTGATTGCTACATATGCCCAAGCGTACTGCTCGTGACGGATGTAGACAAGTACCGTGCATACGTCTCCACCAGCCAGCGGCGTCCGGGTGGCGCACGCTAGTACCTGTAAGCTTGGCATGGACCGAGGCGCAGCGGCCCGCGGATGCAGGGGCCGTACTAAGGGAGATCCGCCCCATCATTCTCTATATTGCAACCTCTGCAAGGCCCCCAGCGCGATTTCCGAGGAGATACCGGCAGGTGACCAATACATCCAAGATATGCAATGTGTGCTCTCTGCGGATGCGAACTGCAGTGCTGGACTGAATTAGAGTAGGCTTCGAGGCACCTGTTTCCATCCTGAATTTGTCCCTCATCCAGCCCGTCATGATGGCTCGTCACTCTCTTTTCAAGCTCTGGGTTGCTTCTCTCGCAACTCTATCTTTGTTTGCACCTACGAACTGCATAAAACTCTGGCCGAATGCAGGCGCATTGCCTGGCATTATTCCTGCTCCATGTCGGGCGGCGCTCACGGCCAATATCACCTGCCCCGATCTCATCACCGCGCGTGAAATCGCCAATGATATTCCTATTAATTCGCAATTTCTGACGAACTATTGCACTACAGAATGTAGGCGCTCTCTACAAGTGAGTAGAAGTGTTTGCACAAGTTTTTACGCGGCTGATTGAGGAGATAGACTTGGGCAAGCAACGTGAATAGTCGATGTGGTAACACCAATCACAACTTTACAAATACGACTCAGCAGTCGGGCAACGATATTGCTCAGCCGGTGCTGTGGGCACAGAATGTAGCTTGTCTTACAGAGCCGTAAGTCAGATCGCTGCTTATTTACGGTTGGAGATGACACTAATGCTGCAAATGTAGCGTTACAAACGCGTTCTGCTATCCTCAAATCATCAATAGAACAGTCACGCCTTGTGCTGATTGTACCTTGAAGTATTTGAGCGGCATGCTCAACTCGACGTATGGTCATAGAAAGATTTCAGAAAAGGGTTTCTCCTCTTTGATCACTTCATGTGGATCGTCTCCAACCAAGTTTCCTCACTCCACTGTCACGTTTGCGCCAGCGCCGACAACGGGCACACCACGACCTACATGCCTTGGAACAGCGTATACAGTGAAGTCAGGCGATACATGCAAGTCTATCGCAACTTCGAAGAACATAGCCATTGATCGGTTTCGAAGCGACAATTCCTTGGACACCAACTGTGAAGGATTAACCGTCGGGAGCTCGGTTTGCATCGGCGACTCGTGCACTCTTCAGACCATCACGGCAAACCAGACGTGTGAAGGTATTCTTGCAGACAAGTCTTTCTCCATTGTCCAACTGATATCCTGGAATCCCATTGTCCACAGCAATTGCGACAACCTGGATGCTCTTGTGGGTAACAGCATCTGCGTCTCTCCTCCGGGTGACGGCGACTGGAATGTGAATCCTACGGTCACCTGGAACGATACATATACTGTTCCGCCCGGTCAATGGTCAGCTTTGCCTTCGGCAATAGATATGGGTAATGCGACACGAAGCGATCCATATGCTTTTGGTAGTATTCCTACTTCAACAGTGACCGCTGATATGACAGCGGTGAGCGCCGGTGCTGCTAGGGTGACCAACTGTCCTGTTACTGAGGAGATTGTACAAGCAGGGTTCGAATGGGAATGGCTCCCTGAAGATTGTCAGTCAATCTTGGAGCCGTTCTGTACTCCGTTCCTCGACGAGCCTGCGCCCCCTAGCACGACTTTTGCCAGCAGCTGTCTGCCTAGTGTTATCATGGGGTTGTAAACTCCACTCTAAGCTCGAAGTTTGCAAAGTATATGTAGAAAGTGTCCAGTTGTACGGATATTGGAGCAACTAGCTGTGCTTTTGCCAGACTACCGGTCAATTCGATCGCCTCTCTTGCTGTCCTCTCCGACAATGTCGAGGAAGCCCTGTCCGTCCATAATGGCACCATACAGGCCATCTAGATCGGAATCTGGGATTTCCGCGTAATTATCCCAAATAATTTTCCCGAACTCATCAAACCACCATATCTTCACCCAGCTTCTCTCAATAGCTTCCTCGTCTACTATGTATAGATAATTTTGAACACGGTTCCCCACGTCTCTCAAGTCCCCTTCTCTCTCACTTTGGTAGATGGCACTCTTGTAGGCGAGCTCACTACCATCCCCATATTCGTCCATAATACCTGACGCATCAGTCAAGCCGGGCATACGAAGCAAGAGTTGGTCCAAGACTTCTTGTTTCGATCCTGAGAATTCGTAGAGCGAACGATCATCGAGTACATGAGTCAGGCTCTCAAGGCATCCGCCCTCATATTCAGCCCCGGCAAGTCGTGCAAGTTCAGAGTAGCTCTGGGCCATTGAGGGCTGGTAACACGTCCTTAGCCACACTGCGTTCCAACCAGAGTTAAATCTTCTGCTTATCTCGCGTTCTCTACTGGTTTGATGAGGAGCAAATATTTCATTGATCTGTTCTCTCGTCGGCGAGGGAAGAGGTGCTGCACCCGGCATTCCAGCCATCGCTTCCTCGACTCGCTTGTACAATGGCTGAACAGAGTCAATTGGGGTGCCAATAAAGTCACGCTGTGATATCGTAGGTCTGACGCACCCATCTCTCCAAAAGACTTAGACTCCGGTACCTCCTGGCTAGTTCATTCCATCGCTGATGATGGTCGGCAGGTCTCTCAGGGGCAGTGCTTGCCCAATTTTCCTAAAGACAGTCCAATTAGCCCCATTGTCACTGAGTTCTGCTAAGGCAACCTACTAGAACGAAAATCTCGAAAGGATTACAGACAGAATCCGCCTCGGCCTCCAACTCCGAGTTGAAAGCCATTTCGGCCCCCCAACAATAATTTCAAGCAATAGATCAAAGAGTGCAAAAGAAGATTGCGCCTGAGGCGGTCCGTGGACCGGACGAAGGCGAAAATTAAATGAGACGGAGCGATCGACAACGTCACAGGGAGAGAGACCACAGTATTTAGGCAGAGCGTTTAGGTAGCCGCATGCGGGCAAGCTCGATTACTAATGCCGAAAGTTACATCAACGCTCACTGGCCGAGCCATATGGAGATCAGATCTATCACGCTCGTGCCACAGCCGCCCCACGTTAGGACCCTAGCCCACCTTCCTTTCACGCTCTCCACTAAGTGCATGTATCGTCGTTTGGATAATAGTGAAGGCGGATCATCCCAACTTTGGAAGCTAAGGTCAGGCACACACGGCACGGACTAATTCATTGACTACCCTTTATCATCACCGTCTCCACTACTGCAGGCGCACATTGCCAGGCTTTGCTCCTAAGCATAGGCGAGATTGTGGTGGCTACGGATGCTGCCGAGATCCGGAGTCTAGGCATGGGTAACACTGCATCACGGATCCACCAAGCCATGGCCTTTCCTTCTAGGATCCGTACCAACTCAGTTTTGTGGCCGTAGACAGAACGCTCTTTCAGACACGGGACGCTGTCGATATTGAGACCGAAATGAGACCATGCCACGATTCCTTCTGTCGGCTGAGGCGCGACCAGACCCTGGCTTGAACATGAGAAAGGAGAACGTGCTACGAGCTCCGGCAAAATTGTGGTGATAGCCGCAGTGACTCAATGTGTATCCCTATTAGTCGATGGTGGCCTAAAATCACTAGCCTAGCATCGCGGAAGTCGTGGTCCACTTCGACAAGATGCAATTGCGCTGTACAAAGGCGACCTGGAAGACCTGACCTGCACCTTTTCAAACCAGACATACGACTCACCGTCCCAATATGTTGTTCAGCACTCTCTCGGTAGTGCCTTTGTTCTCTGTCAGCGTCTTTGCTAGAGCCCATGGTATCCTGAAAAGACAAAGCGGCCAAAACGGACAAGACGGACCTGTGGATGCCGGTACTGCAGCGGATTGCACGTATTACGATACTGCTCTTAACAAAAACTACGACTGCGCATATTTCGAGAATGAATGGGGCGTGTCGCACGAGGACTTCGTTTCATACGTAAGTCCTTGCTCAAACTTATTTCTCCATGGACCCGTGACTTATACACCGCACAGAACCCAGCTGTAAAAGAAGATTGCTCAGGTATCAAAGTTGGCAACTCTTACTGCATCGAGGTCAATAACGGTCAACCGAGGCCAAGCTCGACAATAGCATCTGGTGGTAACACACCGACGGCTGCTCCAGCACCATCACCCACGCAGGACGGCCTCATCGAGAGCTGCACTAAGTTCTACTTTGCTAAGAAAGGAGATACTTGCGACAAAATCGTTGCCGGCCTAGGCGGAACTGTCAGCAGTTCCGACTTCATCACCTGGAACCCGGCCGTTGGAGACGACTGTTCAGGACTTTGGGCCAACACGTACTACTGTAAATGATTATTGCAAAAGTCCAAGACATGGTGCATTCTAATTTGTGCTCAGGTATTGCTATTCCGGGAACACCTACCGCGGTGCCTTCCACTGCAGTCAGCTCGAGCAAACCTCCTACTGCAACAGCACCTTCGCCAACTCAGGATGGCTTGATAAGCACCTGCACCAGCTTCTACAAGACTGTCAAGGGTGATTATTGTGGTAAGATCGTAGACGCCTACGGAACGTTCACCCTTGAACAGTTCATACAATGGAACCCGGCTGTTGGTGAAGATTGCTCGGGGCTATGGGCAAGTACCTACTACTGCGTGGGCGTACCAGGCACTCCAACCGTGCGACCAACATCCTCTGCCCCAGCCACCACCACTCCAGCCGGGCCCTCTCCAACTCAAGACGGCATCGTCTCAACATGCACTCGATACCACAAAGCCGTCAGTGGCGACACGTGTGCAAAGATTCAGACTCGATACGGGACTTTCTCGCTCACCCAATTCCTCAACTGGAACCCTGCCGTAGGCTCCGACTGCTCTGGTTTATGGCTTGGTTACTATTACTGCATTGGGCTCCCCTCAACTCCTACCACCAAACCCACCACCACCACAACCAAGGCTCCCAACCCTACCCCCACCGGTCCGTCGCCAACTCAAGACGGCATCATCTCCACCTGCCAACGCTTTCATCTCGCCGTCAGCGGCGACACGTGCGCCAAGATCCAAGCCAAGTACGCGACGTTTTCCCTGACACAGTTCCTCCGCTGGAATCCCGCCGTAGGCAGTGACTGCAGCGGCCTCTGGCTCGGCTACTACTACTGCATCGGCGTACCGGGAACACCGACAGTGAAGCCTACTACGACGACCGCACCAGCACCCACGGGATGCACGGCCACTGCACCCACGCCTACGCAGCCTGGTGTGATCTGTGCATGCAAGAGATGGCATCAGGTTGTGAGTGGGAATACGTGTGCGGGGATCCAGACTAGGTATGGTATCAGTGCCGCGAATTTCAACAGGTGGAACCCTCAGGTCGGCGCTGATTGCTCGACCTTGTGGTTAGGATATAATGTCTGTGTTGGTGCGTAACGCGCTACATCTTGCAAGGGGCTACGTTCAAAGAGCATATGCATAGATTTAATGAGGTTGTGTTTGATAGAGAGCTATAGCCCTACTTGGAGGAGATATCCGAACAGTATTTACATAAACAAGCTCCTCAGGTATTCCAAGCCCTAGTCAGAGGGCATTTTATCGAGGTTTTAATAAGGATTTACCCTGAAGGGCCTTAGCCTGGGAAGAAAATAAGTGTCTTTCTACTAGCTAAAGCGCATCCTACCGCTATCTCCATACTGTAATGACATGAAGCAACCCCCAGCAGTAGCCGTTGGCCAGAGATCCAAGAGATCCTAGCCAGATGTAAATCGGCTAGTATAAGTGCTGTCCTTCCCACATAGCCGTTCTATAGATGTTTTGTATTCTTTCGTACGAATTCTATAACTAATTATCTATCGAATCAAGGCTC
>JAODYC010000025.1:191631-219339 GCA_026262405.1 Curvularia hawaiiensis
TACTGATCCGACTAGTCTTGCCTGAGCTATTACACATGCCTGAATATCTCTCTACTAGATCTTTGACTTTCGTCTTAGAAATTATTCACGAAATTCAAATTTTATTAGACACGCTATCGTCTATATCCCATGCCGTTGCAATCTGCTTACTTCACCTAATCCGTCTCTCTCGCCGACTCCCGATGGCCTCGCCACATGGCTATCGCTCGCCACATGCATGCTCCTGCCGGATTCGTATTAGTCGGCCCAAGAGTCGGCCCTGTAGTACACACTATCGCCATCGAATCACATTGCTCAACCGGCGCAGGTGAAGATGTTTCCCGCGATATCGGGGATTCCGAACCCGCGTTTCTGTGTGTTCCTGCAGCGATTGTCATCATGGTCCGCCCGCCAGTATGTTTATGTCGTTAGCGCAGACGTGCATGTACATGGGGATCGGGTCTAGCGGAAAAGAGAGGCTGGCGGAATAAGATATAAGGCCAAGCATGGCTCGTCGTTTGCTTAGCACGCTGCTTCTTCCGACTCTGTTTGCGATTGGGTGTGCTGCTTTTCGTTGAAAAGCGTGGGTTGTAATTGTCCGATATGCGGTTCCAACTTAGCACGGCGCTGACTGCGGCGCTTGGTCTTGCGTCGTCTGCGGATGCACTCAAGATTCTTATGGGCAATGATGATGGATTTGGCAGCGGGAACCTGAGAGAGCTGTATAAACTGCTGGTTGATGCTGGACATGATGGTGAGTCTGCGCTCTCAACGGCATAGCGGTAAATACTGACTCCTGCATAGTGCTCATCGTTGCACCTGCTCAGCAGCAGTCTGGCAAAGGCACGACTGTCGTCTGGTCAGAATCAGCAAATCTGACTGTGCCATCGCAGTACAACATTGTTCCAGCGGGCGCGCCATCAGTCGGCCGTGATCCCTCCGACAAGAACATCTGGTATTACGACGGCACACCTGCCGCGTGTACTTTCGTAGCGCTCGACTACGTGCTTCCGCGTTACTATCCCGAATGGAAGCAGACGGCCGATCTGTTCGTTGCCGGGCCAAACTACGGAACAAATCTCGGTCCTTTCGTTATGGCCTTGAGCGGTACTGTAGGATCGACCTTTGCTGCCATTTCGCGCTCCATTCCCGGAATCGCGACTAGCGCAAGCAACAAGGCGGTGCCTTACTTCAACGTCACCGGCCCTTCGCATCCTGCTGCCGTGGCAGCCAAGGTCACTTTCGAGGTGGTTAATGAATTCATCAAGAACACTCCCAAGGACCAGAAGGTGCTTCCTCTCGGCTACGGAGTCAATGTCAACATCCCCGAATTGGTCAATGGCACTATGCCTCCTGTTATCAAGACCAGGCTTACGGGCAACGCCAACACAGACGTAGCCGTGTACAACGAGACTACTGGCTTGTTCGACTGGGACAACGTGGATCCCTTGGCTGCTGGAATCAACGCTCAGTACAATGGCGACACCAGTCTTCCTGATGAGACATGGGTTGTGGCTGGTGGCGCCATCAGTGTGAGCGCTTTCACCATGGACTGGACTGCTCCAGACACTGGTTACACAGATGCTGTCTATGCGAAGGCAGAAGGTCTGTTCAGCTCCAGCGACAACGTGAAGCGGTACAGTAAGAGGATGGTCGAAGAACGCATGCGCAAGAGGGGTGCAATGTTGACCGGACGAGACGGAGCAGCATAAGGAATGCACTGAATATTCCTGATAATGTGACTTATGATGTAATTAAGTAATCCAATGAACGATCGAAACCATGTGACAACGCCTGACCCCATGTATCTTCTTCACCACAGACATGAATCACGTCAAACGTAAATACTCATCTTTGGGATCCCAGAATTTCTCCACGACCCTCAATCCAGGAACCAGAATGTCTTGACCATTCAAGGTGCTTCTGGTAAGCTAAGCTTTTGCCAAGCCTATGCATAGCAACATGGCGGAGTTACAGGCTCTGACATCTGAATAGTTTCACAACCTTGCAACGGAGACGAACGCCGCCCATTTCAGGCCATGCAGGAATGCGCGCTCCATCCATTGGCGACATATGGCGTTTTGTGGACCCCACCACAGTCACCTCTTTCGTGGTAAAATTCGCGAACCGCCGTCGGCGCCACGCGCTGTCACGATCTGAAGCAGAAGCTCGAATGGGTTGAGCCGCGTCTGAAGTGGTGTTTGGAGAGGCGCTCAGGCCGGACACAAAGCCCGAATTTGGCGGCATGAACAAGCACCTGAGGTTTGGTATCTTACTCATGGGTTTGCATTGTGTCCTTAGGCGGTGCGTACAAAAACACACTCGCAACCCGGTATCTTAAGTTTCTTACTATCGTTGAACCATTACCATATTTCGTCCTCTTTCTCGTGTCTTTTTGAAACACCTGCTAGCTTGACGCTGCAAACCTTTTATTCACTGTACCTGTTAGCTTCAGCTGTGCTGATCGAATCACCATTTTCTCTATTCACCTATACATCACTTTTTTTTAAACTCACAACCTACAAAATGTATATCAAGGGTTTTACCTTCCTTGCTCTCGGAGCCCTCAGCATCGCCGCCCCTACACCCGACAAACGCGCACTCGCAGCTCGCGCAGCAGTCCTCAAGGACACCACATTCAACGCCATCTCCATTGCTGGCGGCAAAGCTGGAAATGCAAAGGCCGAAGCAACTGCTGTCTTCTCCGCCCTTGATCTCCAGAACCCAGGCAATATCGATGAGGCTGACCTGAACTTTCTAAATGAAGTAAACCAAGTCGCCAACGATGCCGAGAAATCAGCTTTCAATCCAGCCGTAGAAGCCGCTTCTGGTGACCAAGCTACGCAGATCCAGGTATGTTCTTCCTCTTCCAAAACAGAGTTCCCAAAGTTGGCTCAATTTACTAATTCGGAACCATTAGAACGGTAAAATCAAGAACAAGGTTCTCAAGCTCATGGCTACAGTCATCAAGCTCCAGGCTCAGCAGGCGCAAGGTCAAGATGTGGCGACCAAACTTGCGGACGAAACGAAGAAGCTGAACAACAACATTGCGCTGGATACGAAGGCTGCTGGCCAGGTGTCTATTGCTGAGCCGTTTGATGCTACTATCTCTGGAAGTAAATAAGCAGAGAGAAGTTTTACGAGTCGATACCCAGATCATCGAGCATTCTGTTCTTAGACTTTTTTCCTTCTGTCATGTCAATATTGTCAGGAGTTCTATTTTACAACGCACTGGTACAACATGGGCGACAATCAACTGCTCGCCTCGAAAGCACATCGAAGTAAACGATGTAAATGGGTACAGAGGTCCAGTGCTCCATTTCATGTCAAAGCTTGATCGCATTTCCTGAAATATCAACACACAATGACCTGGGTATATACCAATCCACAGCCCTCCATACCTTTGCCTCATAGCTTAGCCTTTACCGGTGCAAAAGTGCTTCCCTGTCCACCTCCCAGTGCCTGCACCAACTCATCGACCTTCTCTAACACCCATGTGCACCCCTCATCGCTGACCAGCCACTTAATTCCCTCCTCCTCACCTGCTTCAGGCTCCTGCTTCCATGTTCCATCTTCCCACGCCTTTCTCAGCCCAAAAACGTGGCTCAGCACCTGCGGACCAACACCCTGCTGTGCTCTCAAACACGTGATTGCAATCAAGCTCGTCGTGATACGTCCGACGGTTGCTCCTTCGCTACGCGGAGGGTCAGTAAAGAGACCTCCGTACTCGCTGTTTATGATAAAGACCGGCAAATCTGGATGCGCTTCGCCGAGCTTGTGTTCAAGTTTTGTTTCTAGAGGTCGGTAGATTGCGTCCCAAAGAGCGCGACCGCGTTTGTTTATCTGCTCAATGTTGGAGGGGTCGGGGAAGCGCGTGGGCTTTGTGTTCAGCGATGAGATGACGTTTGGAGGGAGAGAAGCACGGAAGGCGTTCAGCATGTTGATTGTGCGAGGGATCTTGTGAGCAGTGTTAGCATGATTGTTTTGCGTGGATAAAGAGATTGCTTACGCCATTGAAACCTATGCACTTAAGGCCTATTTCGCGCATAAATTCAGCAATTGCGACACTCTCATTTTCGGGGCGTGATTTGCTCGAGGTGTGGTAGAGAGCGATCATGGATTCGGGCGAGTTCATCGTCATGGTTGCGGCCGTGGATATGCTGAGCCACGATGGGCGTCCGAGCTTGCGCTCTGTGGCCTCTCTCTCTATCCTGTTGTATATGGCCTGTATTCCTGAGGGCGCAGGCACAGGGCCTGGTCGTGAGTGTGCGGCATTGATGAGCGACTTGAGCGATGGTGATAGCTTGGACATGGCGGGCAGTCTTCGCAGTCGGCGCTGGTGATGAAAACGAATGCACAAATGAATTTCTGATGCAGGCTGTGAAATATACCAGAATTTCAAATTCCAATTCGGTATATTGGCTAAGGAACGTGGTGGTGGGAGCGAATGTGTATGTATAAGGTTGAACGCACTATGACGCGACTTCCCGAGGCTGTTCCGAGGCACGAATTCGGCGGTTTTTCAGGGTCCGATGGTGCCCGCAGCACCATGTGGAGAGCCCGAGTGCACGAACTGACGTTCACTTCGACCATTTTGGTGATGAATTATGAATCTCTCAGCTACTGATTTATTGATGTGGATGTATGAGATGCTGATCGGGAGGTAGATGTCTGCCAAGTCTTCAGCTGAGCAGGGTGTTTATGCAGCTAAAACTTCTGCGAAACCGTTCTACGTAACGCAACCTTCAGATGCATACAGTTCTGTTCTATCATGGATACCTCGAAGCCACATTTTGTGGTTCTGCCTCAACCCGATAATGTCGATGCCATGGAAATAGCATCTCACGAATCCCCTCCAGGCTCGTCGCCACCTCCTACAAGCCATGAGCATTCACCAAAGGGGCCGGTTTATCGAAGCCTCTCTCAGGCGAATCGCGAGATCCGACTCCTAACTGTCGTACCCGAAATTAAAAATCTCCGTCAATCTGTTCGCTGTCGCATGCAAATCTATTCGCTCAATGATCATACTCCTGGCTACACCAAATTTACAGCCAATGCCATCTCACCCACCATGCAAGATTGGGCAAGCAATCGAATCTCTCCACAGCTAGCCAATCTAGTGTCTCTCAGGCGGTTACACAGTACTCGGCCTTGCCCCAGCCTCTATCGCTTCAACTGGGGTGATTTCGCCGCTCTCTCGTACGTCTGGGGTGACCGGAGCGACAAGCGGACAGTTCTACTCAATGGCCATGAGGTGCTCGTGACTGCTAATTTAGAAGCGGCTTTAAGAATGTTCCGTAGCGGAGGTGAGTTTAACGATGATTTCAAGCTATGGGTCGATGCCCTGTGTATCAATCAAGACGATCTCGAAGAGAGATCTTCTCAAATCAAGATGATGCGCAGCATTTACGGAACTGCATGGTCGGTCATTGCGTGGCTAGGCGATGAAAGCGATTCGAGCAGCGCGGCGATACAACTCGTGTATGACCTTGCCGAGATCAAGGCGAGTGGATGTATTGATCAGTTTGTGGCCCAGATGGAGGTCGATCCAATGCTTTATTGTGGAAATCAATGGATCGGGCTTCAAGACTTGATGAACCGTTCATACTGGTTCCGATTATGGATTATCCAAGAAGTGATCATGGGCTCTTCGTCAACTTGGATCCGATGCGGCAAGGCCACAATATCTTGGACCACATTCTGTAACGGAATTGCCGCTTTGCAGGAGTACCTGTGGTTTATCAAAGACCATTGTCTCCAAGCAGCTTTCTGGAATATGGGTTTCCACACCGATTGTATCTGGCAGACCAGTAGCTTACATCTTGTATACCAGGATCTCTCCGTTCTCAGCATGCGGGTCGTACAAGGAACTGCGGACTTCAGCTTCGAAAGACTGTTGGACCTTGCGAACTCAGGTGATTGTACGGATAAAAGGGATAAGGTGTATGCCTTGGTTGGTCTGATGGCCCCTGCTGTCGCAAACAGTTTGCGTCCAAATTATACTCTACCTGTATGGGAGGTTTATCGAGACGCGGCCAGGGCTTTTATGCATTTCGATGACAACTTGAATGCCCTTCGAGAAGGAAACCCTTGGGGTCCTGCTCGAGGTCTTTCCTGGGCAGCGGATTGGTCATGGCCTGGCAGAATCAGATTCAGTCGCCATGATCAACAGATTAATGGGCCTATTTACCTGTTCTCACGCGATCCTGCGCGTATGCATGACTCAACATACCATGCAAGCGGCGACCGAAAACATGATGCGGTGTTCGATGACAAGGGACTGCTACTCCGATGCACAGGTATAATTGTAGACGCTATCTCTGGTCTCTCCGCTCGTGATGTAGAGTATTTTTCTCGTTGTGAAAAAAGCATTGTGTATCCTCGAAATTGGACAAGTGCATACGGCAACCATAAGGCCACAGCAGAGGCTTTGTATCGTACTCTGATTCGCGACAGAGTTGCATACGGTAAGAGATCAGGGCCTCAGCACTCGGCCATCTTTCATCTTCCGTCTACATTTGCTATCGGAGGTCCGCAGTTCAAAGCGCGGGGATGGAATTTTCTGTCTGGTCAAGAAGGATACTATTTTCGATGGGAACAGTTCCGAGCTGCAATGCGCGGTTTCCCGCTTGGGGAAAACCTGTTTGATGATTTCTTTTCCGAGGAAATCCCTCTGGTTGCTTCTGAGTTTGTCTATACCGAAGTGTTTTCTTCCATTGATCGCAGCTGTAAGAAACGGCGTTTCATGACCACACACAGAGGCTATATGGGTTGGGCACCAGACAACATCTACGGTGGTCCTGATGAGCAAACACGAGAAGGTGATCTTGTTGCTATAGTATTTGGATGCAACACACCCCTTGTGATACGTCCTCACGGCGACTGTTTCCAAGTCCTTGGTGAGGCTTATGTGCAGGGCCTCATGGACGGAGAGGCAATTGCGGCCCTAGATGCGAAGCAGTACGAGACACAAAGCTTGACATTTTGTTGATATGCCATCAGAGAATTCGAAGTAGGCGAACAATCCATTCTGTTTAGTCGATGGCCTCGAACACAAGAGTCTAACAGTGACAAAACGCATCTCAACGCGTGTTTCCGAGGGATACCCCCGGTTTAGTTGTGTCCAGGGACGATGGCCATCTACGTGCACATGAAGCGTAGCGGACTAGTTCACATCATCGGAACATCGAACCTGTTTTCTTTAAGCTTTTTAGAGCGGTGTCAATAAGTGCTTAGTTGGACTGGGTCAAAGTCTCGATTCGGAACGCAACAAATGACTTTGCTTTGTCCATTGTGTCGGCCAACACGAAGAGAGCGGCTTGGGTAAAATGGAACTGACATGTAGGTGGTAAGGATGAACGCCGATTGCACTAACATCTTGCGAAAACTTTCCAGGTGTCTGGTTCAAAACATCGCAACGATAGCCTCCATCAGTCTAGTGACAAGCAGACGTATGAAGTCAGCCGGCTAATAGCTACACAAAGATGGGGTTATAGCCGGTGAATACCTGACTATCGATCATTTCCGCTAATCATCCTGCAGAAAGCTTGACTTCGGCCCCACCACCCATTAGATCTTGCCCAAGCGCTTGGCCCTGCGGTTAACACTAGTAGATCGCTAACGTACGATTACCGAAGATACATGCTAGCTTTGCAGGTCCACGGCCTGAAAGAGAACAAACCGATTATCCCTTTATCCTAGCTTCCGTGCTCTCCGCGATCTCAGGATAAATTGATGGATTCGGTAATTATTGTGTCGTCACGTAGAGTTGACATTGCTGTACTACAAATGAGGCTGGAAAGACTCAAAATGAATAAAAGGTGGTGAGCACACCATTTACTGCAAGTGTCCACCACATCTGAAAATGGCCACTTCCATCCTTCTTTCTTTCATCGCACTGGGTGGGGCGACCGCTCAATTGGTTCCACAACCATGGACGTACACCCAGAAAGAGCCTCCAGTCAAAGTCACTGTGGACGCGACAATCAGACACCAGACTATGATCGGTGGTGGCTGCTCAGGAGCCTTCGGTGTCGCATGCGATCAGACTGGGTCTAAAGGTCTTTCAGCTTCGAACCAACAGCTAGTCAGCGACTACCTCTTCAGTGAAAACATTGGAGGCCTTTCTATCCTTCGAAATCGCGTTGGATCAAGCCCTACGGATGGCATACTCGGAAACTGTCCCCTGACGCCATCCTCTCCATTCAACTATACCGGTCTAGGAGCCAACGATGCAACCGCCGATAGCTGTCAACTGAAGCTGTCTCAACAAGCACTAAAAGCCAATCCGAATCTTTTCATCTATGCCGACGCATGGTCAGCTCCAGGATGCTTCAAGACTGGTGGCACAGATATCAATGGTGGTCTCATCTGTGGCGTACGTGGAACCAATTGTACTCACGATTGGCGTCAAGCATACGCCGATTATCTTGTGGAATATGTCAAGCTATACGAAGAGAAAGGTATCAACGTCAGCATGATTGGTGCCTACAACGAGCCGGACTTCAATCCCGTATCTTATGCCAGCATGGATTCGGACGGATATGAAGCAAAGGACTTCCTGGAGGTTATGTATCCAACCGTCAAGAAGTACCGAAAAGACTTACAAGTGTCATGCTGTGACGCTACGGGTGCACGCCAGCAACGCACATTGCTTTACGAGCTGGAACAAGCTGGTGGCGGAAAGTTGTACGATGTCGCCACCTGGCATAATTACCAAAGTATGCCTGAAATGCCTTTCAATACGCAAGGTCAGCCCAACTTGGAGACGGAGTGGTCCGATGGAAGTGGCACCTTTAATACCACATGGGATACTACGGGACAGCTTGCTGAGGGACTTCAATGGGCTATCTACATGTAACTTGAAACCCTTGCATGACGCAACGTGGACATGCTAACACTAAGTTCAGGCACCAAGCCTTTGTTCTCAGCCACACATCCGGATACCTGCACTGGTGGTGCGCTCAAGACAACCCTGGCAACACCACAGGCAGCGATGCCATCCTTGTTCGCCTTCGAGGTAACACGTATGAAGTATCCCGTCGCCTTTGGGCGTTTGCTGGCTATTTCCGCTTCGCTCGCCCAGGATCCGTCCGTATCGATGCGCGGAGTCCTGCCGAAAACCTCAAAGTGACTGCTTTTGAGAATGTCAATGACACGCTAGCTATTCCTGTCATCAATGAGGCTCATTTTGAGAGGCAGGTCGAGGTTAGTCTGAGTGGTAATCATAAGACATTTGGCAAGGCAACAGCGTATCTGGCGGATAATGATCATAATAACACAATGATGGGTAGCGTACAGGTTCAAGGGAAGAAATTCTTGGCAAGCGTGAAGCCGAGGAGTCTCACGACTTTCTTCCTGGAGTAGATTAGAGAGGCTCAATACAGTATTATTTTCTTGTGGGTGTATATTTGTATGGTAGCATATGACGAAAGAAACTGATGGGCACTCGCCCATAAAGATCCTGGCATCTTCTGCTCAGTTTTTCGAACTGGCAAAGACAATAGTGTCTGTTCACTCAACTGAGCAAAACCAGCCGTACTCGAAGCTTTAGAAAATCGCTGAAAGAAGATTTTTTGAAAGTTTCCATGGAAAAAATGGCGCTCTTCCGTTTGTAGTTCCGCGCACTAAACGAACACCATACAACACGTACCCGCGTGGCACTACCCATCACTCCGTTTGCACCTTTGATTAGTCAAGGTGGCTCACTCGTTTGTTCACGCAGTATTGTTTGCTACATCGGTGGACCCTAGATTTAGTGTCCTCCATTGTTTCCCGGCAGTGTTATGCCACAACCTACCAACGTTTGAAGCCAATTGGGTTTGCTCTAACTACCACTCTCTACTCATCACTCCTTTTATCAAAGCTCTCTCCTTTCCCTTCTAACTTCCTTCAAGCGCTCATTCATCACTTCTCACTGAGCCACTGACAAATCAAACACGAAAACGGCACCTTTTGCCAACAGTTTGAGTAAACAATCACAAAAACGCTCAGCCCTGCTTCGATATTCGAAGATTCAAAACGGATATGGGACTCACAACACCATCTCACGAGAGCACTGGGGATGCGACTGGAATGTCACAGCCAGAGCAAGTCGCCATAGGCGTGCCCTTGGGTTTCGCTGGCCAACTCCGCGCCGTCCAGCAGACACAACGCGACCAGGCCGAACGCATTGCCCTCCTGGAGTCCGAGAACGCAAAGCTCAAGGAACTGGAGGATAAAATTCCCAACCTTATCGAACGCGTCAAAAACCTCGAGCAACACAAGGAGTACCTGACTGCACGTCGAAGGGAGCTAGTCGGACAGCTGCTCAACCTCCGTACCCTGCATCTAGACGCAGACAATGCGTTCCAGATGCGTGCTGTCGACATCCAGGAAGACGACGCCGAGGGCATGCTGGGCTTGTGCAACACCCAGATCATGACTACGATGAGTCACCACCAGCGCGCTATCGCGCAGATGCGCCTAAACACCCAGTTCCAGCTGCACCCGCTTTACCACCACCAGCCTCACCCTCCCGTAATGCCTCCCAGGAGCCAGGGTAGATATCCGCACTGGTACGGTCGCGAGGGCTACTGCCTCGAGCATGGCACCGCATACCAGTGTTTCACATGCGGTAAGTAGGCGTTGTATGTGAATTCCTGCTTCTCTGGTAGCTGATGTCGCTTTACAATGATGGCAGACCGTAGGTACGAGAACCTCGGTGCGCCGCAAAACAACACTACGCCTGGCAAGAAGCCTCAGTCTTCCTGAACCAGATATCTCGTCTCGATTTGAGATTTCCAAAGTTTGTACAGCTCCGGCTCATCCGACGGTACACACCCATTGCAACAATTCGACCTTTTGTGTTCTTCTTTCTCTTTTCTTTTCATGTTTTCGGTCATGCATTTCACAATTCAGTAATTAATGATGGTGTGGGATCAGTGTTTATTTTGGAATTCTAAACAGAAAGTGCTGCGCGAGTATCCAAGGGGGTATTTGATATGCATTTCGGTGTGAGGTGGCATGACTGGAGAGTCCTTTTGCACTTTGGTCGAAGATTTGCTGGTTATGGAGTTACGGTTCAAGCGTTGGTTTCAGTGGCAAGAAAGGAAAGGTAATATCTGACACCGATTGGGAATAACGAGAATCGAAATTGCCACATGTAATTCTGAGAAGAGCTTCAATCAAATTCACTTGTATCTAAGAGAGTGCTGAGTATGGGTGCCGAAGTGATGCGTCAGCGTTTGATCAACGACCTTAAAACCACCCGTAGCACTTCCATGTCTGTTCCTCAGCGATACTCGGCAATCATCATTTCAGCTGCTCGCTCTGAAATTCCATAGACTGCAGTCTGAATGTGGGCAGAGATAATCATTGGGATGACGCTCGCATCCACAACCCTTAAATTCCTCACGCCATACACCCTGAGCTGTGGGTCCACAACACCCCCATCCCTTTTAGGCAACATTGCACAAGTTCCTGATGGGTGGTAGAAAGTATACACGTTGTCTCTGACGTATGTCTCCCACTCCATGTCCGTTTGAGTGTTCACCCCAGGATCAAACTCAGACACCCAGAGGTCCTTGAAAGGTGCTGTGTTTGCCGTCTTTCGCAGATATTTCGCTGCTGAGATAAGAGCCCCGAGATCGTACGAGTTGCCCAAGTACTTGGGGTCTATCAGAGGCTTATTAGCGGGACCAGAGCCGTTGATATGAACAGATCCTCTAGCGAGCGGGTGCTGAACTCCTGCAAGAAGTGTAGCATATCGCTTTCCATAACCATTAGTCCCATTCTTTGGATAACCATTTGTTCCCGTGTAGCCATCTGAGAAGATGATTTCCAGATCGGGAGCTCGAGATTCAGGATCCGCCAAGAGCGCGAGCTTTTTTTGGTCTATGGGGTTGGACATGTTAGCAGACAATCGAGCAAGTTGAATGAGCTCTTCATCACTTCCAAGCACTTCTTTCCACTTAAGAAAACTAAAGCAGCTGCCGGCATATTGGTAAAGCGAGGTCTTGTTTTGCCTCCACAAATCCAACTCGATGGCTGCGCGTGTTGCATTGTATTTCAATATGTCCAAGCCAAACACATCAGGCTTCAGCTCGTACGTTGCATGGATGCGGAGGTGGTCCTGAAGGTTCTCTCCGACACCGGGGAGATCGACAAGCTGCTTTATGCCAGCCTCCTTCAGGATGGTCTTCTGGCCGATACCGGATAGTTCGAGTACTTTGGGCGACAATAGGCTGCCAGCTGAGATAATGACCTCCTTGGAGGCTTTGACGACGGTACCGTCCATAAGAATTACACCGGTGGCTTTGGTCCCGTTCCTGCTGAGCTGCACTTTATGGACAGTAGTACTGAACATAAATACCAGATTTTCATGAGCCATAGGGACGTAGTCCACTGAGTAGGACCGTGTGTGGTTAGACACACGGTATGTCGCCGGTTGGTACATGACACCTAGGTTGTTTCCATTTAGCGATTCGAGATTCGCTTCCACTTCAAGATTGTTCATGGTTGGAATGCACGCCTCAAGATGAGGTGGTGGATTCTCGATTAGCGCGACTTGAATTGGACCTCCATAGCCTATGCCATCCGCGCCATACTGTGGCGAGCCGTTTTGGCGCTGGAAGTTTTCAGTCTTGAGCATGGCGGGGTACATGTTGCTCCAGCTCCATCCCGGGTTACCAAGCTCTTCCCAAGCATCGTACTCTTTGACAGTAGCACGATTCCAGACAAGCAGATTGAGAGCAGAGCTCCCACCAAGAACCTTTCCACGGTTATGACGTATACTCCGGTTGTTCGCTGCAGTCTGAGGTACTGTTGGGAGGCTCCAGTCGTACGAAGATCCAAAGGTTGAGCCTCTTAGTCCAGGGATATAGATCTTCTCATCATTGCGTCCATCTGGTCCGGCTTCAATCACCAAGATGCAGCTCTTTGGAAGGGCTTCACTAAGCCGTGTGGCTAACGAAACACCGGCCGTGCCAGCTCCCACTATAATCTAAGTATGAGTATCAGTCAATTGCGATATGTTATTATGTTAGCAAGGATACACACAAAGTCGAAATTGCTATCGCGCGTCCGACATTGCGTCGCATTAGATGAGAGTACAAAACCCAGCCCAGCAATAAGGGCCAGGGTCAACTTCGAGAACATAGTTGATTGGAACAGTATCTCAATAGGTCTTCTCTAACTTCCAACTGACGGAATGGGGAGTAGAGTAAGAAAACCGATGTTAGAGTAACGTTGAGTGTTATGTCTAGGGTAATAAATATATTTATCAACGATGGAAAAGCATAATCGCTAGAATTCAAGCAGGCCCACTTGTACCCTGGAAACAACCAATGAAGGTAATCGAAGGATGGGATTGGTATGCAGCATGGTTACACCGCAGTTTAGCCTACCTACACGAATGTTTGGCGTCTGGCCACGCCGGATCGCTTTGTTTTTGAGCAACCGGTATTTTGACTTTGTTTTAATCGACCAAAAGGTAGACATAAGTATCATGTATAAGATAAATGCCACTCGGTGGGTTGGATGTCTCAAAAGGGGATGTCCCGCCCGATTTATGGTTGGTGTTCTGCGAAGGGTGTGATTACACCTGCATACAGCTAACACAAGAACAGAGATGCCCCACCGAACACGCCCATAACAGGACAGTAGCGAAAAACGTGATTCAATTCTTCGCGGCAGCCCGGCTTGGCTCGTCACCCACTTGATAACGTTCCTGTTAAATATGAGTTTGGGGTAGGTGATTTTCGTTAGTGGAGGCGTGGATCTAACACACACACTCCATGTACTTTCCGTTCCTGATTTTCTCATGGAAAACGGCATGCCGTGATCAACAAAAGGCAAAAAGTATTGTGGCTTTCAAATATTGAAAATTAAAAACGTGATGAACGTCTGTGCATTTCATTCCGCACACGTCCTCACAGCTGCCTCGACTTTTGCGCCAGCGGCTGAACCTCGACCTGGTTCGTCGCATAAATATCGCCCCTACCCGGCTTCGTGATGTATATGTTATCAAACGGATCGCGCTCTTCACTCTCCACTCTCGTCAACCCTTTCGCACTCTCTATACTCTTCGTGGTGCTTGCTCTCCTCAATTCGATGTTCTCTTGGCTATCAGAAAGGCGCTCGTGCGACGTGACGCGGACTTCGTTGGTGACGAAGATCCCGCCGAAGGAGGCGACAATGGTGGGCCAGAAGATGGGCATCGAAGCGCACATGATGGCGAAACTGACTTCGAGGAAGGAGATGAGGAGGACTTCAGGGTACCATCTGTGCGATTGATGTTGTCAGTCTAGGTCAAATTAAGAAGCGAGAGATGGAAACTTACGACACAAAATCGAAACTCTGGATAGAATCTTTATTGTGCCTAAAGGTGGTCCATAGGCGGAGGACAGCCATCAAGACGGCCCTGTTACTGTTAGTTGGCACTCAAAAAGCCAAAGTAAAGGAAGACTCACATAGCACCGAAAGTGAACAGACCCGTCATTGCAATCAGTTCCTTGCGCCTGAGGTCTTTGCGAAAGTACTCTGTGAGCGGAACGGCAAAGACGGCAATGTCAAACATCATGTTGAACCCTGCAAAAGCCAAAACTGTGATTTTGGCCTCATCAGCCGTACGGTACCCAAAGCCGTAGCACTTTGCGCCCAATGTCTTGTCCCAGAACCCAGCGACGGGAAAGCAAGGAAACCAAGCCATGAACACGAAAACCAGACCCCAGACAGCAACCAGGCCGAGGAGGACGATAGTAACGATGCGTCGGGTGCCGTTGCGGAACATTCTCAAATACTGCAGGAGAAGAGAAATTTTGATGAGAACTGTGGTCGTGTGGTACGCGGCATTGGTTAGGTAAAGGAACATCATGGTTTTTTGCACTACTCCGAGGATATAGATGATGTGATGGCCCATGCCATAGTTCATGCCTTTGGTACAACGGTTAGGAACATGCTCCGTTGGAGATGGGTCGCGGGGGACGACATACTGCACAGAAAGCCGACAAGGGATACGAGGTTGAATAGCGCTGCCAACACGACGAAGACATCGTCTAGGCCA
The DNA here is from genome assembly GCA_026262405.1 of Curvularia hawaiiensis. NCBI lineage: Eukaryota > Fungi > Ascomycota > Dothideomycetes > Pleosporales > Pleosporaceae > Curvularia > Curvularia hawaiiensis. The sequence continues at coordinate 206,654 of JAODYC010000025.1, forward strand.
GGGTCGCGGACTACTCTTATCCGTGTGTGGAGACGGGTAGCAACGAAAAGCCAACAGAGCACCTGTAGCTGTAAGCTAGACGATCAGTCTAACGTGTTGGGTGGTGAACATACCTGCAGGGGGATGGTGATGCCATAGACGGTTCCTTTCCGGTTCCATACAGGAAGAGGCTCATTTGGATCTGGAGGGTTCTGCAATAACACAGCAATGATGGCAGTGAAATCATCAGGGGCGGCGGATGCCTGACCAGCCATGCCAGTGGGAGAGATGCGTGATGGTAAAGATAGGGTCCAGGAGTAGATGCTACTCGAGATTTGGGATTGGAGGCGTACTTGTCATCAGTGATGTCGCCTTTTCGTTATGCAGCACCAGGCGCTGAATATTAGACTTGCAGAGGAACCAGTCTTCGTGCAAAGTCTGGCGATGACATGCATATATTCCCGGGGAAGGAATACGACGACAAGATGACACTGACTCTCATGTGCTGCAAGAAAGAGAAAGCTGCCATGGTGCTGGACTGGCCTGAAGATCCTTCGGATTTCCCCAGGCCATTCGGCATGCGCGCAACATGGACAGGCGAACTCAGTGAGGCTGACTGGGATAGCATGCCTTGCATGGGGCCGTTGCCACAATGGTGCGACATGCCCACGACCATGCCATGTAGATGTCGCAAGCCTACAAGTAGATCTCGTTTGTTCTTTGAGGGTCAGTGTCTTAATTCACGTCTGTCTCCTAATTGGTAGAGTCACTCAGTCAATTGGTCTTCTTGTACCTACATTCAACTCTCTGTAGAGCAAACTGCCAGTTCATTTCACGCGAAAGGCGGCAGGCTAAACAAAGTGCCCGCACAGTTGCCAAGGGCCTCAGCCGCTGTCAAGTTGTTAGCACGACGCCAGAGTGATGGTGGCTTCACATTATACGCCACTAGTTTTTCGGCAATACATGACAGAGTTTGGTGATGCTTGAGGTACACACGTAAAGGACCGATTCACGTGAGGATATGCAGACAGTACGAAGTAGATCGTATATTACTAGTACATAGTACTACCCCTCTGGAAGACTGGCCTGGGTTATCGTCATGAGCAACAGGTGTACTCCTCGACGTGATATTGTGAGCAACATGGCTAGCACATGACGGGGTACGTACCGAGGTCACAGCTCGCAGCCACGTCCAGACCGACGCCTCAATCCACACACGTTTGCCGTTAACTTCCTCTTCTAGTCCTGCCATGATATGACGTGCACGTAGCCAGTCGAGTCAAGGCGCGCGATGAAGGGGCCGCGTCGTTTACGCACAGGCTAGCGGCAGATGCTTGACGCAAAAAAGGAACCAAGCCCGTCTACTAAGCTCTTCTCAATTTCACAGCCACGGCTTTCTGGAATTTTCCGATCCTCGGCAAGCGCCGTACATACCCTACTTTTCCCACAACCAACGAACGCCTTAAAATGCATCAAAATAACGCCAGGATGATCGACGATCCACCCCTGAGGATGTACAGACCCCTGAGGATTTGCGCCTCTAGTCCTCCATTTTCATGTCCTCAAAGTCATCCAACAGCTGATCCATTGGAATCTGGATGCCCTCGTCCTCGTCGTCGCCAAGACTACTTTCCGTTTCCATCGCGTCCGCATCCCGCTGTTGCTGCTGCTGCTGNNNNTGTTGCTGCTGCTGCTGAGCCTTGTAGAGGGCCATTGTTTGTCGCAGCTCCTGGTCTTCCTCAACATCCTGCAAGAACATCTCAAAGTCGCGCTCCATCTTCTCCTGGTCCTGCTTGCGAGGCAACATCTCGCCCTCGTCCTTGTTCAGCCTCTTGACGCGCCAGTTGCGCTTGTTCTTGCTCTTCCTGGACCGCTGGTAGAACTTCTTAACAAGCACAACATCCGGAATCGCCGACGCGTACTTGTTGTTCTGCTCAAGTACATCAAACAGTTCGTTGTTGAAATTTGTGTTCGCAAGCAGGTAACCCATTACTGAGTCGCCAACGTGCAAAATGCCTCCAAGATGCGTTCGGCAGTAGTATGTTGTGTCGTTGGCACCCATGTCTGATGCGCGAGCTACAGTTGCTTCGGCCAAAAAGTGACGTCCCGATTGCTTGCCCAAAGGCTCGATGTCCAGGACGATAAACTCGGTCAGCTCCTGCACGTCTGCCAGCGGGCGGAATGGTGTCCGCCAATAGATGTCTGTGGCAACGTCGGCGGTTTGCAGCGTTGCGGGATCGAGCAGCTGAACTGAAGTCCCGATGCGAGAGCAAAGTGTAAGAGGCGAGATGTTGCCAATCTTCTTGGCCAGTGGAATGGGGAGCACCACAAGGTCATCTTTACAGATGGGTACAATCTCGCAAGAGAAGGAAAACTTGTAGTTTTTGGTCGAGGTGTGGATGTCGTGTGAGATGAGTTCCTCGGACCTCTTGATATTGACTGGTATAACAGCCTTCAAAAAGTCACAAAAGGCCACAGCGTGGTTCCTCTGCGCGAAGAAGAAGTCAATACCGTCGTGCACTTCTTTGATATTGATGGTGTCCTTGTGTGCGCCATGTTTGAGGATCAGCTGTTCAAGGTACAGGAAGGTCCTCTTGTGTGGCACCTTTTGCCGCACTTGCACACAAGCTCTCCATGTGTTGTGCGTGTAGCTCTTTGCACAGTCGGGGCACTGGTTGTAGTTTTGTGTGTATTCGACCTCGAAAGTCTGTTGCATGATGGCGCCCTCGTTCAGTTCCGACTGCACTGTGATCTTAACCTTGATCCTCCTGCTATGTGGCTCGGTCCAGATGAAACCCGCATCGATAATCCTCAACTTGTTTAGTCCGCGCAGTTTTCGAAGGCACAAGGCGAGCAGCTCGCGCGACTCTGGGGGGGCAACTACCCAAGTCGTAGGCGGGGAAAGCCATCGGTCGCAGTCGCGGCACATGAGCAGAATTGCCTCGCGCTGAATGCCGCCGGTGACATCGGTCTTGAGTTTTATGCAGTCGTAGCAGAAGGCTCCGGAAAGTGTGCCGTCGACAGGGGCGCCGCAGTCAGCGCAGAGAATCGTGGCTGCGTTCTTGGGCGCGGGCGCAAAGGAGCGCTGAGCATCCGCCATTGTGCCGTCCATTTGGGCGATGGGTTCCGCGAGTGGTCGTGTAATTATGTTCTTTCGAGCCCCTCGACGTCTTCAGAGGGGAAACGGACTGGGTATAAAATGGACAGAAAGGCGTGTAGTGATTATGAGTCGAAAAGTGTGGCGAAAATGCTTGGAAATTCACTCTCCATTCGGACCCCGCCAAAATTTCCTGCCCGCTCCTGGCGCGGGTCTGATAAGGGTCTTATCGTCACGTGCAGATGCTAGTGTGGCGCTTGCCACCATCCAATGACATCCGTCGGAGAAGAGCGTTCTCCAACCACCTGTTCCCGATGTTTGCGACTGTGAAGAGCACGGTATGAACCTTTTGGATATTTCACTTTGTTTTGATACAACATTCCGCGCTGTTTAGTGAATCCATGTGTGCGCGAAGGTGGATGTACCATGCAGCAGCGACGCAGCCGCCGCGCCTCGCGCCAGTCATTTACGCTAGCAGGGATTCGCAAAAGGCCGATGTCATTGAGAAATGGGATGTTTGACACCATTCACGCAACGACACCTAATTATACCTCAACATGTCGCTTTCAAGAGCCGTTCCCTCGAGATTAATCTGTGGTTCTTGTCTCAAAGTCAATGCGCGCCCATCAGCGACATTACCCAAGTCTCGCCGCATACCATCCCGCCCTTCGCCTTGGAGACTTTCGCGATGCGCCTTCAGCACAAGCGCCTCTCAAGCATTGCAAAAGAACAATCCCTCAACCGAGGATCCAGAGTTTGCCTTCCTTAATGATAAAGAGACCCACACTACTATCGACCCTGAATCAAAGGACCCCGCTGTAATTTCTATCGAGCACGTAGAAGATAGTACACCAGAGGCTACGACCGAAAGCACCCACTCCGCTCCGCAATCCCCGAAACACGATACCTCCGTTCCCTGGTATCTGAAACAGCAATCATCTGTGCAGCTGCCAGCACAACAACCCGCCGAGATACCCGCGCTGCCTTCAAACCCCCCGCCGCTCCTAGAAACTCTTTTAGACTACATTTCGGTTACGGCTGGTCTGGATGACCTGCAATTACTCGACCTGCGGGATCTTGATCCCCCACCCGCGCTCGGCCCGAAGCTTATCATGATCATTGCGACCGCTCGGTCAGAAAAGCATCTCCACGTAGCAGCGGATAGGTTCTGTCGGTACCTGCGAAGAGAGCATGGTTTGAAGGCAAATGCCGCCGGGTTACTGGGCCGGAACGAACTGAAGATAAAATTGAGGCGGAAGGCTAAACGCATGCGAATGCTGGCAAACGTTGGTGGAGCAATACCAGAGGGCAACATTGATGATGGTATACGTACCGGTTGGATATGTTGTACCTTGGGCAAATTGGAGGCGCACCCTGAGGATATGCACATGCCGGGCGACAATGTACAAGAGTTTGTGGGATTCCGGGATGTCAAACCAGGCGTCAACGTGGTGGTACAGATGTTCACTGAGGAAAAGAGAGCGGAAACAGATCTAGAAACACTGTGGGGCGGCGTGGTACGAACACATCAAAGGAAGATCAAGACTGCGGACGAGGCCCTTAAAGAATTGGAGGAGGATATTGAGGACCTTGAAGATGAAGACGTGGAGGAAAATGAGTACGAGGCACGTCGTTCGCCACGTAGAGTGAACAAGCACGCCACTGAGACAACCCAGCCTGCTACTCCCCCCACACCAGCGCGACAGATGCACAGACCGCGGCCAACAGCTGGAGACGTGTTTCCTCCAGCCTCATCTCCCGATGACCGAAAGCAGATACGCAGACTGCACACCGTCGGTCTGTGATGAATAGGCATCGAGTGCGGAATAAATCTACACCTTAGTGGATACAGTGTTTGTTCTCATGTACGATTTGATGTAAATATTTGTAACATATAAAAGAAACATGAATAATCGTAAAAAGAGGTATCTACCCTAGACCACTACAAAGAACTCTATGCACAAAGCAGCCAAAACTCCACCGTCTACACATACTCCACGCTCCACATATTGCCCCTCCCCTTCCATCCAACTCAGTCCTCCCTTCCCTCTCAAAACTCTCTTCCCCAGCCACATTCCCTCTGGCTCAGACCTCAAAACACCCTCCCCACCACAAACGCCTCAAAAACACTATTCTCCAACACATTCCTCTCCACCACCGCCCCAAACCCATAACACCTGACCGCAGCCACCAGCTTCTCCTTCAACACCTCCCACCTCGGCAGATCCAACCCTCCAAACCCGTCGTGCCGTCGCACATACTCCCAGGCTTGGATTGGCGTGACTTCGTCCTCGCCCAACGGGATATTTGCAGAGAGAGCGAGAAGTTGAGACAGGCTGGCGCGGGGAACGGGCCACGGAGAGGGAGAGTTGAGGCGCTGGCCTGCGGGGGAAGGGTGGTTGTGCAGCAGGCAGGCGGAGAGGGTGAGGGCGTGGCCGGTGGTGGTGGTCAAGGCTGTTCCGGGTGCGGATGAGGAGGAGGGGGACGCCGTGTCGACGTCGATGTGGGTGAGACAGGGAGATTCAAGCGTGAGGACGAAGTCCATGCCTAGAGCTTCGGGGTCCAGTGTGCTGAGGTTGACGGTGGGTGTTGGTGTGGGGTTACTGGGGGAGATGAGGTGCGATGGTGCGGTGCCGGATAACGGGGGTGATATGGGCTGTGAGAAATTGATCGCGCCGGAGGATGGGTTGGGTCTAGGTGGTGCTTGTAGTTGCGTTTGTGGTTGCTGTATGTAAATTTGTTTTCGACGGTTTTTACGTTTGGCGCTGGGGTCTTCTTGTGTTATGGATAGTGTGAGGGTGGAGTCGCTTGCTTCGTCTGAGAAGGAAGTTGAAGAATAGCCCGGACTAGTTGTGGAGGAATAGCCGGTGTTGGTGGGAAGAGGACGCCTTTGTGCAGTGTTTGCTGGTAGTGGAATGCCATGTTGTGTCAACAGCTGCTTAAGTAGGTTGTTTTCGGTATATAGCACTTTCGTTTCTGACTCCAGACGCGCTTCATTGGCGCGAAGGCGCACGACTTCACTTTCTAATGACGCGACGTATGCTTCTTTTCGTTCACGGTGCGTTCTAAGAGTTACGTTAGGTTGGTAAGGCACACGGAGAGAATTTACTCCATGTAGTCGCCAACAGACATACCCTCAAGGTGAGATGCCGTTAGAATGAGGGAAAGAAGGCTGTGTAACATACTTTTGCGCCCTGCGAACCTGCTCTCTTCGTCGTTGTGCTGGGTTTCGAGGTTCTGCTGAATCTGCCTGACGTGTGAGACCACAAGACATTGCATCACCGATCGTCTTTTTCTACTCCGGGTTCGAAAAAGAACGCGACCCACATACCGTCCGCAGAAGACGCCTTGTCGGCTCTAAAGGGCTTAAATGTGAATTTCCTCATCTGTCACTATCCTGGCTGCCAATCACCATGGGCCCAAAAAAAGAGAAAGAAAGGGAAGAAACTAGGACAGGAAAGCCCGTAAGCAGCCTTCCAAAACCACGTGTCTCTGTGACTAATCCGCAATTCCTCGATCAGGACGTCGTTAAGTATGTAGCTGAGCTCACTCTGGTGAAAGTTGCTTGATGCGGGCTAAGCTAGGGTATCACCCAGGACTCGTTCCCCACCGTCATCAATGCAAATGCGCAGCACAAACCCTTTTCCGCGATCAATCTGCAACCCTTGAAATCCCGTGCTGCGAATCGCCATTAGCCGGGAGACCGGCCAGAGTCTGAAAAGGCAAACGTCAAATTGAAGGGTGTGGGTGCACACAGATGCGCGTGAGAACATGGCCCCGAAAATCCCCAGCTCCACCACTGGCCTTGTTTGAGAAATACCCGAGGGGGCGCGCGCCAAGAGGGAGACCATAAGGGACGGGGTAACGGGGAGCACGAGGGGAGACAGAACGCAAAGGGGTCGTTCCACGCCTAACCGCAATAAGGAATGTTGCTTCAAGAATCAGATTACCATTTTGGGGTAATGATCGACATGACATGTCTTTCTTGTCGAGCCTTGATACAGGCAATCTGTTTCACACTTAATCGTGTGCCTGATTACCGCTCGTCTATAGCCTTCAGCGCTTCTCAGACGCAGGTTGTGCCACAGGATAGGCTGGTGATTCCGGTTTTGAGGGGCTTGGCATGTGTACAATCTACGGTAAGCACAAGCCTCGAGGCGGGCGCTATACCGGGTAAGGAAGTCGTGATAGGGTCATCTGGAAGGGAACTGGTGGGTAACACCATGTAAATCACATATCCAGTGGCTTGTATTGGAACGCGGCAGACATGTATAAAGAGGAGCAGGAAGCTGAGGTTTGTTCGATACTTACAACCTCGCAACCCACCATCGACACGCTCATTTCCTTCTTCAATATACTCTCAAGATTGATTCTTGACCATATAATACTTTTGTTCTCGGCACATACGAATCTCAAACAGCAGACATGATGTACACTGCGACTCTTCTTTCTTTGCTCCCTCTGCTGGCAGTGGCGGCTCCGCATCAACAAAATGGTATGAAGCAGGGAAAGCAGCAACAGGGTGGAATGAGCTGCGGATCCCAGGGCTCCAACAAGGCCGTCAAGGTCGGAAAGGCAGTCTATCTCATCACCAACGATGCCGAGAATGCGGTTGTCGCACTACCAATTGGAGCTGATGGCAAGTTGTCTGCGGGTAAAATGGCAAAGACAGGTGGCAAGGGAGCAGCCGCTGTCGACGCAGAAGGAAAACCAGAGGCACCTGACCCATTGGCATCACAGTCATCATTGACAATTGCTGGCAATGTAAGCTTGCTCAGTTTGCGTCCGGTGGTACGATACAAGGAGCTAACACATTTCCTAGAACCTCTTCGCCGTGAACGCAGGCTCCAACACGCTCACCATGATGGCAATCTCAAACCAGGACCCTACAGCATTGACTTGCGTAGGCAAACCCGTCAAAGTCCCAGGCGAGTTTCCCAACACTGTTGCTGCATCAGCAAAGAACAAGCTCGCTTGTGTTGGAACCACGGGTAAAGTAGCTGGTGTCTCTTGCGCGAGCTTTTCAGGCAAAGGGCTCGGCCAAATGGACAACCTCCGCGCTTTCGACCTTGGGCAAACTACTCCGCCCCTGGGGCCCTTGAACACTGTATCTCACACGTTCTTCTCGGCAGACGAGAAGATGCTCTTTACCACGGTCAAGGGCGATCCTGCAGCAAAAAAGACTGGATTTCTTTCCACCTTTGCCGTCCAGGCCGGACAGGGTGGCGCAAACAAAGTTTCCGCACAGGGCATGCAGAGCTCACCAAATGGCACGGCTGTGCTCTTCGGGTCTGCAACCATGGCCAACGACCCTTCCTCGCTTTTCGTCACCGATGCCTCGTTCGGTGCGGCCGTCTTGAAGGTAGATTCGGCAGGGCAGGCAACTGTCCAGGGCTCGGGTGCGATTGACGGCCAGAAAGCAACCTGCTGGGCTACTGTCTCCGACTCGACAAACAGCGCCTTTGTCACGGATGTGGGTGTGAACCGTGTCGTGGAGATGAGCCTGGACGACGCCAGCATTATCAAGGAGCTCGATCTATCTGCAAACGGCGACCCAGGCCTCATTGATCTCCGTGCTGCAGGCGATTTTGTCTACGCGCTCAGTCCAGGTAACGGAACGACGAATGCAGCGATTACGGTATTGGATGTGTCTGGAGGAAAGGGATCAATGAAGCAGGTGCAGCATTTTGATTTGGGACAGATGGGCGCAGGCAAGAACTCTCAAGGTATTGCTGTCATGTTGTAAGAGATGCTAGAGAGTTGGCGATATGTGATATTTGCGGCTGTCAGTTTCTTTATTCTTTTTTCCTTTGTATATCAGATATCAGGCTAGGCGCGAGTACGCCTCCAATGCATAATGGTTTTTCTGAAGATTCCTGATCCACGATAGTGTGCTGCGCCATGTTACGCGTTGGTCATGTTAGTAGCAGGTGTCAGTCATTGGCGCCAGATTAGGTTCGAGATTGTCTTTGGCTAGTCAGTACCTGCATCCTATGTGGAGGTATGCTGACATTGTCATTGTAGGTTTCAAGTCTCTGACTGACAGGTGTATGTGTGTGTCTGATACACGTGGTTGACATGGGTATTTGCCCGATGCTTGTCTCCGGGAAGATGAAACCATTCGCCTGAATCCTGCGTTCTAAGTAGCCGTGAATGTCTGTGAACCTACGACAATAGTTGCTGCCAAGCTGGTCTGGTAGTAGATGCGAATGCTGGCTGACGTTGGCTGCGCCTAGCGCAAATGCCAAAGCTTGACCGTCCAAGTATTCATCGACCCTGGTCGTTCTGGGAGACCAAGCGCCTGCGCCACAGAAGAGTGAACCATGGTGGCGCTGTTTGGCAGACAGCTGGCAGCATGCTGCATGAGGCACAAAATCAGTTTCACAAGGTAGATTGAATGCGCCGTGCGGTTCCGCCGAATTCCACGAAGACAGAAATAGGTCGCATTTCGAGGCTCAGTGCGCCGGCCAGGTACAGACCGGGCTAGAAGGGGCTGGCAGATAGCACAATCGATCGTGCCGTTGGGCAATTATAGCAGGTGTAAAGACAAGAAGGATGCGGTCGTGAAATTACAGAGCGGCGAGGCATGGGAATACGGCACATGACGAGCGGCCAAGGCCAAGTTAGGATTAGTCTGGTCGTGAAGAATCGCAGCAGCACCACCCACGAGCAGCCGGGGCGTCGTATGCACAAAATACTGGGTAAGCTACTGTCTACTTTAGGCGCGCAGAGTGCCCTATGCGCCGCCGCTGAATCTGGCTAACAACAAAAGAGACAGCCGGCTCGTGTAGCGGCCAAATACGCGTGGTGTTTAGGCGGGCACTGCAAGTGGCGCATCATCCGGAAGCTGGCTGGCCTTGCAGCGCATCCTCCTGGTACGTCGCAACCGTGACTGAATCACTGGAAAAGAGCAGCACCGCTTGTGGTACAGAAATGCTGGATTGCAGCACGGAAAAAGGCACAATGCCTCGTTGCCATGGCCGCGACGCTGCAGTGGTGCCGCGCAAATCCGGGGAACCAAGCCACTTCTAAAAAGCTTAGCGCGGGACCGGTGGGGACGTGGACCAATTGCACCGCCCCACTCGCCCGCCACCATCTCGTCCGTCATGACGCCCTCTTACGTCGCCCCACGGCCCGGCCAGCGTCGTCAGCCACAGCGCTATTAATGTGATTGGGATACCATTCTCGTAGTACCTGCAGCCGGCTGCCGTATAGCCAGACACGCGTCCCGGCTTATCAAAACACCGGCTCTCCCCAAAAGTTGCCGCCCGCGCCTTTGTTCCCCACTACTGCTGACCTACAAGTACCCTGTCTCCCTCTGGTCACCCGGCAGGCAACGCTGTAGAGCTTTAGACGCTTCTTGACACTCGCTACTGGGTTTGATTATACACTGACATTCGTTACCCACATCCACGGCCATGGTCATGTGGAAGAGCTTGTTCCAGGCTGCAGTGGCGGCTCTGGCTGCCACCCACGTAGAGGCGGCCAGCTACGACGACATTCCAGAAATTGAGGTCTATGGCCAGCACTTCTTCTACACCAACAATGGCTCGCAATTGTAAGCCCAAGGTCGCCTTTCATGTCTGTTTTCGGTCGCACTGACAGGTCTCTGTAGCTTCATGAAAGGCGTCGCTTACCAGCAAAACTACAACCCCAACGGCTCTACCAGCGCCAATGCCACTTACACCGATCCCCTCGCAGACGGCGCTGCCTGTCGACGAGACATTCCCTATCTCAAGCAAATCTTCACCAATGTCATCCGCGTCTACGCCATTGACCCTACAAAGAACCACGACGACTGCATGGAGCAGCTCGCCAGCGCAGACATCTACGTTGTCTCGGACCTGGGCGAGCCTGCTACATCGATCCGCTCAAACGACCCCGAGTGGGATGTTACCCTGTACCAACGCTACACGGGCGTCATCGACTCGCTAAGCAAGTACAAGAATGTCATTGGTTTCTTTGCGGGCAATGAGAACGTCAGCCGCGACAACCAGACTGCCGCTGCTGCTTTTGTCAAGGCTGCTGTCCGTGACACAAAGACCTACATTCAAAACCAGAACTACCGCAAGACGCTGGGTGTCGGCTATGCTACAGCCGACGTGCCTTCGCGCGACGACCTTGCCCACTACTTTGCTTGCCAGCCTGGCGACTCGGGCAACAAGACATCCATTGACTTCTGGGGCTACAACGTATACTCTTGGTGCGGTGACAGCAACTATGCCTCGTCTTCTTACGATGAGCGTGTCAAATTCTTCTCCAACTATCCTGTTCCCGTCTTCTTTGCTGAATATGGATGCATCGAGGGTCTTCCAGGTGGCCCCACAAGCCGGCCGTTTACTGAGGTTTCAGTCCTTTACGGCAACATGACCAGCGTCTTCTCTGGCGGTATTGTCTACGAGTGGTTCATGGGTGCCAACCAGTACGGTCTCGTCTCGCTCGCAGACAATGGCGCCAGCGTCTCGCCTTACCCCGATTTTACCTCTCTGCAGAGTCAGCTGGCTTCTGTGACCCCATCCAGCACCCAGCGCTCTGACTACAAGCCTACCAATACACCACCTGCCTGCCCTTCAGTCGGTGGTACATGGCTCGCACAGGCTTCTCCATTGCCTCCAAATGTCAATCCGCAGCTCTGCGCCTGCATGGTAGACAGCCTGCAATGCACTTACACCTCCAACGACCAGGACGCATACCAGAACGACTTCAATTACATCTGCGGCCAGAACTCCAAGTACTGTGAGGGCATTGCTCGCAACGCTACCACCGGTGACTTTGGCGCCTACTCTGGCTGTGACCCCAAGGAGCAACTCGCCTTTGTTGCAAACCAATACTACCTTGGCCAGAACAAGCGTTCCGACGCCTGCAACTTCTCGGGCAGGGCAAAGACACAGTCGGCTGCCACTCCCACTGGCTGCGCCTCCCTCCTCAGCGCTGCCGGCACAAACGGCCAGGGTACCGTACCAACTGCCACAGGCAAGGGAACCGCAGGCGTCAGTGGTGGAAACGGAGGAGCGGCAAATAGCTCGGGTTCCAAAGGTGCTGCTCCCAATGTCAATGCACCGGGTTTCTTTGCCCACGGCGACTTGCTCATGGGCGCTTACAGCATCTTGGTGGCAACCAGTCTCTTTGGCATGCTTCTGCTGTGAGGAAGAAAGAGGAAAGAAAGCAGGAATTTGGAGATGCTAGTCTCCTTGTTTTTCTCAACAATCTATTCTAGGCTTGGAGAAAACTCTTGGTTATTTCCTTGTTGTTTCTTTTGGACCAGGAGATCCTAATACTTTAGTAGTACCATCTTCCAATCTGCCTTTGAAAATGTTACATTTATCTATTATCTGGTTTGATAGCGTTTGATAATCCACGAATTGTATGATTGCTATAAGGAAGATGAAGACCTTAAAAAAATGAGAATATTCTTCATCCTTCGTTTTCCAAGCAATACGCATTTATTTCTCACTCACAACAATCAACAAGTGATGGCAAAGACGCAAGTCTTGATCCACACTTGGACACTTTACATGAAAATTCCGAGTCAACATCTTCTCGCACTGTCTTTCTGATTTATCTTCTTCTACAATAGGCCCAACATACACACACGCTCTCTCTCTCTCTC
>JAODYC010000025.1:219479-236352 GCA_026262405.1 Curvularia hawaiiensis
GGAGAAAAAGAAAAAGAAACTCAGTGAGGTTAATCCCCTCGATTACTTAATTAATCAATTAACTAATTAATTAATTAACCAAGCAGATAACGAAAGAAAGCAAAACGGTATTTAGAAGAGGAGGAAAGAAAAAAAGGGAAGTGGGGAAATATCAACACCTGCTGCTAGGCTTTTTTAAATTCGCTCTGTCTGTATGTGTGTTGGTGATTTGGAGAAAAAAAGAAACTTTGGCCTCCCAACATGCTAATGTATCTTGCCTTGCCCTTTTGCTGACTCGCTTTGCAAGTTTAGAAGAGAAAAAGAAAAACAAGCCAAAGTAAAGTAAAAAGGTTTTTGCTCCCCAGCAGCCGTGCATCGTCCATTTCCCCGTTCTCTCTACAAACACAGATACAGACACACATGTGTGTGTGCGTGCTACTACGATATTTTATCTCTTTACTATGACCGCACACACACACTTGTTGCTTTGTAGCCCCTTCTGCCCTTCCGTGGTTGAATGGTTTCATCTCTCCTCCTCCTTAATACATGTTGGGTGGTCCAGGACGGCCAGGCTGTTGTCGTGGGTCAAACATCAGTCTCGGATCGTCACCCCGCGGCATGCCGGGCATCGGTGGTCCACCGTATCCTGGTGGCGGGAAGTAGCCCGGTGGACCTTGCATGCCGTTGCTACCGGGTCCGCCTGGAAAGCCTAGGCCACGAATGTTGCCGCCGGGAGGGAATCCAGGTGGGTGTCCAAGTGGTGTGTTGCCTGCTGAGAAATTTGGTCCGCCAGGGCCCATTTGAGGAGGGGCAGGGCCACCCAGACCAGGAGGCTGACGCATCGGTCCTCCGAAACCTGGGGGTGGAGCAATGTTCGGTCGCTCTTGGGGAGTGGGTGGCATGCCGGGCTGGCCTCGGCCGCCCATGTACTGCATATCGGGTGTGGGTTGCGAGGGAATGCCCATGTTGGTGGGCATGCGAGGATCGCCGCCTGTATTACGGCGTTGAAGACCCATGAGGGCATCTTCAGGTCCGGGAAATCCCATGGGCATGCGAGGGTTCTTTGCGCGCATAGCCTCTTGTTGTTGCTGGATCTGCTGCAACTGTCGCAGTTCCATTTGTTCGCGGCGATCAGCAGCTTCTCGTCGCAGCATTTCATTTTCGTTAAACATGCGGGGGTCTTCCATGAATCCTGGAGGAAGACCGCCACGGCCCTTGGGGGGTTGAGCTTGTGGTTGAGGTTGGGGTTGTTGTCTTTGTTGGTCAAAGAAAGGCATATTCGGGTTTTCTTGAGTTGGACGTGGGAGATTGTGACCTTGTGCTTGTGGTGGTGTGCTGCGAGATGGTTGCTGCATGAGATTCAGTAAGAAGTCACGCTCGCGTTGCTTTGTAGCTTGGTCGCGCTGTGATTCCTCTCTGGCTCGACTGTTCAAGAGAGCAGTGAGGTTGGCATCTTGAGCAATGGTTCGTGGTGGTGGTGGCGGCTGGTGAGGGAAATGGTCTTCAGGATGACCAGAACCAGGGCGGACAAGTCTGAACTGTTCGGCGTGAGTGTTTTCTGACGACATGCTATTGAAGCGCGATTGCTGCGAAGCACGAGATTCTGGCATAGCAGGACGAGGGGCCAAGATATTCTCTAGAATACTCTGCTGTTCGAGGGTTCGTGGTGGCGGTGGCCTGCCATGTTGCGGGTCGGGTGGAGGAGATTGCTGGTGAAAGTCTAGCGAAATACCACCACCATGCCTCATGCCATTGGGTGGGGTAGGCATGTTGGCTGGTGGCTGAGGAGCTGGCGATGGACCTGTGCTGACCTGGCCGAGCATCTGAAGAATACGTTGAAAGCCTTCCTTATCAGCATTTGCTTCTACAGGAGGTGCCGGGGATCCAGAGTGCGGTCCTGGCGACTGGCTCGGGCCTGCTTGCTGCTCCTCAGGTTTGGCGAACATAGTCATAAACCTCGACTTCTTGTCTGCCCTTGGTTTTGCGGAAATGGTCTCTGTAGGCGGCATCTCTGCAGACTTGTCTCTGCCCCAGTTGCCGAAAAGAATGCCTTGGGTAGGTTCGCCAGCAGAAGGTGTATGCAAAGGCGCAGTCAACATGGGAGCAGCAGTGATGGCGTTGGCAGTAGGAACCTCCGTGGGCGTCTCTCTCGACTCCTCCTTGTCGCCGCCAGGTGTGTCCTTGGCCCGCATCTGCTCTTTCCAGCGCTGAAAGTCTTCTTGCGTACGAGGCTTGAACTCCTTCTTCTCCACCTTAGTATCCATCCACTCAGGGTCATCCTCGCCACGGTTGTTCCCACCACCCCGTGTCCACTCACGGCCACTATCACGTTCCCGGTCTCGCTCACGCTCACGCCAACCACCCTGAACACCAGTCTTTGCACCGCCTTCGTCTCTGCCTTCATCACGGCGACCCCATCGTGGCTCGTTTCGGTCACGGTTGTTCCGGCGCGGGGCCATCTCAGCCTCTGGATCGCCCTCATGCTTGTCGCGGTTGCGGTCACCGTTGCGGCCAAAGCGCTCAAAGTCTTCCTGACCCAGGCTTTTGCGTCCCTTTACGTTAGTCCAGCCTTCACCGTCATCTCGCTGACCGCGGCGTCCATTGGTATAGCCCTTGTCTCTGGTCCGATCCGTCTCACGGTCCCGCGTCCATCGGTCATTCTTCGGGAAGCGATCTCCAACGTTGTCTCCGTCTGTAGAAGTGAAGCCCGTACGCTCCTTTGCATCGCCCGCTGCTTTGGCTGGGGTACGGGCCGAGAGGAAGGCTAGTTTTGGCGGACCGAGCACAGTCTCTTCGCCGGGTTCTACAAAAAGCGCGTTAATAGCGGCCTTGATGCCCTGGGCATCAGAAGACTTACGCATGCTCTGGCGCCGACCAAACTGACCCATGGGGTTGTGCAGTGGCCGCTGCTCGCTTGTCGCAGCGCCTTCTCCCTCCCGTGCACCTCGAGTGCGACGCATGGTGCCATTGTTGTTATTGTTGTTGTTTGTGTGGCCGCCGTTGTTGGCATTCTGATCGGCAGGCACGTCCATCCATTGCGAGATTGACGGCAGGCCATCGGGCTTTTTGACGAGTGGTGATTCCTTCAGAGCCAGCAATTGAGCCTCCGTATAGGTTGGCCCCCGCATTCTCGCGTCCGACGGCAGCGCAGACATGCAGAAGGAAGTGGGGTAGGCCAGATGCGACCTACGGGAGCTCGAGATTGGAGTCCAAGGTTTGCAATTCGGGGGTTCTGGAGTGTCGAGCGATGGGCGGCAAGGGCAGCTTCAGGGCGGGTTGGGTCGTCGTCGTTTGCAGTCGACTCGCTTGCAATTGAACGTAACGAGCTATGTGTGTGTGTGCAGGTGTGGGTGATGAGTGGTGACCAAACGGAGGAGCTGAAAGATGTGATGGTGACAAGCCAGGGCTTGTGGCGTCCGGTCAAAGCGCGCGTGCGTGTCGCAAGGCTGGAGGATGAGGTGAACGAGCTCTTGGTGGGATGCAACGTGGTAGGGGAGAAGCGCACACCCTGGGCTGCAGTAGCGGCGACTGAAGCGGAGTAGGATCAGCTATGGAGTTCTCACTGGATATTACGAGCGGAGGTGGCTGTGGCAGAAAAACGCCCCCTGGTGGCTTTGAAGCTACTTTGGGACAAACCGGAAGCGTGGGTATGCGAATAATAGCGTGTGTTTGTTATGGGAGTGTGTCTTAGGTCGCCAGCGGTGCGGGTCTCCGTGAGAGAGAAGAGCCCTGCCAAGCACCGCTGCGGAACACGGAAGGTGCGTCATTCGAGGGTTTACCGCATGTGACATGGTATAGAAAACATCAAGCAGCCGTGGGCCTGCATACGCCCAAATCAATTATATACAATTATCATGCATGTCAGACTTTGGCAAGCCCGGCAATCGTCTGCCCCAGACTATCGCTACTCCAGGCTGCAACCTTGTCCTGGTCGCATGTCTCGTAGACACGTGCAGCCAACACCCTCAGTGAGCTCTGTCGCGCATCATGGCCATCGAGCATCATCCGAATCCAAGCAACCAGACCACATCGCGTGATGAGCGTTGTGCTTCCCCCTACGTGTGTCGCCCGCAACAGCATCTTGACAATCTTGTCCTTGGCTGATGCCGAACATGACCGAGACCCATAATGGCTCAGCAGTTGCTCAAATATGTTGCTCCTTCTGAACAGCTCCATATCTGCCGGCGTTCGCAGACTGTCCAGCAGGTAATCCAGGTACCAATCTACTTCCTTGTGATAGGTTGTGTCGTCGTCTGGCTGGCTGGCTACGATGCGGTGCCAGAAGAACCGCAGAAGAGAGCTGACATCCCACGCTGGCGAGGCAGTCAGGAATTTGTTGACTGTGCTGAAAAGCGAGTGAGTCGGATCGGCCAGAATTACTGTACAACGCGCGGCCAGCACGCCGCCAACATAAGGAAAGACCTCCGTGCCAGAGGCATCGATAGACTCCAAGAGCTCACCGAGGAGGAGATAGAGCTGCTGAAGGTCGAAGTCTATGCTGCTTCCAGTCTCTCCTCCAGACCTTTCCCCTTGGCTGCTAAACTTGATCGTTGCAATAAGTTGCCGGATGTTGTTAATGGCCTGCTTGCGGATTTCACCATGTTCGGAACAGAGACACAGTATTAGCTCTCCAATGTCACCATCCTCAACCGCTTCTCCGAGCTCCTTCTTCCTCCAACGCGTCAGACCTGTGTGCTTTTCGTCTTCAGCCGGAGGTGCCTCCAGGTCGACCGCGAATCTCGTCCTGCTTTGCTGTTCAGCTTCCTGCGTTCGTGCTGACACTGGCACAGGTGACGTCGATGATCGTTCCGACCCACTGAAGTCTGCTCCAGTCGCCAGCTTCAACGATTCTTTGGCTTTTTCCTTGCCCATCTTCCACAGGAAAGCGTCTTTGAGCACTTCCCTGTATGCTGCATTGGCCGAGTCGACTAGTGCGTCGCGTACATGGCCCAGCATCTTCTCGTCTTCGCCGATGAGTTTGAGAAGATAAAGCAGTCGCGATAACCACTGTGCAAGTGCATCGGCCGCATTGTTCGCGGTCGTCTGTCCTCCCTTGAACGGCCACTGCTCTACCAGAGTCATCAGCAGGTTGCTAAACGGTCCCACATCGCTTGCAACCTGCCCATGTCGTGCGCACATGGCGTCCAAATCATCAAAGTACTTGATGGGCACCTTGGTGAAGCGCGCACAGCAATCATCCAGGAACTCGAGAACTTCCGCCGAGGGTGTACTCGAACCAGGTGTCGATCCTAAACTTGCAATGAGCGCGTCGAGCGCATCGGGTGAAGTCTTGGTTTGTAGCATTTCTTGATCTTGCAAGATGCCACTCAGCAGAGATCGGATTCCTGCATAGAGCTCGCTCTCCTTTGAGGTGACCAGCAGTCTCAAGAGTGTGACAAAAGGTGAGTATGATAGCGTTTCTGCGGTTGTTAGTAGAGAACGTTACATAATATCCCAAGTGAGATGAAGACTTACTCTGCTTCTGCCACCAGCGCATCGCAGGCGACAGCCTTGCCATCTGTATCCAATGTTCAAGCTCCATGATGCGAAACACCTTGTCCTCAGGCGAGGCAGTGGCCTTCTCAGCCTCCACCAATGCATTACAGAGGGGAAGCGACACGTCAAACTTCTCCTGAAGCGCAACTTGAGGCGTTACTTCGTAGTAAAGCCGCAATAGCCTCGTAATAGACTCTCGCTTCATGTCTTTCAGACCCGGCTTCTTGAGCGCCAAAAACACCGTTCGTATGGCTGGGCAGCGTCGGCTAACTTCTGATATCAAGCGCTTAGACGCCTGCTCCCATTGCCTGGACGACTTTACGGCGCTGGCATTGCTGAGTTCTTTGAGGATGCCTCGCAGTTTCTGAAGTGCCACAATCAACACACGTATTGCGAAGAATTGTACAAGGTCCGAGCTATGGTTGAGACATTTGGTCAGCACTTGCTGGTTCAAAGGCTGCGGCAAGATGCTGTTCATCAACACCGGCACCGGAGGTGGATGGTCACGGTAGTTCTTCTTTGCGCCAAAGTATTTTGGGACCGGCAGCTGGATGGTCTGGTACAGGAATGCGGAATATCCTATCCAGGTTGATGTGAGCTTAGGGTCGTAGCTAAAGTCGCGTCGTTTGACGAAGTAGTCTGCAATCAGCTCAGGGCAAGCTCGGAATATGTCCACAACCAGCTCCTGATGTAGGGTATTCGCGTATGGTCGTTGGCTTTGAATGAATTCAGACAGGATAATGTTGCGCACTCTTGGGATCTTGCTGAAGCTGTCAACTGAATCCAAGCCCAAGTCGTTGCTGTAATCAGCGCCGTCATCCTGCTCGCCGTCGTCGTCGTCAAACGAGGATGGATAGAAGCCCTGTGTAGGCAGCATAACACCGTACGCAGGGTCTGTGCATACCAGGCGCAAGAAATCATGCGCAAGCTGGTCAGGTGCCTTGTGCCCTTCCGCAACCGATCCCTCTTCCGGCTCATAGCTGTACAAGCTTGCTATTCGCGAAAGCGTCTTTCCGTTCAAAATCTTGCTCTTGGTGTGTCGTGGGATAGCCTTGTCCTGGAACACATGGCTTCGAAAAACATCCAGTATTTCATAGATCAAAAAGGGTGGGTCTGTACGGATGTGGTCGAAGACGGATCGCACAACATTGGTGTTGGACAGTATCTCGCTTTTGGCGCGTTCATCCTGGTACCGCAAGTGCGTCAAGAGGTATCTAACTGCCGTAGTCCGGATGCTTGGTTTCTTGATGTGGTCGGCCGCGGATTGCTCTCTGCTGAGGTTGATGTTCCTCCCCAGTATCTTCGGCTCCAACGTGAAATCTCTTTTCGCATATACGGCCCTCGCATGTGCGCCTTGATCGAACTTTGTCAGTTCGGTAAGCAGGCGCAGCGCAGGCGCAATGACGTTCTCCTCTTTAGACGCGGCCGAAGTACTGCGCACGAAACGACGAGCGATGGACGGTTGCAAGAGTGTTTTGGCCAAAAGGGTGCCGTACTCTAAGAAATCGCCGTGGCTGGCAAAAACCTTGAACAGAAGCGCAAACACCGCTGTGACCTGAGAAACAATGGCGCTGTTGTTGGTCTCAACGGCATAGTCCCATGCTTGAGTGAGATTTTGTAGGAAAACCTTGTCCTTTTCATCCCTCCCCTTTCCCTTTTGTGTGTCTAGATACTCGCGGAGAATGGCTCGCTTGCGGGGCAAATCGTGTTCTTCGGTCGGGTAGAGGATGGAATCGAGGAAACGCTTGAACAAGCTCAGGCCTAGTCGGGTCAGTGTCTATTTGCGTACAAGCACTGAGGTCGTGTCTACCACTTCGAAAGTTGGTCTGCGAGCTCTGGTCGAAGAACAAGGCATTCTGCAAGTCGCGCGCAGAGGTGACTTCGTCGGCGCTGCCATTTGGCCGCGGTGAATTGCGTTCATAATTTGCATCGATTTTCTGGCGCTTGTTCTCGCGGTCGAAGTTGGTGCCCCTGGCATGGGCATCGTAAGCAGTCCTCTTCCCCATGGCTCATGTTATGTCGCGTTGGCTTCGAGAAGTAAAAGTTGGAGCATGCATCTGAATTTCGGCGGGCCTTTGCAGGGATGTCGCTACTAGCGCAAAATCCGAGGTCTGGAGCACTAGCCACACGAACTTATCCACACAAACAAACATCAGCTACTCCGACATGAGTACAGATGAGGGGGTTTTCTTTACAACTGTTTGTTCAGTTTTCCTACTGGCTGTGCAGCCGGCTTAAACGAAGGCTACATGCTCTATTTGCTCCAATTATAAGGACTATATCTAGGCTGCAATCCAGAAAAGAAAATGACAACTCGTTCTGGATTAGTATAGGCCCTCTCCTCTGGGCTTGCTTAGTCTTGCACAACAGGGTGCGATGTTGTTTGGCGGGAAAATGCCGCTGTACAGAAAAAAAGGGTCGGGACCGCAAAAGACTCCGAAGATATGCTGATGCCGCCATGCGATGCAAGGTGAACAGATGGAAAGGAAGCGCGCGCTGAAAAAAAAAGTCATGATGGTATGCTAGGGACCCCAAAACAAAGGAAAACCAGATGAACGCCATTTGAAAGCTTGATTTTGTTGTCGCTAAACAAGGATGTCCGGGGTATCATGCAGCGACGTAGCAAGGAAAAGGAGTGTTGGGTGAACAACGAAGAAGAACGATGTAACAGCATTGTTAATTTTTGTTTCTCATGTGTTATCGTTTCAACGGCCTCTGGAACTTTGAGCCGGAGCTGATGGAGTTGTTCTTCTCGCGAATCTGTATCATTGGAGGCGGGTCTTGGTTGTTCTTGGCTGATAGGGCTGCAGAGATGGCGAGCGTGATGAGCGTGAGAATCTCGGCGCAGGCAGCACCAATGGCGGTGTAGAAGGCAACTCCCTGTGTGGTGGGTTAGCGAATGCCGTGTGCAGGGCTTGACAAGAAGAAGGGAAGTGTCACCTGTTCCTCGCAGACGGCGCGGTATTGGTACCTCCCATTGGTCAACAAGTTCTTGTTTGTGCACGAGTATCGGCCCAAGCTAGCCTTGCTTGCCTTGTTGAGCAGATAGAAGACCACCAGCGCCGTAATCCAGGTGATGACGCCAAAGCTGCCAGCGACGACGCGGTAGACGTCTCGCGAGCGAAAGGGCCGGCGGAAGGAGCGTTTGAAGGACAGGGTGAGGATGGCAACCGAGGCGAGGAAGTTGGCGGCGGCAATGCAGAAGAGGACGATGCTAGGGGCGAGGTTGGTGTGGGCGGGCCAGACCATGGGCAGCTCTCCCTTGCGCAGGTCGATGTAGCGGTTGCCTCGATAGATCTCGAAGGTGTGCATGAGCATGCAGACGACGGCGCCGCTCAGGACGATGATGAGCAGGCGGAGACATGAGCGGACCCGACTGAGCCAATGCGCCCGCGACGAAATGGCAAACTCGAGAGGCATTGGCAGCCTCGCGAAGCGGTATGCGGCGGAGTCCTTGGCCTTTGCGTACACGAAGGCGCCCGTCGAGCGGGCGGCGGAGTTGTAGGGCTTGGGCGGAGGCGGCGAGGGAGTCGAGGGCACCGTGGCGATGTCCTGGTTGGAGCTAACAAGACACGTCGTCGTCGTCGTCGAGGCTGTGGAGTTGAGCAACGCGACGTAAGCTCTGGCCATGGTCCTACCAGCGTTCGCGATGCCGAGCACTGGACTCCCGGCGCGAACTCAGGCGGCGGGCGGCAGGGAGCCTCGAGGTGCTGGAGGAGCGAGGGAGAGCGTCGTGGCAGCGGGCGCAGGGCACATGTGAGGTCGCGGCAGCAGCAGCAGCGACGGCGGCAGCGGCAGCAACAGCGAGGGCAAGGAGGTGGAGGAGGAGGAGTTGCTTGCTGTGGGCGCAGCGGGATGAATTGAGCGCACCATACCATGTCAAGGGGGGGTGGGCGCAGGCGCAATCCAGCGACCGGCCTAACGAAGCTGGGTCCAAGCTTGGTGAGCTGCCTCGTTGATCGCCCTGACGTCGAGACTCTGCATGCGCCAGACGCGCTCGACATGGATGGAGCAGCGTGGTTTTGATTTTTATTTTGGGGACGGTGGGGGCTGCACGCCGTTGCAGAGGGCCCGTCTGCCCGTCGAGTCTCGCGTCCTGCTGCCTCTGCGCCGTCTCGCCGTGCATCGTCGAGTTGCTGCCCCCAAGGCACCGCCACGCAATACACGCAGGCAGGCCGCCTGTCACTGGCAAGCGACGTCTAGAAGCCACGGGGTGCTATACGCCAACGCCCTTTTCTGCCATTGGCCCCGAGTTTCCAGACCCCCAACGCCCATAGCGCGGCTTAAATTTCCGCCCCAGCACATGGGGCCTCGAGCTTGCAACAGTCGAAACGTCGCAGCAACACCACGATCCACGACGTCGTCACCGTTGACAAGCCGCTGCCAGGCCCCGGACACAAGACATGCTCGAGCCGGCATATGCGGCCAGCAAGGCTCCCAAGGCGCCAGCTCAAAGGCGTAACGCTGATATCACGCCCTCGCCGGGGCTGCGTCTTGTTCAACATAAGACGCGCGTCCGTCGAGACAAGCATCCAATGGCACGTCTCCGTGTGTCAGGGGTGGGCTCGCGGCCCGCTGGTGCAGCCACGTTTCACCAGCCACACTCCCGCCGCTACCATCGCGATCTACCACAGCTAGAGTTACGAGCCCACGTGTGCTGCGTCAAATCATATACAAGTACCTGGACAGCAGCTCCTGGCTGCTTGTGTACTTGCGTAGGTGCTCCAGGTCACAATATATTGCTAAACACGTCGCAACTCGGGTCCCGTATTACTTTTACTGTGCCAGCTCTTGGCGCTTCCTACTCACGCAGCCGCCCCCGCACCGCCACAACCCCGCGGCTAACTGCCAAGCTCGACCTTGTCTGGTGATGCAACCGATCATTGACTGCCAACTTTCGCATCCTCCAGCCTGCCATGCCATTGCCGAAGCAGTTAGACACGCACGAGGGCCCGCCTGCAAAATATCGAAACCACTTTTAGCACTGTCGTCACGTTACGTTGATCAGCCTGTTCATTGGCCTTGCCCACGAACCATGCACGTGCGAGCCTCAGTTTTTTTCCTCGTCTCGACTTACTAGGCTTCCGCCAGCTATCTCTAGCTGCCATCCGCCTCGTCCAAGGGCATATTCTCCGCACACTCGCCGAACATCCCTTCAAACCCTGGCTCAGCTGCGACCAAATCCTGTTTTTCCGTCCTCCATGTCTCCGCCATGCCTGTTTCGTCCACACGCTGCATCACCGCGTCTAGCATTGCAACCGTTTCTTTTACTTGCATCTTGACTTGTGCAACATGTTCGCTGCCAGACTTCTTTTCTTCTTCTAGGCAACGGCTCCACAACAAGCACAAGCCCATCATGATGCTGCCTCGATGACCTGGTATTCTCGGCCAAGCATTAACTATCACGCTCTGCTGTGCCTCCAGAGCTGAATTAACCAATCCTTGGTGGCTGAGCGCAAAGGGCTCCTGTAAGATCGCTGACAGCAGAGGCACAATGTCCGGAAGATGCTTGACCGTATCAATGCCCATGTGTTTCAGCACAATAGGAACCTGTGACATGATGAGCGTGGCAAGCTCTGGGTACGTAGAGGGCATAGGAAAATGCCCCAGAGGTGACAGAACGCCTTCCCGGAGGATTCGGTCTAGGAATAGCTCTTTGCTGTCGCCTTTACTGCTCTCTTCGGGGAGGAGCAGAGCAAGCGAGATCACGGCAGGGAAGACCGCCCTAAACAGAATCACGGATTCGCTCTCTGGTGTAATCGAAGGAATGTAGGTGAACATAGGGAGAAGGGCTTCCGCGAAGATGTTGTGGTATCCGCTTCGTAGGAGGAAGCTAGTCGAGTTTGACCTTTGCACTGCAGCCTTTTGTGAACTACCAGTGCTGAGTGGCTGTCTTAGAACATCCAGCAACAGACCGAGCAGGTAGCAGCCTTTTGCCTTCCATCCCACATCCATGTCATCCATCATCTTCAGGACCGGAGGCATCAGAAACCGCCACTTGTCCTCCACTGTTTTCCTGTCCAACACACGAATTGACCAAGCCAACAGGTCGAGCACATACTGGTTTCCGGTGTCTTTCCAGGGGGCTGGTTGCCGCGACGCTTCCAGTGCATTCGACGTGGGTTTATTCTGCGGAAACAAAGGTGGGATGGTAAGCTGGAGAAAGTGTGAAGCCAGGCGAAGGGGAAGCTCACTTTCGTTCTGTTCGCTTCTCGAAGCCTCGACCGCCTTGATAGCGCCCGCGATGTCAGTATTGTCGGGATTGCGCAGCTGCCAGGCCATGACGACATCTAGTGCCTCCTTCATCCAAGGCCCAGGTTTGGTGTTGAGTGCCTTGGCAAGATCAGTTCCTTTGATCAGAGGCCGAAAGGTGTCGACCTCGAGGAGGTCGAGTTCAGTGATGCGGCTGAGGAAACTGGCATACGAGCGGAACAGGTCTGGCTGTGGTTAGCAAAATGGAAATCGAAAAGTTGAAATGGAGTGGCCTACCGGCTTTTGATATCCGTCCGAGCACAATCTCGTAAACAAGGTTGAAGAGGATCTGGGTCCGCCAAGTAGATCCCCAACGGCGGATCGCCATGCCCAGAGTGTCTCGAGCAGTCGGGTCGTTGTTTGGGTTGATAGTATCAGGCCGCCGAAGCCCTCTGACGCACTGAGCGACAAGGTTGCGGATCTCCTCACTGTTGCTCAGTGAAGAAGCAATGACATCGCAAACCTTGTTTGGCGCTTTGAACCCCTCTCTGGCGACAAGGTAAGCAACAAAGTATGGCCGCTGTAAAGGCTTCTGGTGAGGCACAGTGGGTGCATCGGCCCAGGGCATCATGGTAGCGCAGATCCAAGCGAGGTACTTGTCATCGTCGTTCCTCAGGAGGGTATCCGGGACGACAGCAGGCACATCGTCGCTTTTGGTCACGACCGACTCAACTACCTCATATGCTGGCTTGAAGTAGTCTGTTTCGGGCTCTGTAGGCAATTCGCGTGTCGGATCTGTAAAAACAGTGCGGTACAGGCCAAACCGGTCCATGAGCTCCAGGGCCATTCGAGGCCTGGGACCCTTGAGCATCTTCTCGAGCTCAATGCCAACACGCTCTCGGCTAATCTTGATCTTCAAGACTTCCTGAATCTCTGGATTGCCCATGGCTTTGGCGGTCTCGGGCTCGATGGTATAATCGAGACGACTGGCAAAGCGAATCAATCGTAGTACTCGCAGAGGGTCGTCTCTGAATGTTTGGTAGGGCTCTAGGGGCGTTCGGATAATCTTCGCAGCCATGTCATCATGTCCTCGCCCGGTAAAGTCCTCGACTTGACAAGTGTGCAGGTTGAAGAACATGGCGTTCACGGTAGCATCGCGGCGCATGGCGTCCTCTTCCGCCGTGCCAAATTCCATCTGGGGATTGCGAGAGACTTCGTTGTAGGTTTCTTTTCGGAGGTTGACAAGATCCAGGTCAATGCCCATGATTTTTGTAGTAGCCGTCTCTAGGTTCTTTGACTTTTCGGGATTCGCCTCAATCTTATGCAAACCTGGTGCAATCTTCTTTGTCTTGTCGCGTGCACTTAGCCCCTCGCTCTTGTCGATGAGACCATGCTTTTCTGCGTTTCCTGGAATCTCAAGGTACTCTTGCATCTTCAAGCCAAAGTGCTCTCCAGTCATCTTGTTAATGGCCACATCGATGTCGTGGCTGCCGACCTTCAGCAGCTTGTCACGCACCCATCCTCCTGTCCAACGTAGAACAATTTTTTCTTTGGCAAGTTCAGGTGGCACCTGTACTGCACCCGAGTCTCCCTTTGACGGTGTTTCGTCAATGTAGGCGGCGACATCCAGTAGCAGCTGTCGTAGTTTGGATTCGACCTCTGTCAGCTCCAGCTGAGATAATTTGGTGTCGTCTGTAGAAGCCATGCTTCCGTACGGCTGAATGAACTGCGGTGACGGCGCAACAATCTTGCGTCGTTTTGGGCTCGGCGGTTGCAGTTCAGGCGAGGAGCTTGCTCTGGACATACGAAGTGTGGTAGTAATCGTGGAGAAATGTAGAGCTCCGTGAGTGGAGTATCCTGTCAAGGTACGGCGTGCAGGTGATAGGTAAAAGTCACGTTTGTAGAGCAAAGAAAAGGTTGGTGGACCGATGCGGCAGGCTCGACTTATCAGCGACATCCATGTGAGTCAGAATGGATTGATGGATAGTCCTTGGCCTGCGGCGCACAGTAAGGAGCGACAAGAAAAGCAGAACAGCGTGCGAGGGTTAGAGGCAAGCTGGCAATGGGTGCACAGAGTCGCCGTGTGGGCATGGAGGGACACATGCAAGGGTTTCTGGAGATGCCGCCCTTCGTCCAGTCAGAAAGCACAGCGGCCGCAACGGCGATGCAGCATCACTCAACCCAACGTCGTCACACGCGCGGCTGCCAACCAGATAGCGAATTCGGCCCGCTAAACGACTCGCCGTCGCTCAAGCCCGGTAGACGATAATCAGGATACATGCCGGCTGCCTCAGACGCCCCGTGTGCATTCAGAACCCCGCGGGCGCATTGCCCTAGCCTCCCATGACGCCGCCTCAGGATGCCACGCCGAAACCCCCAAAGTACCCAGCCGATCTGGAGGCGTCTATGATACTACCCAAACACCGCGCTGCCTCACCTGCATCGTCTCTCTCGGGCCTCCCCTACCGCCGCTCCAACCCCAGCCTGTCCAAGCTCTTTGAGTCGACAACTAGCATATCCACGTCGCGCCCCAATTCAGGCACCGCAACCCCCACCCAGACACATCCTCAGGGCTCCGTCTTCTCCCCAGGATCGCGGCTGAGTGGCACGGGCACGCCGAGCAGCCTGCCACCGGGTGTATCAGATGAATACCGGACACTGATCCAGCGGGCCTTTGTGCCATGTGTCGCTGTCCTCGCGGATGCGCAGACGGAGGAGTTGATGCGGGCAAAAGGGCTCGAAGGAGGCCTCCTACAATTGTTGCGCCCATTTGGCGAGGCGGTGCCCGGAAAGGTGACCATAAGAGATAGTAATGGGGCAAGCAAGAGCTGGGAGGACTTTGGTGTACGCTTCATCGGCGTTGAGGATGCATACCCAGATCTGCATGTCCAAACGGGCAGGCCGAGAACACCTGCGGGCGCCATGCGGCAACCAAGGCGCTCAGGAGGGGATGTGTCACAGATCGAAGAGTTAGTAGATCGCCATCTGCAGTACTCCGAGTTCAACAGGCAAGATGCTGTGTCCGATTACATGAACCAGGGTGGTGAGGTGCCAGGGCCACCATTAGACAGCACCTCATCGCCTTTTTACACCCTGTATCTACGGCGACTACTTTCAGGACTGCCAGTCGTACCGCATGAGACCTTCTCACACCCTGTTGCCGGCATAATAGCAATCAGCTCGCGCAACCCACATCCGATAGAAGAGCTACGGAGACTGTACAATCGCCAGCACGATGGAGACCTTCGCTTCCCGCAATGGGTAGAAAACGACTTTTTACGCTATTACGTTTTAATACATGACGAAGAAACTGGGGATATTGCCAAGTCGAACCAGACGTTTGATTCAATGAAGCGACACTTTGGGCTACACTGCCATTTGCTACGACTTAAGAGCCAGCAATGCATAGCATCAGACGACGACAGCGTGCGCTTACCGACGTGTGAGTGGATGTCTGCTGCGGAGGAGTTAGCAGAGATCCAAAGAAGAGGTAGGCTCAGGACAATCACTACAAACTGTTTCTCATCATGTACTGACAACTCCTTGCAGAAACAACAGACGACATCACAGATCCAACACCCTACTTCCCCGAGTCTGATGTTAGTAGTCTGCGCACTTTCATCCGCGAATTGGTTACACAATCTATAGTACCCAACATGGAGCGCAGCGTCGCCACCTGGAACGAGCAAATTCTGTCTCGACGGCGAGGACTCTCCGGCCGCTTCATGTCGCTGTCCAAACGCTGGACGCCATTTGGAGGCTCACGTACCAGCGGCTCGTCGTCGACAGTATCAGGAAACTCAAACTACGACAGTCTACAAGGCTTCTATCGCCCGGATGCTCCTGAAGCCATTATGCGACGACTGGCAGACTACTGCTTCATGCTCCGAGACTGGAAGCTAGCACTAAGCACCTACGACATTCTGCGTACGGATTTCCAAAACGACAAAGCATGGCGGCACTACGCAGGGGCAGCAGAAATGGCCGCTCTCTCGGCCCTCATGTCGCCCACGCCTCTCTCCGCCAAATCACGCGCCGAAAACATCGACGCCTGGATCGAAGCAGCATCGTACTCGTACACGGACCGCCAACGCAGCGCAGCACCGTACTACGCTCTGCGCACACTGGCTCTCTCCTTCGAGCTGCTCCGGCTGCGTGGCTCCTCGGCCGCAGACGACGCCGCGCGCTGGGCTACTCGCATCCTCGACTCGGGCCTCGTGGGCTCCATTGGCCACGCCCTCATCACCGAACGCATCTCGGCCTGCCACGCCATCCGCACCGGCCTGGGAACCTACAAGCTGGGGTCTCGCCGCCGCAAAGCAGCCCTCTGGTCCGTCCTCGCGGCAGAGACTTGGTACCGTCTTGAGAAATCACAGCAAGCGGAGCGCGCACTCGACACAGCGCTCAGACTGTACAATACGACGGCTGAGAACGCGGATGGAGGCGTTGTTCGGCTGCCGTTTGATGAGATGCAGCGGTTCGTGGATGAGCTGAGGCAGCAGATCATGGGCTTGCGGCTTACGAATCAGGGGTTTTTTGGCGACGACAATGAGCATGGTGACGATGACGAGGGGCGCCGTCGCGTGCAGAGTCCAGAGGTGGAGGAGGTGGCGGAGACGCTGGATAAGAGTCCGCGGTTGCATAGGAAGAGTTTGATAGGGGCCAAGGCACCGCCGCCGAGTGATTTGGCACCGTTGAGTCCGGCGCTGGAGAGGTCGCAGGCGGAGGTGGATGCGAAGGGCGAGGGGTTTGAGTAGAGAGATATGTATGTGTAATGGTTATGAGATATTTTCTGTTCATCTTCTTCTCAGGAGAAAGTCAATACAAGCGATGATAAAAAGTTCATAGTCACACATGTACATAGTCAACGAGGATCAACGTGCAATGTTGTTTTCAAAGCGCCCTCTCAGCAGCAGCGGCAGCAGCAAGAAGTACTATGCATTCCATTACTCATTCATTTCATGCAGTCGAGAAGACTCTAAAAAGTAACACACACATGCAAAGAAGCCGCCAAACTCCAAAGCCAGGAGACGGAAAAGGCGCAGGGCCCAAGCACTTTGGCACCCTCGGTTCCAGTTCCGTCATAATGCACTGGCATATGCAAACGATTGGGATGTTCAAACCAACCACCCGACCAAGCCCATACTTGAGTGATGCTCGTATGCTTTATGCAAGAACGCGAGATCCGAAGAAGAGGAAGAGGAAG
>JAODYC010000248.1:0-13586 GCA_026262405.1 Curvularia hawaiiensis
CTTTTCTTCTTTCTCAACATCGACATCGTCGAGATTGGACGGCGCATCCCTCAAGGCTTCTTCCTCCGACTTTGCAGTCTTTGCTTCAAGTGGAAATTCCTCGGCGGTAAATGTATGAACCAGAGACTGTCGCATCGAAGCTGTGATGGTAGCTATCAAAAAGGTCAACTCGGCGCACTGGTCTGCGTCGAGCAGCGTTGCAAGAGATGTTTCATCCTTGTCTTCGGACTTCGAATGTCCTAATGAGGACAGCTTGGACGCCCAACCAGCCATTTTCACAGACCTGTATCAATTCTCAAGTTGGTGTGATCTGGTTGTGTAGGATCTACATTACGGCTGGTGGGGGTGCCAGGTACCAATACTGTTTTAGGTATGACGTCAAGCAGGGGGGCGGTATCCAAATACATCACCAGCGTCATGCAAAGGTAACCATTCTGTGACTGTATAGCTCCACCAAGATACCGTGTTATTGAGTAGTTGCACTTCTGATAAGATGGAATCTCCAAGTGTCCGCTCCAACGCTAAACCACACCTCGATACACCAACGCGAGCACGGTTCTTCGAAGCCATTGATCGCCGCGGTACCACAGCCAAGCGCAGCATATTCAAAGACTTCAACATTGCACCTTCTACCGGCTATCGCCTGCTGCACGAGCGCGAAATCTACGGGGCCACTGCTGATCGGCGATCTCAGCTTCGTCAATTGAAGAAGAAAGAGACAGGAAAAGGGTCGGGCCGTCGACCAAAGATCTCGGATGAACAGCTGCAGCGACTACTCAACGCCTCGAAGGAGGTCAAAGCACAGCAACTCCAAGACCGACTAGTGCAAGCGGGTATCACGCATGTTTCTCAAGAGACGGCCCGCCGCGCTCTACGCGATAGAAAAGGTGCTATGTATCGCGTTTCGAAGGCTTAAGCCGTCGCGACATCTCCTCATCCTAGCGCATGCGCGCCGTAGCTGGCCAGGCAATAGCCATCTGCCATTCTAGTACTTATATGTCACTCACCAAAAGTGACTTGTCTTTTTATGCGATTAAATATGATTGGATATATTCCCTACGCTACTACATTACGACCCAACTCTCCCTGTCGGTATGGGCGATGCATTCATCCCACCAGTAGGAAAGTTTCGGGCACTTAGAAAGACACCCTTGACAGCCCTGATGTCGCTCTTCAAAACGTCAATCTGGTCATTCTTGGAGTCCTGGCTACTTCCCGACCACCCAAAACTCGAGCCGTACCGGCCCATACTGGGGTAGTATTGGTTCTGATAGTCCATCTCATGCAGGTATGTGGTTAGGTCCGATACCTTTGTCCGTAACCTGTCCCGCGATGTACCCTGGCTCGAGCGGTTGTCCTCAAGTTCCTGAAGATGAGATTTGATGATCTTTAGGCGGTTTTCCTGTGCAGTTACAGTTGGGTGTGGATCTGTAGCGGTGGATGGTCGGCGGGAGAGGTTGGGTGTGGTTTGTGTACCATAGTCGCGATGGTATAGCTCAGTAGGGTCTGAGTCGGCTTCAGACACATTGTCTGTACCGTCCTCGATAGGCTTTACTCTGCTTGCGGGATCGACGGATACTGCCTTGCGCAGTCGTTCATTCAGCTCTTTCAATTGGCCTTGGGTGTGCGAGGCAAAATCGCGCCGTGACTCTGCGAGGCTGTGTGTCATTGGCGCAATGATGTATTTTGAAAGTCCGTATATGCTTGCCATGAAACCTCCGGTTATGTATGCTGTATTCACAAGGCGCTCGGTGGTAATAAGAGGCGGTGGCTTCTCCGTATTTGCGAGGAATTCTGGGTATGTGACGATCGGAGGTATCTCACGCGGCTGAGGTGGGACTTGAGGTACATCCGCTGGTTTAGAAGGTGACTGGACATATCAGCATTGTCTGTTGGCGACGTTCAGACGCAGAGTCGATACTTACTGTCGCCCATACCCGCTCTCCGACGTCCGCGACGTCCGCTGGCCTTCTCTCTTGCGCTTCTTCACCCAGCAATCGCTCGATATCCTCAGCACTGACTCCCTTTGATTCTAAGAATGCCGCCTTCTTCTCCCGGGGCTCATCGCGAATTGCAGGGTCCTCGAGAAAGCGCGATGCCTGCTCTAACAGGCTATCCATTTCAGACGAGTGCTCCTCTTCAGCCTCTGCTTGTGCAACATCTTCTTCCGTTGGGGTGGGCGCTTCTACGGGTGGTTGTTGATGTTGTTCTTGTTGCTGCTGTTGTGTGTTTGTCTCTTCCTTGCTCGGCTTGTGAGAGGATGTTGTGTCATCGGCGGAAGCAGGCGCGGAAGCGGAGGCGCGCTGCCATTCCGGTATAGCAGGCTTTCCCGACATAATCGCTAGACAGCAAAGAGGTGTTTGATGAGCGTGTGTATGCGCGGAGAGATGTCTGCGGCGCGAAATGTATGTCGGCGCGTCGTCACGGGCGATGGCGATGATGGGTGCTCGGGAAAGATGGCTGGACCGAGGCAAGAACACCAGATTCGGCCTATCCGCTTTAGTTCAACAACACCACTCTTTCGACAGTACTTGATAGCGACTTGCTGGCCTCTTGTATCAACTTTTGTTTGTTCTTTGCTGCACTACTAGATGCATGCAGTTCCTATTTTCAAAAACTAGATTCTGTGTTTCCCTCGCCCATGCTCTTACTGCCTGAGCTGCCGCTCTGTATCGCACCCAAGATGCCATCAATGTACCCAGCACCGCTCCACTTCTGATGCGTCAACACGTCGCATCCCAACTCCTTCTCTCTTGCTTGCACTAGCTTCACGTATGCCAGCATACCCTCGTCCTTGAATGCCCTACTCAGCTCGCATGTGATAGTGGCTGTAGAGTGCACTCCGGCTAGGGAGATGAGCTGGAACACGAAGCCATGCTTGGCCAAGTCCCACACAAAGGATTTAAGCGCCTCTTCCGAGAAACCGTGACCCATCCAGTTGAAGCTGGGAGAGAGGTTGTACACGAACTTCTTGCCGGGGTAAAGCGCACGAATCTCGCCAGCGAACTTGGCTGCCTCCTGGACATTGGGATCGCCTGTCTCAACCCACAACAGGTCGGCGTAAGGAGCATATTCTTTGCCGCGCTTTGTGGCCGCTGCGACTCCATTCTTGAAGTGATAGAAGCCTTCTCTTGTGCGGGGGATGTCCCAGTTGAAGTAGACAGGTGTCTTCGTGTACTTTTCTGCGACCTGTCGACGCTTAAGGAGAGAAAAGTTCGGGTTCTGCTTCGTCTCGTTGAGGTACGAGTCGATGGAGGATTGAGAAGCGCCTTCCTTTTCAAGATGCTGAACAACGGCTTCGTCAAAGGTTACGAGCTTGTGCTTCTTCACCCACGCCGCCTCATACTGGTCAATCTCCTTGCCTGGCGCACCCGCTGCCTCCATGTTCTGCAGTGTCTCGGCTAATGGCTCCGTCTCCTCTGTAACGCCCTTGATGAACTCGTGGTCTCGTACATCGACTGCGCTGGAGATGAGCTTGCCGCTTTCGGAGTCTGTACGCGCGATGACGAGGTTTTCGCAGCCCATCATGTCCCATTGGAATCGTGCAGCGACTAGGCGGTTGATGTGGTCACCTACGGGAACAAGCACCTTTCCTGCAAGATGTCCGCATTTTTTGCCGCCATGTAATTGATCCTCGAAGTGGACGCCTGCAGCGCCGTTCTCAGCAAAGAGCTTTGCAAGCTTGATGACTGCCGAAAGACCGCCGTGACTGTACAGTGTCAGTAAGCCATCTAGACTTGCAGCTTCGTCTCTACCCACCCAGTGTCGCCGTCAGCAATGATAGGGCGCATGTAGTCCAGGTACGGGGTCTTTGCCCTTTCCTCCGGGCTCATCTTCCTCCTGGCATCCCAGTGCTTGCGGTCGTGCAGCTGCTGTGCTTTGAACAGGCGCTGCACTTGGTTCGGCACAGTGTTATAAGGATAGTCGCCAAAGTCGGCAGATACTTCGTTGGTGGT
This sequence comes from Curvularia hawaiiensis, assembly GCA_026262405.1. Classification (NCBI taxonomy): domain Eukaryota; kingdom Fungi; phylum Ascomycota; class Dothideomycetes; order Pleosporales; family Pleosporaceae; genus Curvularia; species Curvularia hawaiiensis. Next base: position 3,957 of record JAODYC010000248.1, read on the forward strand.
GGTTAGGACAGATGAGCATGCCCACCCTGAGACGTAGAGAACTTCCTGGTTTGCAGCTTGTTGGGACATTTGGATCGGATCAATCGCACCCACTGGTGTTCAGAAAGACATGATCAGCCATTGTTCTATCTATACAGCCATGGAAACACGCACTGGTATGTACTGGCTCGCCCTTTGCTGCCCTTTCTTCAAGCAGGTTGAAGAGCTTCCTCGCCATCAGAGAGCTAGGATATGATTGTGGAAGCGTTCCACGCTTGCTCACGACATCCTCCGCAGAGTATGGCCGCTTAATGCCCTTGTAACGTGGTGACGCCCACCAGTCCTTTACGGCCTGTACTTGTGCTTCGAAGAGAGCATCTTCCGCCTCGCCTGCTTTTGAAGCTTCGGGTAGCAACTGGAAAGAATCTCCCGGAAGTGCTGTCGATACTGGAGGGTCTACAGGCTTCAGAACGGAGCCTGACATGCGATATGCGGTGGTAGAAAGTGGACGGAGTATCTGTGGTGTTCGGTTCGCTATTCTTGCAGGTCGGCTCTGGCGCGCGAGAGAGCGCGATGCTGTTCGTAGCATGGTGAGTGTATGCAGATCGAAGTGAGGCGCAACCAGCAGCCTGCTCTGTACTTGAGTCTGGTGGAGTAGCGGAAAATTATCCGCGGATTACAAACAATCGGGAACACCGACTGCCACACGAGCCTTTCTGTCTTCAACTAGGTCCAGAGCCAGTGTGCGCGCCGACAATGACGTTATCCTATAGCGTCGTGGAAAATGGTGGTGCGAGGCCGCGTCTGCGGCAACAGTTCTCCAGTATTTCCCCCCACGGCCGGTTCAGACTGCGTCGAACCGAGGTAGCCCACCGCTAGCCGCTCGGGGCTGCCCCTCGGTCCATGGCGCTGTACGTCGCACTCGCAGCAACGGAGCCAGGGCATGTCAGGAAGATCCGACTCTGCATTGCCGAAGGTTGCCGCAAAACTTCCTTCTGTCCTCATCTTGTGAAACTGTACATTTGCCATTTAGTTTTGTAGAAACACTCTTGTTCTTGGGTCGAGTGAAGACTACCCTTCCCCCGCATCTACCCCACATTAGACTAGCTATGGCATTGAGTGCGCGATCAGCTTCCAGAGCTCTACGAGCGGCCAGGGTAAGTTTTGAACTGTCTGGTTGACCGTGATGGGAGCGAACAAAGACTAATTTAAGCTTCTTAGACGCGTCCTTTTGCTGCTGGTATGCAGACCTGTCCTCTAGTTCAACAACTGACATACTGATGTGTATCGATTGTTCCAGTGCAAGCATGCAGCTATTCGTCCTCGTCCGAGCCTGATCTCAAGGAAACATTCAAGAAGGTTCTTCCCGCAAAACGCGAGCTCCTGAAAAAGGTCAAGGCACATGGCGACAAGAAGCTCGGCGACGTCAAGGTCGAGAATGCGCTGGGTGGCATGAGGTATGTACGCTAGAACAAGGAAAACACAGCATATGCTGACCGCAGCGAAGAGGTCTCAAAGCCATGGTCTGGGAAGGATCAGTACTCGACGCAAACGAGGGTATCCGATTCCACGGCAAGACAATCAAGGACTGCCAAAAGGAGCTGCCCAAGGGCACTTCTGGCACGGAGATGCTGCCTGAGGCCATGTTCTGGCTGCTTCTGACTGGCGAGGTTCCTTCAGTATCCCAGACTCGTGCTCTGTCGCGAGAGCTCGCCGAAAAGGGTGGCATCCCCAAGTTTGTCGAGAAGATGCTCGACGACTTCCCCAAGGACCTTCATCCCATGACACAATTTGCATGCGCTGTTTCGGCCCTCAACTACGAGTCCAAATTTGCCAAGGCGTACGAAAAGGGTATCAACAAGGCTGACTACTGGGAGCCTACCTTTGACGACTGTATCAGCCTGCTTGCAAAGCTGCCTACAATTGCCGCCAAGATCTACCAGAACGCATACCGCGGTGGCGGCGCGCTCCCCAATGAGATTGATGTGAACCAGGACTGGGCCTACAACTTCGCTGCTATGTTGGGCAAGCCTGGCAAGGAGAACGAGGGCTTCCAGGACCTGCTTCGGTTGTACCTTGCTCTGCACGGTGACCACGAGGGTGGTAATGTTTCAGCTCACACCACACATCTGGTCGGATCCGCGCTCAGTGATCCATTCCTGAGCTACAGTGCCGGTCTCCAGGGTCTTGCTGGTCCTCTACACGGCCTGGCTGCTCAGGAAGTGCTGCGATTCATCCTCGACATGCAAAAAGTTGTTGGTGAAAACTTCTCCGACAAGGACGTCAACGACTTCCTATGGAGCGTTCTCAAGTCTGGACGAGTCATCCCTGGTTACGGCCACGCCGTGCTCAGGAAGCCTGACCCGCGATTCGAGGCCCTCATGGACTTTGCAAATGCACGACCCGAGATTGCGGCCAACCCAGTCTACAAGCTCGTCAAGAAGAACTCCGAGGTTGCTCCTGGAGTCCTCACCGAGCACGGAAAGGTAAGAAACCATAATGTCGAGAACAAGCAGGTGGCTAACTTCGTCGCAGACCAAGAACCCCTACCCCAATGTCGATTCGTCTTCGGGCGTCCTCTTCCATCACTACGGCTTCACGGAGACACTCTACTACACTGCAACATTCGGTGTCAGCCGCGGTCTCGGTCCTCTTGCACAGCTCATCTGGGATAGGGCACTGGGTCTGCCCATTGAGCGCCCCAAGTCCATTAACCTTCAGGGTATCCTGAACCAGGTTGGTGCTTAAGTTCCAGTAGGCGTATCCCATACAGATTAGATATCCAAAAGCGGTCGAAAAATTACGATTTATATGAATATTGCTTGTTGCCCGTGACTTGTGTCGTTGCTGGTTAGTGACGTGTGTTGCGCAATCGGGCCCCTGGCCTGGCGGGAGCGGGCCCGTAGGATCGGCAGCGCCTAGCCAGGGACAAGACGACGTGCCGGTCCCAGGACGTGCCGGACGCCGATGAAACTGTCTCGCACCACGTCGACGCCCGTGTGTTCTGTACACTCTTGTCCTACCCAGTGCAGAAATTCCTTTTCACTTGCCCTCGCTTGGAACTGTGTCATCATTGTATTGGACGGCTGCTGCGACTACACTCACATCCACATACGTTTCAATGCTAGGTTCAATATAACTAGGGGCTTCACGCTCGCGCCGTTCCCACGTAGCCTGGCCGTTGCTGCCGCATGCAATACCGTATCTTTTTCTTCTCTGTAGCGCCTTTTGAACTCTAACAGTTTCACCAACATGGCTCCGTATGAGGCCCATGAGATGCGCCGCGGCAAGTACGCGAAGCTCGATGCGCCTGTGGACGATGACGTCGAAACCCCCATGCGATTCTCCTACGAGTCCAACGGAACCCTAGAAGACCTCGAAGAGCACGATCCCCTCGCTTTCGATAGCAAGCTGAAGCGCAAGAAAAGCGCTGGAGACCTCAAGGTTAGGAAAGCATCGTACCGAGATAATGAGGCCGCAGCGCCCGTCCCCACCCGACAGCGAAAACGCAGATGCGCACCAGGACGCTGCTGCTGCTGGCTTCTTGTATTTATCGCGGCTACTGTTCTGCTTCTCGCAACTGGTGGAATATGGGCATACAAGGTGTCAGTGCCAGAGGATGGGAGGAGCCCGCCATGGTATCCTTCGCCAAAGGGCGGAACGGATAAGGCATGGGAGGAGAGCTACCAAAAGGCAGCTGAATTGGTCAAACAGATGACATTGCCTGAAAAGGTCAACATCACGACTGGTACGGGGTGGAGCATGGACCTTTGCGTGGGCCAGACTGGACGCGTGGATAGGTTGAAGTTTCCCAGTCTGTGTCTCCAGGTATGCATCATCCCAGACACAGCGCCGGGTTTATGCTAACAGTTCATTCAGGACGGTCCCCTAGGAATTCGATTCGCTGACAACATTACTGGTTTCCCTGCTGGCATCACGACTGGCGCGACATGGAGTAAGGAGCTGTTTTACCTACGTGGAAAGGCACACGGCAAGGAGGCACGGTTAAAAGGCGTCAACGTCCTACTTGGGCCTGCAATGGGTCCTCTCGGCCGAATGCCCGCGGGTGGTCGTAACTGGGAAGGATTTGGTGCGGACCCGGTGCTCCAGGGCATTGCAGCGGCAGAGACGATCAAGGGCATCCAGGAGGAGGGCGTCATGGCGACCGCAAAACACTACGTTGCAAACGAACAAGAACATTTCAGACAAGCATGGGAGTGGGGCCTACCTAACGCCATATCCAGCAACATCGATGACCGCACGCTACACGAAATCTACGCATGGCCATTTGCCGACTCTGTCAAAGCTGGTGTAACATCTGTGATGTGCTCATACAACCAGGTAAACTCGAGCTATGCTTGCCAGAACTCGAAGTTGCTTAACGGAGTTTTGAAGGATGAGCTTGGTTTCCAGGGTTTCGTTCAGAGTGATTGGCTGGCGCAGCGTTCTGGTGTGGCGAGCGCCCTGGCAGGCCTGGACATGACAATGCCTGGAGATGGACTCAGATGGGCAAAGGGTAACAGCTTGTGGGGTGCGGAACTCACCAAGGCGGTTCTCAATGGCAGCGTACCGATTGAGCGCGTCGACGACATGGTCACCCGTGTTGTGGCATCCTGGTACCAAGTCGGTCAGGACAAGTGGAAAAACGACGGACCAAATTTCTCTTCCTGGACAAACGATCGTATCGGCAAGCTCCATGAAGGGAGCCCCTCGAATCACGACATGGGTGTGGTCAATCAGTATGTCAATGCTCAAGGAGAAGGAAAAGAAGCACATGGTCATTTGGTGCGTCGCATTGCGGCCGAGGGCACAGTCTTGGTCAAGAATGAGGAAAAAGTGCTGCCTTTGAATCGTAAGGGCTGGAAGACTGACGGCAAAGCCAAGACAAAGTTTCGAGTTGGTGTTTTTGGCGAAGACGCGCGCCTCCCTCATGATGGCATCAATCACTGTCCAGACCAAAGCTGTAACGAGGGAACTTTGGCTTCAGGCTGGGGCTCTGGCGCCGTCAACTTCTCGTATCTGGTTGAACCAGTTTCTGCCATCAGAGAGGCTTTTGATAATGAGACTGTGTATGTCACAGACTGGTTGGAGAACAAGCTGCCAAAAGAGAAAGAAATCCTCGAAGATCAGGACCTGTGCATCGTCTTCGCCAATGCTGATTCAGGAGAGGGCTATGAACACTATGGAAACATCCGTGGTGACAGGAACGACCTCAACTTGCAAAAGGGTGGTGCCGAGCTCATCAAGAATGTTGCCAAAGATTGCGGCGAAGGTATGGGCGATGTGGTCGTTGCCATCCATACGGTCGGCTCCGTCATTCTCGAAGATTTCATCGACATCATGAATGTCAGGGCAGTGCTTATTGCCAATCTTCCCGGCACAGAGTCTGGCAACGCCATCGTAGACGTACTCTTTGGTGAAGTCAACCCGTCTGGACGTCTGCCCTACACCATTGCAAAGAAGGAAGGTGATTTTGGTCCAGGCAGCAAGATCAAGTATCTCCCTAGCCCATCTGATGGTCTCGCCCCTCAACAGGATTTCTCTGAAGGTCTATACATCGACTACCGCCATTTTGACAAGCAAAACATTACGCCCCGGTATGAGTTTGGTTATGGTCTCTCGTACACGCAGTTCGAGCTATCTTCGCTCCTGATTGAAGAGAAGGGTGCAAAGACACCTCTACCTAAGCCGCGTCCTGATGGTTTGGCTCCACCGACCTACTCCACCGACCTGCCAGACCCTCAAACAGTCCTGTTTCCAGAAGGCTTTAACAAAGTAGAGCGATACATCTACCCCTGGCTCGACTCGACCAAGGACATCAAAAAATCCGACCCCTCGACACCTCAACCCCCATCCCCACTCAGCGACGCAGGCGGCGGTCCAGGCGGCAACCCAGATCTCTACAACACACTCCTCACCGTCTCGGCCTCTCTCCAAAACACGGGGTCCCTCGATGGCTCCTCCGTCGTCCAACTCTACATTTCCCTACCCCGGGATTACAAAGACCACGAGACGGGCGAGCCTGTCGACTTCCCTGTTCGCGTGCTCCGCGGCTTTGAAAAGGTACATCTCGAAAAGGGCAAAGGAAAGCTCGTGCAGTTTGAAGTGACGCGAAGGGATCTGAGTTATTGGGATGTCAAGAGGCAGAACTGGGTCCTGCCGAATGGCGAGATTGGGATTGCGGTTGGGTTTTCGAGTCGCGATTTGCCGCTCAAGGGGAAGTGGTGAAGATGGTGAGATTATTTAGACTTTTAGGGAGGAGAAGGGAAAGTGGATAAGAGGGGTGTTTTTGGCGTTGTTTTAGTTGTTTTCTTTCACTTTGTTGTCGAAGTGACTCGAGGAATTCGGGCGTTGTGCTGAATCTAAACATACTTTCACATTTCGTTCCGTTGTAGTTTATATACAGAATTAGAAATTCTTTCTAATCTTTCTTTTCCTTGATCCCTTTCTAACATGCCAAAATTAGTACCCCCTTCTCTTCTTCTACAACTCACTCTTCTCCTCTCCCTTCTCTTCCACCACCGGCCTCTTCCCCTGCGCAAAGAAAATCGTCCGCCACAGCTTCTTGCCCCCAAATTCCATGTAGTACTTGTCCTTGAGCACAACCACATCGACACCCACGAAGCCTGCATCCGTAAATATTTTGCGGATACCGGCTTCTGAGAAGTTGGGGACGACGATGGAAGCGTTCATTTTGCTGTTCGATGCAGGAGACGAAGAAACCGAGGATTCGTTGGTGTGGTGGTCATGCTTGTGACCAGGATCCGGAGCATGATTGTGATGATGGCCATGACCGTGACCATGATGATGACCATGTCCATGATCGTGCTTATGCACTGCATGGTTCCCCTCAGTCCCCTCAATCATCCTCCCCTCCTCATCCGCGAGCAAATCTCCTCCCTCGAGAAAATCATTAATCACCAGTACGCCGCCGGGCCGCAGTCTCTGCTTCAACTGACGTGCGGCAAACGTCGTGTCTTCGAAGTGGTGGAAGCCGAAGCCTACGGCTGCTAGATCGTAGTTCCAGTATTGGGTGCCGGAGAGGGCGGTGGGTGAGGGGTCGGATGCGTCTAGGAGGTTGGAGAGGGTGGGGGTGATGGTTAGATGGGGATGGGATTGGAAGCGTGAGGTGTAGACGGAGAGCATGTTGGGAGAGACGTCGATGCCGGTGGCGTGATGGATGTAGGGGGAGAAGATCTGGGGAGGGTTGTTAGAGAGGGAAATTGAGATTCTTTCTATGGGTATGAGAGATGGTTGGTTGTCTGCATCGTTATATCATGGTTGTACTCGGAGGAGAGTCATGTGTTGAAATGAGATAGAGATTTGTGAATAGTCGAAAGAAGAATACATACGTGGGTCATTAATCCCGTGCCACAAGCATAATCCAGTAGTCTGACCTGCTGGTTACCAGCTTTGGTAGTTTCTCCTTCGGCGGTCACATCATGTAGCGGAATTCCGATCCAAGGTACATGTGCCCGCCAGGCTTCCGTAACTAGAAGATTTACTCTCGCGAATGTAGGATTGGTATCGTAGGTGTCAGAAATGGAGCTGTTTACATTAACATTATGAACGGTACGTTGGAACGTTTAAACTTCGTAGAGCAAATTTTAAACGTTTATTATTTAGGAATATGAGGCTGAAATGCGAGGATGAAAGGAGAGTGTATACACATACTCAAAGTAGACACGATTTGCGTCTGCGTAGCCCATGGTTCAAGCGTGTGGGATATAAAGCCTAGAAAGATTGGGGCCGTAGATGGAGGAGCAGCGCAAGGTATATATCGGAATGGAGTGTTGGAAAAACGCGTATAGTAGTGCTTGAATGAATAATATTGTGAAGAAAGTGTTGTTACCCTTGCTGTATTTAAGTCTTTTAATTATGAGAGTGACAGATGGGAAGTGGGGGCGGACGTAAAAGTCTCCGGGTTAGTACCGGAAACATAAAAGATACGCTAATGGCTGGCGCTGCCATTGGTCGAGCATATGGATACTTCATGCGGCGCGGAAGGATTCAAAATGGAGACTTTTCTTTAGAGATGACTCAAGGGAAAGTATTGAATTTGATGGAGATGTTCTTCAGGAAAGGAACGACGTGCAAGATCTCACTAAGATTTCTGAGTAACATCTCCGATGATCATGTAGGAAAAGCTATTCATGGTATTGTGGAATCTCTACCAGAGACTGTAACATGTCCTCGTAGTTCCAAAGGACTCGATTTGCAATTGTGGCGTTGAGAATACAACAGATACATCATAAGCCCGTCCCCGATCGTGGTCTGCTCGTCATGCTAGCGACAAAACCGACCAAGGGTATTACGAAAACATTCCGCCAATGTGATCTTCGTCTGTTGACTCATTGTGAGTGTTCTGAGATTCTTTCAATTTCAAGGCTTGCTGCCGTGCCAGGCCCTCTTCTCTCTTTCTCTGTTTCCTGACGTCTGCATCTTCCCAATCTGGTGCGCGCGATGTGCCATGTTGCGGTGATTTCAGAAGTGCATTGCGAAACCGGCCAATTCGGTCAAGGTTGATCTTGAAACGTTCATTCGCGATACTGACCAAGGTTCGCATGTAGCTCGCATCAACCAAAGCGATGTTGTCTCCATTTTCTTCTTGGTAGCCTATGATGGCATCGAAGGAGTAGCCGGCCGATCGAACAGCCACGATGGGATTTGATTCTCCTTTAGTTGATCCCAGGCTTACAGCACCGCTCTCACGAAAACCGGCTGTGAGCGCTGCGTTGAGAACGTGCTGGGCGTCGTCTATAGATGCACTGAGAATGTGCAAAATCTGGTAGTGTCAGATTATGCATGATGCAGTTTTCACTGATCTCACCATGGGCTCAAACTTGAGATGAATGTATCTACTGGACACATTGGGTGTCTCTTTTTCGGCTCTGAACCTCTTGAATCCAAAGTCGGGCAGAAAGTCATGGGCTGCATTTTCATTTTGGACTGGTTCATGAGAGAGGAAGAGCCATGCGCCCCCACCACCTTTCCCTCCAGGCCCAGCTCTTGAGTCTTCGCCTTCAGCAGCAGAATCTATGGCGATGCTATCTGCCTTGCGGCCTTCCAGATATACGCTAACGCGTCCTGAGCAGCTGCTGGTTGTGACTAAGCCTTCGAGGCGGTTGATTTCGTCAATCAACCCTCGAATTGGGGCATCGACGGAGCCTTTTGGTGACAAATCATGGTAGTCGACGTCTGGAGTATCTAGCTGTTCGAGAATCTTTTGCTTGCGAGCCTTGAACCGGGTGGTCATGTTCACGGCGGGGCTGTGGTTTGATAGGGCGGACGAAACCCGTGACACCGTGATGAATTTCGCGTTCGTGTGCGTCATCGATGGCCAGTGCACGCTCTGACCTCCCAAACAAACTGAACCACTCACAACTACTGCAACGTCCTGCAGTAGCTCTTGGATACATTTGTTATGCTTCATTGACAACAACATGCCACGCAAAGCAACTAAAGATACTAACGCTTCTGCTCCTAGGAGCTCTTCGAAGCGCCCCACGCAGGAAGTTCCACAGAGACAAACAAAGAGAGCAAGGGCGACCGCAAGGAGGTCTTACGTGGAACCGAACACCGACACAGATGATGATAGGGACGGACCAGCTAGACAAACCTCGCCAGGTGGAGATGATGATGATGATGCTG
>JAODYC010000249.1:0-15292 GCA_026262405.1 Curvularia hawaiiensis
GAAGAAGACGATGACAGCGTTGGTGTACATGTTTGCTTGTTTGTTTGGTTTTTGTGGAAGGGATTAGGTGATTATCGCTGGGATATCAACAGGTATTAAAGTAGCGGGGAGCTGGTAAAGAATGACTGGTGGTGGGAAGGAGTTTTTCTGTAAAAGAAAGGCTGAAGAACCAAGAGGTCTTCGAGAGAGGCTTGCAGTCAGGTAATATAGTACTGAAGGGTGCGGGAGGAAAGGAAGGCAGAGGGCGGCGCAGCATAAGCATTCTTATTGAGAGCGGCCCCCAAACGGTCCTATGCAGGGGTCTGGGGCCGGCCTAGTGCTGACTCGACATTGGATAGCCTTTGGGCAACCGGCACTACCCACGTACCTGCATACGCCCGCTAGGCCCGAAACCTCCTTCAGTCTGCCCGCTGGGCGAATCGCAGCGCCGCTGGGAGATTGCATCCAACCCGTCTCGTGTCGTCGCCCTCCCGACCACTCTTGGTGGCGCTACCGGTGAGCTTTGCCACGGCGCCTGGCACGGCCTATTTCTGGAGATTGCCAGAGAAAGGGCGCCTGAAGCCATCGCAAAGGAGCTTCGCGCCGTCCAGCCTGGTTGCCAACGTGCTAGCAGCACCCTCGGCTGCCTAGCTGGCCGCCCGCGGGAGATGAGCGCGCAAAGCATCGCCGTGATGACGACCATGGCTCGCCCATCGTGTTCGTGTGCCCCATGCATGGCATTGGCATCGAGCCCGCGGTTCGCCATTGACCTTCATCGACGTTGCTCCAGATGTGCGCGCGCACGCGAGCCCCTATAAGACGACGCTATGCACAACTAGAGCCAGAAAACCGGCTATCGAAAAGCTTCGCCCCTGTCCTGATGAGTGCTGGTGTCTAGGCCACCAGCTGCAGAACAAGCAAAAAAGAAAAGGAGCTATGCGCTTGCAAGGCCGCCGTCGTCTTGCATTGCTCTCACACACCCAAAGCCGAGCTGTCACGGTCGCTACCATTGATGACGCTCTTCCCAAGCACCAATAAGCCCGCAAATTACCGCCGGCTGCCAAGAAGGAACTATTCTGCGACTCCACACTTGCGACACGGACACTTGCGGTCGTTTCAGTGCACTTGTTGGGAACATTCATCTCTTTGATTCGAAAAATAAACTATCTTTGTTGTGTCATATGTACAGGCCGACGGTGTATACTCCTAAACTGCTTTCATGCCGTCGCCGCACCACGGGCATGCTACCATACGCCCACAGGTTCAGCTGATGGGGCTGTAACCTTCAGGCGTCTGGTCAGCTCAACCTGTTCAAGCATGTGGCTCCGCGCCTCCCCAGCGGGGCCCCGGGTGAAAAAACAACAAGCGAACGCTTCGGGGTATTTCGAGGCGCAATGGTATCCGTATCGTGAAATCGTCATCGTCAGTGCGCAATATGCGCACATCCTGGTAAAGCGAGCGAGCCTCATGCGTAGGCTGGGATCAAGAACAAGGAGAAGAACAAAAGCATCAAGTGCACGCTGCTTCAACGTCAAACTGCTTAGCCGCACTGGCCGGGGTCTGGTGGAAGTCAGCTTCAAGCTCATACCGCGGCAAAACAATACCAAGAAGGAGGGGGTCTACTCACACTTTCGCGATGTCAACGGCTGCGGGAAGACACCGTTGGATACAAGAGCCTTCATGTCCCACTCGGGCGAGCTCTCAGTCTTCCAGGTCCAGAAAATCCATCCGCTGGCCATTTCAAAGGCATCCAGCTGTGCCTCAATGTACCGTCGCATGTTGTTCTTGTAGTCGCCCGACAGGTTAGCTACAGTACCAGTGTACTTGCCGTCACAGCTGCCGACATAAGAGCTTCCCTCAAAGGTGCCATCGTAACGCGCCCCTCGGTCCTTGCCGTTCAACCACTTGGTGCAGTCGGTCAAGGCTCCAGTCCATTCTCCAGCAATGGTCCACTTGCCAGTCGATGCCATCTGCTTGCCAAAGTCGCAAGCAGTCTTGACGTGGTCGTCGATGCTCATGGCCACGGCCGAAGAGTCGAAGATTTCATAGTGGTGAGTGTCGAGAAGCAGGTTCCACATGCCACTACCCCACTGGTTCCACGAAGTCACTCCCATGAAGGCATCGTGGAACGTCACAGCAACACCAGCGTTCTTGAGGTTGCCCCAGCCGTCCATGTAGAACTGCTTGACAGTGTCCATGTTCAGGTTCGGGCCCAGAGGCTCGTTGAGGAGCTCAATGGCGGCGACCGCAGGATGCGAGGCGTGGTCGTCGCGGATCTTGTTCAGCACTTTTGTCGTGTAGTCGACTGAGTCGCCTTGGGTCCAGCCAACGTTACCGCGCTTGCCAGAGTTGTCGAAGCCGTTCTGCGACTCCGGTGCGCCGTGCAGATCAATCATGACCTTGAGGCCAGCAGATTGAGCCCAGTCCAGGGCTTCGCCGAGCTTGTCGTAGGCACCGGCAATATAGGGCATGCCGTCTCGGGGGAGGACGCTCCACCAGCCGATCGGAATTCGAACAAGATTGAGACCGGCATCAGCCATCTGCTTGAAGTCGTCTGCCGTGTACCATGTGTTCCAGTGATTTTGCAACATCGATTTCGCAGCGTCTCGGCCCATGGCGTCAGCGAGTGTGTACTCATCAACTGCGGCGTTGCCCTCGAAGATGCTGGGCGTGATCCAGGGTTCTAGGACGAACCATCCACCTGTGTTGACTCCGCGGACCTTTTGTCCGTTAAAGTCAAACGACGGTGATTTGTAGCCCGAAGTTTCCCGCTTAATGGATTCCAGTGGAGATGCGTTTGTGCTCATAGCGAGCAGGCCAATGGCCGCTGCAGAGGTCCAACGTCCGATCATGGTGGTGAGGGTAGAGCGTTGCACAACTAGTCCCAAGACCAAAGAGCTGGTATATGTTTAAAAGGGGGAGTCGATATACACCGAGTAGTCTGTATAGGCTTGTGTGCTCGGTGTTACTGAAGTTTCAAGTTGAGTGATCCCGATAGAGCTGGGGTCATATCTCCTTTTATGTATTCGTAGTGAACCTCACCCTGGCAGCGCTCCTAGGCCTAGGCATACGCCAGCGTAGCAGCCCGTATGATTTGGCCCATTTTTTGCCTCCAGTCGAGCCAGTGCACCAAGCATGCGTTTGGTGCTTTTGCCTTGCTGAGGTAGCGTTGATCCTCACTTCGTGGAGTAGCATCCTAGCAGTTAGTGGGGAGCTACCCTAGGCACGAGTAGACCAAGGCGTCGGCAAAAGTACAAGCCGCAGTTCAGCCGACGAATGAGACGTTGATTATGCTGGAAGAGACTGTCCATCTTTACTCGTTCGGAGGCAGAAGTTGGTTGGCCACTCGCGCAATGACGCAACGGCTTGGAAAGAGAAGGCATGCTCAGGCTCGCCGGTCTAGCCCGTTGAGGAAGCTGTCGCGGTAACATGCTGCGGCCTCACTGGACCCCAACGCCTCAACCATGATTAACGTGGAGCGTAAGATCGAGGGTCATGTGGCAGCAGGTACAACACACAGGTACATGCGCTTGGCAGGTAGTCGGACGACCTCAGGTACAGGGCACTGATTCGTCCAGGTGCTGAGATGATGTCGGGATCGGCGAGATGCAGCCAGCCAGTTGTATGCCGAGGGGGATGCGCACAGGCTACGGTCAACATGCCGAGAGGTTCCCAACATGGCTCCGAGAGCTTTGGTATAGAGCTGGAACGTGGCGGTGGGCTGCTTGGCCTGTTAGCGTAGTACGTATGCCTGCGGGCTTGACATGGCATCCAGAATATCTTGGGTCGGATCTCGTAGCTATGGCGTGTCCAGTAGTCAAGTCGACGCCGTTAGGGCTGCTGCAGTGTCATGCAGACGAAGGACATTCGCCCTTCCCTGCAGCACGACCGGTGTGCGTACCAAAGCCATCATTGCGGGGAAAGCATGCAGCATGGACGCCTCGTTAGGCCTCTCCGTGGACCCTACGATCTGCGGCGCACGTGACCCTTGTTACCCTTTGTCCGAGTTAGAGATCTGCGAAGAGCTTAAGCCCTTCCAATGGGATGTGTCAAGCCATCGTGGCACTGCTTAGCTCAGGCATCACGCGCAGACGGGGCGTTGCCGCATAGATTAAGTTGACGAGTGCGTTTACGGTAAAAGAAACGCACATGGGTTGGATCGCTGGGCAGGTTTGCCTCAACAACCTGGTCATGCCGACTGCCTTGTTGAATATCGGTCACCTACCATGTGTGTGTGTGTGTCTGCCCATCACGCCAGCTGCTTTGCCAACATCGCACGTGAATGTCTACACGAGTTGCTCACCGTTCTCGGCATCAGTGGTTCGGCGGGAATGAGCGTACGACGGCGTGCAATCCTCAAAGCTTAGTGTCTGTGGGGAAGACGCACGATACTGGTTCTAGCGTGGTCGTCCGTCGGAACCGGGTCAAGCAACGCGCATCATGCCTGCGGCTTGTGACCTCGCAAGAACTTCACGCCTTGTTAGCGGGATGCGCGCTGCTTGACCCGGTTCTTGGTCTACGCCGAGGTACATGTGCTCGGAGACTTAATGGACCGCCGAATCTGCTTGCTGCCATACTTCTCCGTTGACGTGACTAGTATAGTAGACTATGCTCCGCGTCATTGATCACGATGTCCCTTGCTGTAGTCGACCCCGGAGTTAGGCGAGCGTGACGCGTTGCTGTGTTCGGCATGGCGAAGAGTCCAAAGACCCGGGAATTTTGGTTCACGATACATGTGATGTGGTCAAGTTTGGTTCACAGTGAGCACGACGGTGAAGCAAAGTGACGATGTTGTGACAAAATGACGCTGGCGGTGAAGGATTGCTCTCGGTGTACCGTACTAGTCGTCAACTCTGAAACGCTCTTAGAAACATATGGCAGATACGACCTTGTCTAGACTTACACGAACATCCACCCGAGATTCATACCATTACAGCGATCTTGACAACTCGTACACTTCATGGGGGCGGTTATGATGGGGCGATTTTATCCGACAAACTCGGTACACTAACAGGTTCTGCGGCGGATGTGTCGTCCCGGAGCGCACGTGATGCAAACGGTCGCCATCAGAACTTGTCAAGCTCGCCAAAATGGCACTACCACAACTGGGAGACTGGGAAATGGCGGCCCACTTCAGAAGAAACTGTAGTTTCGAGTTTTTCTAGTTGTGGGAGAGTCCAAGTACGTGCTTTGGCTGCGCTGGCCTTTGTATCACGTGATCTGACATGAGGTAAGATCGCTCCCCTATCTGTCAACGGCCAGTTTGTGTCCTCCGAGCAAATCAAGATACAGACGAGTTAGCATAACTCTCAAATATACGGTAGTTCATGGTTGCCATTGTCTGTAATGAGAAGTGGGAAAGTGGCTCCAGGATGAAGAATGTTGTCCTTGTTAGCTCGAGGGGCTGTAGTTGTCACAGTTGTTTCTCGTCATTTTGACAGCGTGAGCCAGCTCATTTCGGTTTTCTGGTTTTATTCGATGTGAGAGAGACTAGATGAGGCCTTGTCTTGGTCAAGTCGGTCGGCCCTAACATAGTGCCATGCAGAGTGAGAGAAAGTGTAAGAAGCATGAGTTGAATGGAAGTACAAATTGGCTAGAAGTAAGGCTGAGTGCAAGTGATGTCAAGTGCAAGTAAATTCGAAAGTAAGCAAGAGTTGAGTGTAAACTAGAGGCAATGCGAAGTACCAGATGAGTGCAAGACCGTGTTGAGTATAGAGTATGAATTGGAGATAAGTACGAGTTGAGTGCACATAGGAGTTAATTGTAAGGTAGAAGCGATATACCAAGCAACGAAAGCTTGACCAGGTAATTAGCATGTGAATCAGGCAACTATGGGGTCTATATCGAGTGCGATACAAGTAATTGTGACATATAATAGAGACTGCGCAAACTAAGATAATCGCTGCTTCGCCATGCCCACGCAAAAATAAGTTGCGGGGATGTTGAACGGATTTTTCACCATGAACAACTCGCAAACATCATAGTCAGATACAGCTTCGCGTGTAGCTGAGCTCAGTTGGCTGCGCAGGGTCCGTTAGGTACTGATTGCTCTCACTGTCATGCCTACTCCGGCTCTTCCACAACCGGTGAGACTAGCAAGTAGCGGCCCATCTTCAACAGGAGTTGCATTTGTCACAGTTTTTATTATTATTTACTGTGTGTCTCTGTTCTAAAAGTAGCTATGTTTGTCGCAGTTGTGTATCGCATCATGTTCTTAGCACTTGCGACTGCTTTGAAAACCAACTAAAATTATTATAGTTGTGTGTTATTTACTGCGTTGTCGTAAGTTAACGAACGAATGTGGTTGACTAAGATCTCTATTTGGCAGGAGTGACCGAGCGACCATGCGCCCACTCAAGCAGGAGCGGCATAGCCTGAATTCGCGGGCGCTGCAGTCGTCGCAAAAAAGAGCGCGCACGCATGACCGGTACAGCAGCCCAAGTGCAAGGGAAGGAGAGGCGAGCAAATGGAGAGTCTTGACGGCACGGCACAATTGAACCACGCTGGGCGGCTGAGGTAATACTAACGCCGCCTTTCAATTCTCGGCAGGCGCGATAAAGTACCAACGTTACAATACAACAATTCCACACCAGCCGTACGCCTTTCGCGAACGCCGGACTCGAGGTGAGCTCCACTTGTCCCCCGTGCTTTCGCTTGCTTGCCATGCGCATCCGGCTTGCTTTTGATCCGACTGTCGTCGCAATCGCTGCCACGAGACTAACCTCCACAATGGCAGGCCGCCGCCATGGGCAGACATGCCAACCCGGACATCCGGCGCGCCTTTGCTGAGTTCCAGGACCAGGAGACTCCCTCCAAGTGCAACAAAGTCCGCTGTCGCCACTGCGGCTACGTCCGCGCAAAGAACACGACGCGCCAAATCGAGCACCTGCAAGAATGCCAGGCCTATCTCGCATCGTCGGATGCGCAGGCCCACCTGCAACAACAACAGCAGCAGCANNNNCAGCAGCAACAGCAGCAGCAGGACGGGTCTCCGGCTGAGTCCAGCTTAACCCCGGCCTCCAGCCAGATATTCAACGGTCAACAACCTAATCCAAACCTCCAGGTCCAACGGCGAGGTCCAAATACTAGCAAGCGCGCTCGCGACAGCCAGCCCATTATTGCGCCTAAAACTGTCCCGAGCCCTAGTCTTACACCCTCCCTGACGTCGCATCTGCTCAGCGTCTACGCTGGCATATTCCGGCAAGCAATTCAGCGACCTTTCTTGTCGCATGCCGGCTGCGGATCGCTGGGGGCCGAGCCGCTGCTGTCGTGGCTGGTACAAGACGGACACTATGCGCGTGGCCATGTCCGCTTCGTGGGACAGCTGCTGGCAAAGATCCGCTTACCCCAGATACCCAATTCTCAGTTCCATCCCATGTATCGGACCATGGATCTCTTGATCTCAGCGTTGAACAACATGCGTCGGGAAATGCAGTTCTATGAGATTACCGCAACGAAATATGGCCTGAATCTGGCTCCAGAACCCCCCAATCCTGCGACACGTGCGCTACTGGATCTTTTGATGAGCGCGAGTAGCTCGAGTGCATCGCTCTTGGAGGGCATGGTCGTGCTGTGGGGGACTGAGCACGTACGTATTTGAAGAAGAAGAAACGGTGCGCCTAGCTAATTCCCCACAGGCTTACCGCTCGTCGTGGCAATATGCCTCAACCTTTTCTAGCTCCCTTCCCGCTTCAACCAGTGAACCTCACATCGCTGCACTCCATCAAGCCATCATGCCCAACTGCACGTCACCCGCAGCCAACAAGTTTCTTGATGCAACACGCGCACTTGTTGACGAACTAGCCAATATCACAACCACACGGGATGGCAAGGAAGAAATGGTACGCTGTGAAGAAGTCTTCCGACAAATGTGTTGGACAGCAGAGCGATATTGGCCTGTTGTTGACGAAAACGGCGGTACCGTGGGAAGCAGCATTCCAAGCGGAGTTCCCAATGCTCGAACAATGCCCATGAATCGAAATCCCGTGCACCCAAACATGGCTGCACACAACATGCACGGCCCAGGTATCAATATGCACGGCAACATGGTCAATGGCAACATGGCGGGCCCTCCCCCAAACCCTAACATGCATAGTCACGTGAGCACCAACATGAACAACACCGCAAACGCCAACATGAATGTCAATGCGAGTAGCAGTAACACAAATAACAGAAACTGCCCTACGCCGAGCGGTCCAATTAACGCAGGTGTTCGCAAGGATAGTACATCCATAAGCGACAACAGGACCAACCAAAACATGTTGCAGCAGAACAGCATGGACAGCTCTAGCCAGGAATCGTCGCCCTGAGAAGGATCGGCTTTGGGGGAAAATTTCCTTGTCTAGCCAGATTCAAGGTTTGATGAGAGATGGTTGCAGTTCCGTACGCATCCAACCAAGACCTTCCGAGCAGTCCGAAGGGAGAAAAAAAAGGGGGGTTCGGTGCGATTTCCTTTATTTGCTTTTCTTTACCCCCCGGTTTCTTTTCGACCCAGATATCCCACATACAGCAGTTATTTTTAATCCCTGTATCGGTAGTTATAAATCATTCCGAAACATGACAGCGTTTATCGTTTATGTAAATATTAGTTGTTATAACTAACTAGCCTTTTGTTATTTGTAAGTGTTTCGTCAGCTCGTGCGGGCTGGGTAGAATACACTAAACCCCCTTAAGTTGCAGACTATATGATCTAGACAATATTTCCCGCACATGTCTAATGATTGATCAAGACTGCAGAATACCGCTTTTCCAAGCCTGCCTGAAAAAGATCACCTTCTATCTGTCTTTATCTTCACATTTTCACTCTGTCACCACACGGAAAGAAGAGACGTGTTTTAATGTAAAGATTGGTATTATTACTCAAGCAGCGGTATCCGCCGCAAAAGGTTCATGGTAATCATTCCTCGCCTTCCACTATGCGACGAGTGTCTACTCTTCAATGCTACAAGACCATCGGAACATCCTAAGCCGTCGGAACAGCCCCAGCATCATAGCTCTTCTCGATGACTGGTGGGGGCTCAGGAATCTTCTGGCGAAGAATCGTGTGGCGAAAGAAATACGGCACCTGCTCCGTAACCTGGTAGTGAAGATAAGTCCGTGTAGGCACGCTGAAGACCTGGTCCAGTTCCTCGAGGGTAAGCTGCTTGGTTTCGCGGACAAAGCAGAAGATCATGCCCCAGGCAATCAGATTGAGACCGGCGTAGAAACCAAAGGCGCCCGTTTGGGTCATGACGGATACCATGCGGGGGAAGGTAAGGGACAAGACACCAGCGAAAGTGTTGTTGATGCAGACAGCCCAGGCCATGCCCTGCTCACGCTGGATGGTGGGGAAAACTTCGGCAGAGTACTGGAATGCGACCGGGCCTTCTCCCAGCGAGTACATGATGGTGAAGAGGTAGATGAATAGCACGACGGGCCCGACTTTGACGGCTGGGCTGACGGTATCGGGCTGAAGAAGCGTCAAACCGGCTGCCAGCAAGAAGATGCACATGAAAGGGAAAGTCTGAGAGATTGAGTCAGCGGCGTAGACTACAGCAGGGAAATTACAATTCTACTTACCCACATGCAAAGTGTCCTGCGGCCCTTTGTATCAATGAGGAACAGCGTGGGAATGGTGAAAACGACCTGGATAGCACCGTATCCGAGAGATGCATACAAGGCCTGATCCGTGTTGTAGCCTGCCTCGGAGAAAATGGTTGAGCTGTAGAAGGAGATAATGTTGATACCGCACATCTGCTGGGCAAGCATAACGGTAGAGGCTCCGTAGTTGGCACGCCTGATTCGGGGAACGCGGAAGCAGTCGAACAGACGGTCAAAGTAGCCGGCTCCTTGGGCAACAGCCAACTCCGTCTCGTAGATGACGTACGAGTAGTAGTAATCACGAGCAGCAATAATGGGATGCGCACGCAGCTTGTTCATGGACTTGAAGCCTTGAGCCACCTTGCCGTGCTTCATCAGCCATCGAGGAGACTCTGGGCAGAAGTAGATGCCAACCATCAGAATGAAGGAAGGAATGAAAGCCGAGCCAAGTTGCAAGCGCCATGAGATTCTACCGGTGTCCTTGACAATGACATTGGCGCAGAAGCCCAGGAAAATACCTGTATGTCTTGATTAGCAAAGCCTAAAAGAGATGGAAAAATGGGCATTTTCTTACCAATGACGACCCAGAGCTGCCAAAACATGACCAAAGCGCCTCGGATTCGATGCGGAGCCATTTCGGCAGAGTAGATGGGGACTGTGGCGTTCTTTGCACCGATACCGATACCCATGATGAAGCGAGCGGCGAACAAACCCTCCCATGATTGAGCGCAAGCAGAGCCAATGGGAGTAGCAGTGAGGCAGACGGCAGTGAGAAAGATTTCACCCCTACGGCCGAGGTACTTGTTGAGCGGGTCGACGATGAAGGCGCCAACGAGTCCGGCAGTAAGGAAGATGATGGCATTGATAAGTCCAATAATCCACTCGCCCCAAGCACCTCGCTCGGTCAGACCAAACTCCTCTGGAAAAGACAAGTTGGCACCGTTTGAACCGGTCTGGTCCCAGCCTTGCGTGGCAGCTCCAATGGCACAGAGACCAATGGAGTACCACAGCATCTTGGAGCCGTGCCACTTGTGGTCACGCTCGTAGATGAGGGCGCTTCGCTCGTCCTCGTCGAGGTCAGTAAGCATCTCGAAGCGTTCTGGGTCGCGGGCAACAAGAGCGGCTTTGCGGAACAAGGTCGTGTGCTCGCTCATGCCATGTGTCTTTGCCCATTCCTCGGCAGCATAGGCGCACTCCTCTCTGGACTGGCGCGTCAATGGGTTCTCGACGACATTGTGGGCGACGGACGAGCGGCGAGCGCTAGCGTCAGCAATGTGCTCGGTGGTGGGAGAAAAGGTGGCGTCCTTCTCTGGGTGGGAGAGGATCTCCTTCTCAGTGTGGACGTTGGGCTCGGTGTCCTTTCCCTCCATGGTGCTGAATGGTTCACGGATTGACAGAACCAGCTACACACAAGTATATGACGAACGGAGGAGTTGAAAGGAAAAGAAGTGAGCAAGCGAGAGGTGAGGGCGCTGATCTTATACCTGGAGGAGGCAAACAGTGAAAGGGAGGCCTAAGAGTGGAGCCTCCAACGGTACACAGCAGCTCGTCGTAGGTTCCGATGGCCAGAGCGAAACGGCGCTAAACAGCGTTCACCTGGAGGCAGCCAACGAGATGGCATTGAGGCGGAGGAGGGGTATGGGCGCGCTAGGTGGATTGTTCATGGAGATCTCCACATCGAGTCCCCATGGAGTAAGCCCCGGCAAGCTAATGGCGGTTATCTTAGCCATACGCTTGTTTGCAGAGCCTTGGCACCGACCCCAGGCATCGCGCTTCCCGGTGGCCATGACCTCACTCTCTGCACCCTGCCAGCCTCCCGTGCTAGGTCACGCCACAGAATGCTACCTTGTGGCCTTGCCCAGGGTGACTGAATTGCTTTCTTCTGAGGTGCTGTCAGCTTACTTTACTTTGTTGCAGGACCTTGTTACGCCTGCTGATCACGTTGCAGGTACTACATATGTACGAGCATGCGCATACTACACACATGGCCAAGTACTCGAGACAGATACATACATGCATCCGTGCCAACACGAGCGGTCACGAACCCGGACCTATGCACTCCGACTAGTCCCTGCACAATTCTCGCGGTGTGCCATCTTGAACTGAGGCTTGTCGGGAGCGGGAATTGGGCTCTTGGAACGACATGGCTAGTGGCACGATCGGCACGACGCCTGCCTCACCCGTCGCCCGCCATCCGCCTAAACGACCGCCCGCAGTGAGCACGCTGCATGCCACCACCGTCGTCACCACCACCACCATTTCAAACACGGATCCGGAGTCCTTGGGTTGCCATGTGCAAGCTTCCCGCTCCAGCTTATTGCTGACGAGGCGCGTGGTGGGTGACGCTGAGGTGCCGCCGCCCCGCAGCACATGACTGTGGCCATCAAAAGAGACGTTGCGGCCAGCCTTGACCCAGACAAGCCGGCGATGGCGTACGCGCGGCGACGGCTTGGGCACCTTGTCTTGTCTTATCCCAACAACCCAAGGCATGGCCGAAAGCTTAGGACCGTCCTGCTTTTCCGACCAATTGCCATGGGATCCAATGTGGGTCTGGCGTGCTTGCACGGACACACACACGTTTCTGGTGTGGGGACGCCTCCAAACTTTTCTCCAGGTATTGTCTCCAGCATCCAGCACCCGGGGTTGAGTCATGCATTGTGGAGAAAACCTCTGCTTACGTACTTGGAATCCGACCTGTCGTGTTTTGCAAAAATTAAAATTGTTCGATAAGAAACAGGTTGCAATTCGGCCGTTCATCACCAGGACAGCCAGGGCGGCTTGCAGTTCGGGTCAATCGGAAACAACCTGATCCGCGGTAAACGCGTCCCAGGGCCGTCGTAGATGCATCTTGCTTGCCCTCGTGGTGAGATCGCATCAGCAAAACCTACCACTCGTTGGGGCAGTTCTAGAAGTGCCGGTTACGCCCAGCTGGGGCCGCGGCCGTCGGAGTCTCCGTTGGTTCATGAGGCTACTGTTCAAGTGCATCTCAGACCTGCGTGCTGTTGCTGCCGAATACCCATGATACCCCATCTCTGTGGCACGCTAGCGGCCTCCGGATTACCCAATGTGGACATTGTCGTTCTGTCATCCATAACCCTAGCAAATAGCCTCAGTAAGCTCATTCCTTGCAACTCCGCTCTCGATAGTCTTCTGTGTAGCGTATCAAATTCTTCTGGCCACGCGACCGTCTTGCCTGTGCGCAACTCAAAATGAAGTCTTGAGGACCTCCTTGCCACCTACAGCCGCGTTTGCATGTACGAGCGCTGTGAAGTCTGCCCTTTGCCAAGCCTGTCGACACCACCAAGAATATTCTGCAGTGTAATCATTCGCTACCGAGCCTCGAAATACCAAAACTCTGTACAAGTCTTACCGAAGGGTCGGTCACTGATCTTCGCATCCCTTGCATAATGACACGCTCTCGACCCGTACGGCTTAACAAGCACAGCGCCCCTCAACTCCACTCCTGCTCTTACCAAGGACAAGAGAAAATATCAAACGTGATTCTCACATGAGAAACTCACAGCATCATCAGGCTCTCCTGAACACTTACCCGGCGTACAGACGTTCGACCAATGAGCAAAATGTCCAATGAACAGATCAAGTTAGCCATCTGACATGCACGCCATAGTTAGCATCGTGACCCTGCTGACTACCTTGTACGTTCCTGCAACTTGCACATTTGTACTACATCTGCCGCCTCGTACCAGGAAAGGAAGATAAGCCAATGAGACCAGGGTCTTATGAATACATATATACATACATCTTCTAGGTGATGCTTTTCTCCGCACATGTTCTCTCAAAAATAGAACTCATTTAAAAATTCCCCGTCCAGCAACTCGGCGCGCTCTAGCAAGACGGACCGGCAATGCAGGGCATCCAGCGACCCAGTCCTACGGACCCTATCCCCAATCTAGTCTCCCCCGCACTACTCGGGCTGCTAGGGTAGATCTTTCCCTATCTCCTCAAGCCGCGGCATGATCATCTTCTTCACCACCATGCTATTCATCTTCTTGCGTATCGTATCGTACTCAATTTGAAACAGCGGCTTGGTGCCCTGCTCAAACTCGTGCGCAGTCACTTTGTGAAGCCACAGCGATTCCAGGAGGTATACGTATTCGTCCCAGTTATCTGAACCTGTAAGAGGGTCTTTGTTAGCACACCGTATCGATGTAGTTGAGGGCAAGTTAAGCGGCGGCGACTATTCTTACCTAGAGCTTTGCGTATGCCTTCGACTTCCAAAGGTACTTCATACTCGTACATTGGACGTCTATGATGGTGGCTCGACTGGGTTGGCGACGTTGCCCTGGTGGCTCGCTTCTTTGCTGGTCTACGGTGAGAGGCGTTTGTACGTGTTCTCTCTTCTTCGTTAGGTACTTTGGCACTGCTTGTGGTCTCGGCACTATTGATCTTCTCTGCCCCATCACCTCCTATCTTTTTCACCTCTACCATCTCAACGTCATGGCTCTCTTCGCGATCATTTCTCGGTCTTTTCTTTGCTCTGCTGGCCTCTGCAGGAACAATCGGAGGTAGTACAGGAGTGCCCTGGCGTGCATCACTTGGACTTGGACTTCGCTTCTGCTCTGAACTCGTAGCTCTAGTAAGTGTCTCTGGTTGGCTGGTCGATCGTTGCTGTCTAGGCTTCGGAAACTTGCGACTGGTGTTTCGGGGTAACGATATCCCTGCGTTGGATTTTCCTTGTAGTGGTGCTTTTCTTGGAATTTCGTTTGATGGGAGGCGACTGACTGTCTTGCCCGTGGGCTTTGGAAGAGACGGTGCCGGTTGTGTTGTATTTCCTGCTAATGACACGCCTTGCACTTGCCGCGACAGTACAGGTAGACTGGCAGCTTGTGCATTGCTGTTATGAGAAGCCAGATTAACTGCGGTCATGCCAGAGCTGAGCCCAAACGTATTGTTATACATAGCAGGCGAGGATGGCAGCTCTGGCCAATGAGGCAACAGGTTGAGATGCGGATCTAACCATTTGTATGCATTGTCGGGAGGACAAGAGACAACAGACGGCATGTCAGGGTATGAACCGTAGTGTTTGGTTTCCGGGCCGGGAAAGGAAGTCACACAGTCGCTTGTGTTTTCCATGGGTGTGGCTGCCAGGCGAGGTATCATGTTCGGGACGGTGGCAGCGAAGGCGTACTGCTGCGGCGTCATTGCTGTACCGAGTTGATATCGCTGTTTCTGGGGCGGTAGCCTTTTTTGTGAACACGTCATTTGGGACAGGTGTGCGGCGATGGCCCAGTGAGTGCGAGGGTAAGAGCAAGCTTGCCACGAACCTGCAATGCTATACCAACCGTACAGGACAGTAGAGAAAGGCGATGCTACCAATATCTGGGCCTTGTATACGAGAGTGTGCGGTTGAGAACCAGAGGCGAGAGTGGTTGTGGCAAGGAGCGCTTGCCGTGGTGGGATTGGGTTACGCAAACCACACGCTTTCACCTCACCTTTAGCCCTCGGGCCACTGGCTGCCTAGAAAGATTACAGCCACAGATCAAATGAGGCCATAGCCACTTCTAGCGCTGCGTGAAAGTCAACGACAAATAAGGCACACCTCATACTGACTGACTGACGGCGGGCTTTTCATTAGAGGACGCACCTCACAACGGTTGTAGAAGGAGCTGATCACATGACATCTCACGCAACAAAAACTAGCGACAGAAATTTGAGATGCTGATAAGAGTTTGCAGCCGTATGTGGAATCATCTCCGAGTTGTAGATGCTTCCG
>JAODYC010000250.1:0-14173 GCA_026262405.1 Curvularia hawaiiensis
CGCCCATTTACCAGTCTAAACGCCACCAATATGCGCCCTGCATTTAACTACTAAGTCCAACTAGGGCTCAAAACCTATTCCGGGCTTTCTAAGACTATTACACGACTAACGCAGGTACACCTTGCGCCTAGGTATATTGTAGTAAATTAAGAAAGAGAATAAATTATATATGGTTTTAGGCTTGCGGATATGTATCTACTATAAGGCCGAGACTTTAATAGTAGGCACTTAGGTATGTTTCGTAGGGTTTGGTCATATCGTGTCATATTTCGCCTATATAATCTAATTTAGGCTTCTTACCCGCATGTTAGAGATTGGAACTCGGATTCCTTTA
Organism: Curvularia hawaiiensis; assembly: GCA_026262405.1. Classification (NCBI taxonomy): domain Eukaryota; kingdom Fungi; phylum Ascomycota; class Dothideomycetes; order Pleosporales; family Pleosporaceae; genus Curvularia; species Curvularia hawaiiensis. Next base: position 335 of record JAODYC010000250.1, read on the forward strand.
ATGCGACTAAAACAGCCCTTCTTAAAGCATACTTACTAATGTCTATAATTTACATCTAGACAAAATGTCTATCACGTTAAGGCGGCAACTGTAGATCTTAATACTTGTGCGTTTAAGCATCTTCCGTAAACACCTTTGTTACCTGTTTCTCTTATCTAGTAGCTACTTACTTACACTCTATTAATATATCGCTTATAAACTCGACCTTATACAATTATCCTTAAACTCACCTTATATCTATGTCGCTTAGCTTCGCCTAGTTATACCAAACATTATGATGCTCAAGCGCATTATAGACCTTTTAGTCTTAATTAGCGCCGCAGATGGTTATATACCACACTATGCGTAATATAGAAGACATAGTAGGCACACAGGACAAAATCTTTATGCAAAACTTGGAGCATATACTAGCGGGTTTTCTTTTTCGGCATCATCATCCCTCTATAGACGAGATAGAGATCCTAGCAATATAGAATGGATTAAACGCTAGGCGGCTATCAGCGACAGCTATACAGCCGGCATTAGTGCTGGAGGACCCCTCGGCCACTTGGTCACCGCTGACGAGGTAGCTATAAGAGCACCCAATGGCTTAGATAAGGTTTGCGACTGGAAGTGTTCTAGATATGATATGGCCTATCCTAAGGTTATAGAGGCACAGTTTGGCGCCCATGTTGAGAAAGACGGCGGCTTCCAGTACCTCGCGTGCAGTGGCGATCGTTCTGAACAGATCTATCAGCAGGCTAAGGCCTTGAAGGGCAAGCTCGATTTTGTCACGTTTACCTCAGGCGGGAACGATCTTTGTCTAGCCAAAATCATCGCGGATTGCATAATGCTACCCTACGGAAAGACCTCTGCCTGCGAAACGGTTATAGCAAAAGCCCAGGAAAATGCGAAGTCAATAATCAATGGTTATATCAAGGAGATTCTAGAAGCGCTCGATGAGAAGATGAACAAAGACGGCATTGTCGTTGTTAACGGCTACGCCCAATTCTTCGATTCTACCACGAACAATTGCGATCACCAATCATGGGACGTCTTTTGGTTCCTCCCATTAGGAGCCACTTACCGTGCTCTCACTATCTCACGTCGCAACACCTTTAATCAGCTGGTTCTTGACATCAATCAGTCCATCGGAGAAGCCGTCAACGAAGCTGCCAAAAGTGACAAGATTAACTACAAGGTAGGCTATGCCGGATGGGATGATTGGGTTTCTACTGTTGTCGATGCCCGGATGTGCTCGCCCAGCAGCAACGGCGACTACCCAGATCCTAAACAGCCAGATATGCACTTCATCAAGCCCGACACGCATCCCTGGGGCAATTGGGAGGATGACTTTGAACGGCAGGAGCTGCGCAAGCGCGACATGGATGTCGACGAACTACTGAATTCAACTAGACTATCTAACTCGGAAAAACGCCGGGTTAATCGCATTAAGGCCATCATGGAGGCCCGCGATAGGAGAATAGGACGCACATTCTACGACTCTGTCCTATACAAGTCACTCAACCCTCGCGCTGCTATCAGAAACAAGCTAGACTCCCGAGCACCCTCACCACCGGGCTGCCCTGGGGATGGCGGCGTTGATATGACCTTGGGTATGGGTATGCCCGACCACGCTGGCCAAAATGTGAGTATTCCATATGTTCGCCCAGATGACTGGGCGTGTACTAACACACGCAGTTCCATCCAAACGTGGCCGGCCACACAACTATAGCCTCATTCGCTCTCGCTGAACTCATGGATTTGCGCTCCATCGTTCTCGGGGTTAAATCGCCCGCATACACTGTTACGGATGAGTTTACGTGATTCTCAAAAACAGGTAGCAGGTTTTATGTTAGTGGCAATCGTACGAATGAGAATTATGAGGAATTCTGCAAAGAGGTTGAAGAGAAGCACCCTAAGAGCTCGATCAATTGGAGTTACTCCAAGAGCTACGACCTGGGCACGCCAGAAGAACACGACTACGTTGTCAGTCTAGGGAATGGTGTCTCGGCATTCGATAAAGACCAATGCATCGAGTCTATGAAGAAGCTTATCAACTCATGCGATACTTCCGACAACCCCATGAACTGGAAGCGTGGCGGACGTTACATTCGCGGAAGCGGAGATTATAAGTACGAGCTCAACCCCCGCCGCAGCAATCGCCCTTGGCCATGGCCTAAAAATCCTTACGGCCGATGCGAGGGCTGGTACAAGGGGACGCACGGACGATATAAGATTGAGGGTGCTGGCTTTGCTACCTGGGATCATGGTGGAAAGACTCTTCGGCCTAACATGGACGGTTGCTATGGACTCGGTACGACATTTTGGAAATTCGAATACTTTGACAACCCGGCTGATCATGATGGGCACGAATGGTACGCTACCTTTAGTACACCAATTTGGGTTCGCGCTCGCTGTTGGAACAACAACAAGATTGTTAAAGCCGCAGGAGGATGGACGAATGGATGTAAGGGCAATGATTAAGCGCCTGTTCTTTGTAATCTAGTTGTACTCAAATGGGTTTGGCGGTCGCACAGAATAAAGCCAAATCACGTTTTGACACCCATTGATAACGATTCTCATCTTGCGTGATTCATTGGTTAAAGCTTAATGACCTTGCTCATTCTTCTTCTCTACATTTTGTCACTCCCAAGACACCGAATCTTTCAGACTCCCCACGCATCCTGGTGCTTATCGACGGAGAACCATGTAATCGCACTGGAAAGTGTGGTTCGCTCATTCGCTCATGTCATGTGGTAGAAAGTGTTTGTTCGGGATCGAAGGATAAATTCGTGTATGCCGGAAACTTACCCTGACCATCTTTGAGGAAATAAATGGCAGAAAGAAAAGGCCAAATGTGGTAAAAGGCTCGTAAACTTGAGAAGTCGGAGATACGAAGGCCGCAGGTACGTCTTTCGCCCGCCCTATTGCATTGCAGCAGATCAAGAAACAAAATAAATTATATACCGTCCTGCGCTTGCAGACGTATATCCACTATAAGGCTAAGACTTTAATAGTGAACATCTAGGTACTTTTCATGGAGTTCGAACAAATCGTGCAACATCTCGCCTGCTCAATTCGATTTAGTCTAGTCACGTTCTATTACACCACATTGTAGAAGGAAACACAAGCTTCCCTATCTCTAAGCCTGGGTTATCAAGTCATGTCCTTGCATCATGCTTCTGACCTTTTCTAACTGCTCCCATAAACTCCGTACTTGCGCGCGCTCAAAGAATCATCTGACTCAACCACGTCTATCTTTGTCGTCACTTCGATGCTCCCCAAAGTGTCGAATGGCACGGCCTTTTGACTCTGGCGAATAATAGCATCCGTGCTACTTCTCGTTGGAGAGCTTTGACCAGTATTATACATGCCCATGACTTCTCGGGTCCCGTCAGTTGCACTGACACGCGTGAGCATGTATGCATCACCCCCTGTCTTGTAACTTTCATAATTGTTTTCAGCTGTTCTACTCGAGCTGATGAAAGCGTAGGTTTTGTTCTTAGAGCGCTGAGAGCTGTCGTAGCCGTTCGGTTGAGAGTCGTACTTTGAATGGGTGTTTTTGCGTGAGCCACGGGCGTAGGTCGCGCCAAGAGCGGAGCGCACGAGAGGTTTTAGGCATGGCAAGTTAGCTGCGATGATGCCAATGTTGCACTCAACAGCGGTCCAAATGGTCAGGTCACTAGAATCCCAAAGCCAGTCGCCAAATCGTCCGTATTTAGTGAGATGGGTAAGCTTCACGAGAGAAGCAGCCGTAGCGAATACACCAAGACTAAGGATGCAGATGAGTGAAGCTTTGTGCCGTTTGTTCATTCTAACATGCCAGAGCATAGGTAGAGGGATGAAGATCGCAAAAGCAAGATCGGTAGTAATGTTGAGCGCCAGATTGGTGAAGGCCAGAACTTGGATAGTGGTAATTGACCAGCATGTAGCTGGAATCGTTGGATCCCATAGGACCCTGATGTCGGTGCATTGGAGTAAGATGGTAAAGACGGATATGAGACTGTAGGTAGTCATGAACACTAAAACGAAGTAAGTTACAGGAAAGGTATAGAGAACAAAAGCTTCGATTACCCATAATACTGGTGATCAGTCGCCTGTAGAGCTTCCGTACGGCAATCCGCAAGAGGAAGAACCCAACTGAGATCTTGACGAGCGTAATCGCCAACACATAGATAGGCTGTGAAATGAAGTTCATTTTCACTGCAAAAGGAATATCTGTTGGAGGGATGTATTCAATGTGTCTGCCGGCTCCGTGTTCGATCTGGGGGAAAACCAAGCACTGTCCAGCGATGCACTAGAGTTTTTCGATAAGCATTTACTCACGAAAACGATTCGCTAATTCACTTACAAGTGCCATAGTCAAAAGAAGAACATAGTCCTAGAGTCACATCTTCAGTCCAAAGGAACACGACCATGATAGCACAGTCACTCACATCCCAACCCACGCTTTTGATCATAGCTATCCTGACATACATTCTCGCAATAGTCGTGATGAGTGCCGCAATGGTTACTGTGAGTGTGGCGCCTAGTATCTCAGCCGCACGGCTCTCATCGGGACGGTTGAAGGGACCTTGACGTCTTCCGAGTGTGTACATTATGAAGATACCCAGTGGTGATAGCTTGTGAACGGATATGCAGGGCCATCGTTTGGCGATCAGTGGGGCCTTCGAATATAAATACCCGATAGGCTGTTAAGAAAGAGGATTGGAACATGGTTGACATCTATGCGCATGTGCATGCCTTCCATTACTAGCTCTGGAATTCGAGGGTTAGTTTGTCAGACCAAGAGCGCCCAGTTGTTTCGTCTTACAAGTGCGCTCAACACACAGCATTACAAAAGCTAACCTACGAAAGGAAAATGACATCTTTATCGAGTAAGTAAAGCTTAATCGGCATTCGAAAGGCTGCAGTGACTGCACACACAATATGAGAATCACGAAGATCGCTTGAAAAGACCTAAATGATCGACAACCTGATAAGGGATACGAAGAAAAAAGCACGTATCCACAGTACTCCGTACGGTAATCATTCCTATTTGCTGGTTGGCAACGCCACACCCGCAAGCGTATGCATAGTCACTACCTGGCGAAACATGGCTTACCCATATCGTTTCGTGACATTTTTTTCATCTTGGTCCCTCGTCTCTCGCTTAATAACAGGAACATCCTGCACATAGTAGATCATTGATAGTGGAATTGAATGGGTATGATATCCCGTCTGATCTAAGCTTGCGCGTATTTTGGTGTTGTAGCCGCGATAAGCATGTGGTCATTTGCGGCTCTCTTGGGCAACCTACCACCACTAGCAACAACTAGCTGTTGCTGTAACGAACACGAGGACGAAACTCTAATACGGGAAGGCATCGCCTCAACCCAACTCTGACTTGTTCTCTATACCGTCGCACGCATATTTGCAGGGATGTGTAGTAAGAATAATTATGTGTTGTATTTTCTCTGTCATCTATTACACTCATTTGTCCGTCATATATAGCAATTGATTTACGATACGGTAATGCATCCTTGGTGTAGTTGCAGTGACATGTTGCTTCAGCAGCTTTGCAATACCTACGACATACAAAGGAAACCCCGCACTCAAACGTAGACATGACAGAGTGTGACAAAGGCTAATGTCTTGGCCGATGCCTTGGCTGATGTCTTGGCGAGGTTCTGAACTCAGCCTCGAGGCCAGCTACCTCACCCAGATACACTCATCTATCTGTCCTCTATTGGCTGGTTGCTGCCTCTCCCTTAAATTGGAATTAACGTGATCTGTGAGCTCGCCAAGTAACATCGCACGGAGTACGGTACCTACTGTAGGCATCGAGCGCTGTGTCTGCGAGTGCTGTCTCTCCGGGTGACTCCATCCGCTGAAAGTATGATACCTATATCCTGTGGCGTGGGAATCTTAGCTCTTGTCTCGGGTTCACGCATCCGTAATTTGTAATTGCCATACTGGACTAACTTTAATAGTTTCTCTTGTCGCGTCCTGGCTGGGCAAGAAACCTCAATGGCTCCTTTTGGATCTTTACTAATTGGTCTGCTTGATCTAATCGTCGCATCCTACAACCTGAGACAGTGCAGCAAACCGCATAACTATCCTGAAGACTGGAACCATGAAGTACACAGAGGCCAGATAGGAAAGTAGTTTCACAGTAGGTATCAGGGACATCAGACTGCCTACAAGTTACGAAGCATACTAATGAGAACATTCAAATGCACTTTGCAGCAACTTGCCAGACGGTACGTTGAGAAATCAAAAGTATGTGAAACTAAAATTGATTGTCCTTGCTCTCTAGCTATACCAGTGCTAGCCAATCACAACGGCATCAGTAGACCATAGATCTTCTTGTAGTCCGGAATCATGACTAGTTCTCACGCCCTCTTCGTGTCACTCTCTCGCAATGAGTCTTCCGATGGTTTTGTAAGCAGAAAAGTACTCAGCATAGAAAAGGCAGGAGGCAACCTATTATTCCCTCATTGTGACAGGCACTCGTTGGGTCTAGGTTATACTGAGTCCTGAATCTTCGGTCGTGAATAGTTGAGTAACCAAAAGCGTCCAGCCCATATAGGGCTACTGCATTCATTAGCGAATTAGCATGGCAGGCATTGGCCTGGAAGCCTCGGGAACCAAACTTTGTGATGCTTGCCTAATCTATCCAATACGAGGACTACCTTGGCTGAATGGATCAAATCCATGGCCACGGACTCCGGCATGCCGCAAGGTACGTATCAGTAGATTCGCAGGACTTTCGCCGAGTCATGGCCGTCAAAAATCATGCAAGACCAAGTGCTAGTATCGACTCTGCTGATATTTTTGACGGGCTAAGGAGTTCTGTGTACTCTGAACACTCCATACACAAGAACAGGAACTTGCGCCGAGATGTATACCAAGGATCAAGGGCTAAGGCTGAATGCTTGGCTGGGACTAGCGCTAGGACACTTATCCCATGCTGGCTCGTGTGCCAATCGATTTGTACGAGCAGGTGCGGACTTCGGAATCGGCACATCGTGGCTATGGCTCAGAAGTATAGTCTACTGTGGCTCTACCGTGGCTTCTCGCGGGAGTCACGACCCGTGCCTGGCGCCACTCCGAAACCTGGGATTGGTTAGTGTAGAGTTCGAAAGAATTCCCACGGAATCGTCCTTAGTACCCAGCTGCAGGTGCCACAACCGTGCGACGGCTACCACGACTCATAATCCACAACATGCCGTAGGTATTGGCAAACACCTTCCTCAAAACAAACCACTCTGACTCCGTCGATGACAAAACAGCCGCCACAGCATCAGTATGCCGGCGTCCAGTTTGCCGGCATTCAGTTTTCTTGTGTTCAAAGGCACTAGACGCTAGCTTAGACCTTGAAGATGCCCCTTTCGGTGTGCATCTGGAGTATGCGTGTCTGCCACATGATAGCGGTGTCGATCCTCAACATTCTTAAAGCTTGGTTACCACCCACTTTCGATATCGCCCACTCGATTTGACTCTTCGCAGTACGCTTTGTGATTGGTCACGTCACTCGTCATTGTCTGCAGGCTTCGTAGACATCCCTCTTTTGTCGTGCGCCAGAATGCGTTTCACCTCTTCGCTAACCTTCGCGCTCACCACAAGCACGCTATCAGTTGCCCTACCCGCGGATCCGGCGAATCACCAAACATCGACATTTCCAAGCACAAGCACCGCCAATAACGTCTCAACCATATCGACCGCTCCGTCTTCGGATTCTGTCCAGTCTTTGAAACAGATTGACGACGTTGCACGATTTGCTACTCAACAAGCCGACGCTAGGCTGAAAGATGCTGCTGTAGTAGAACGTCGAGTTTGCAGTTTAAGGAACCTCTCTGTGAGACGTGAGTGGGGTTCTCTGTCCAAGTCAGAACGAAAGGCCTATACCGATGCCGTGCTTTGCCTACAAGCCAAGACAGCCAAAACACCTTCAAGTCAAGCCCCTGGAGCAAAGTCAAGATTTGACGACTGGGTTGCAACGCATATCAACCAGACTTTGACCATACACTACACTGGTACCTTTCTCGCATGGCACAGGTATTTTATCTGGCAGTACGAGCAGGCATTGCGCAACGAATGTGGCTACACGGGATACCAACCCTACTGGAGCTGGCCCAAGACGGCAGAATCAGGACTGGAGGCGTCTCCTATTTTCGATGGCTCAGAGTACTCTATGTCTGGCAATGGAGAGTTTATTCCCAACCAGGGGAATGTCATTCTTGGAGGCAACGGACTGCCAGAACTTTGCATCCCCCCTGGAACCGGAGGTGGATGCGTCAAGACTGGGCCTTTCAAGGACATGATCGTCAATCTTGGACCCGTTGCCCTCCCTCTCACTAACAGCTCTACTGTCGGTAACGGAGACGCGCTCTCGCACAACCCAAGGTGCCTGAAACGTGACTTGACCGATTTCGTTAATAAAAAATGGGCCAACGCTCAGGCTTTTATAAGTCTCCTTTTGAGCCATAAAGACGTTGAAAGCTTTCAAATGGCATTGCAAGGTGTACCAGGCACGGGAAACCTTGGTGTACATGGTGGTGGTAAGTTGCAATGGTATGGATTTCAGATGCTAATCGTTACTGATATGAATTTCAGGTCATTTTTCTATAGGTGGAGACCCGGGCCGTGATGTTTATACTTCTCCTGGTGATCCGGCCTTCTACCTGCATCACGCAGCCGTCGATCGTGCATGGTGGATGTGGCAGAGCATGGACCGCAAGACTCGCACTGGTGCCCAGGGTATCTCTGGCACTGGCACATTCTTGAATCAACCACCATCAGAAAACACAACACTAGACACAATAATTGATCTTGGCTACGCTGCCGGACCTCCAGTTAGAATGGCAGATATCATGGACACGCTCGAAGGTCCTTTCTGCTATATTTACCTATAGTCGTGGTTTATATGGACTGTCAATATCTATCCTGGCCCAACAGCTGCTGTGGCAGGTTTCTAATCATAATGTAAGCGGCTAGGTGTGCAAGAAGTTTTGTGTATCCTTGTATATATACTAGCACCTTCAAGCTCCATAATAGGTTTTAATAAGGAATAGCATAGACCTCATCATCAAAGTGCATATATAGCGGAACAAGTCTCCGTTTCGACTACGAATAACGTACTCCAACCTCCCCTGCTATTCTTAGAGGTCAGGGTTCAAGTACTGTTCAGGTTTTTGTACGAGTCTTTTGATTCAAACCTAACCCATCCAAGCAAAAAACCAGTTAAAACCTCCTAGTATTCACAGCAAGTCCTGCGGATTTTAAGGTAATCTTCATAAGTGTGGCTCCCTGCACAATGCCATGTTCAGTGCACTATGTGCTCCGAAGATCTTCGCAGCGGTTAAAACACATAGCACCCACCCATGTACCTACCTCGGTTCGCAGCCTAGCACGAGTATTTTCAAAATATGCTAGACTCCATCTACCGCGCGCTATACCTTCGACAGGATAGAGAAATACCCCTTGTGTCTCAACACAGGCTTCTCAGAATTGGAGAGGGGTATTGGACGCCCAAACTGGGTGGACTGATCAAGGCTATGCAGTTAATGCCAGCAGCAATTTTACCAATTGTGATGCTATAGTAATGTTAACAATTGCTCTTGCTACCGTTATCATCAATTTTCAGATCACATCGCGGACGTATGGGCGCAGAGTGACGAGATCATCTGAGTGGTAGAGGCTTTTGTTGGTTACGAAAGTCGATTCTGTAGTGTTCAACCATGTCCAACGCCAAGTTGTCGCCTGGATCCCTTCACAGCTTCGCTACAGTACCATTGAAGATATTGAGCGACCTTGTAAGAGGTATCCTTTTCTTAATTCCACATAATCAGTGGACCAGCTGTATGTATTGATGTGTCCTAATCAGCCTACAGAAGACTAATCCAAGAGGGGATTAGAGCTCTTGTAATTTTCGAACGCTTCCCACGTGACATCAAGTTCGAAGGCCGCCAAAGCAGCGCCGCCTCGAAGAATGACACCATAAGACCACAGATGGGTTCGGTCCCAAAGCTAGGGTTGAGAACGGCCATGACTCCCGAAAATGCGTCTAGACAGTTATCAGGATGTTGAAAGACTTCTGATATACTCTCTAATTATTAAAGATTTTCGGAAGAAGTACGGTTACCGTCAGCGGAGGGAGTGAGATAGGGATGGCTTGACGGCACTTGACTCATATTCCCGTACCGCCCTGTTAGATGATGTCGCTATATTGTTAGGCCAGACCTGAATGCATTCCCAACAGACAATGTCTTTACACAAGATCAGTTTTTGTTTCAAGAGAATCGACACAAAAGATTATTGAGCTGCAAGATGGTAACGAGTACATAGAGGGGCGCTGTGGGCCTCGGCTGAGGCCAAAAATCAGCTAAAGCCAGCTACCGTAGTTGGTCATAGCTTGNAACAGGTCACTAGTTGCAATACCCTACTAAATGTATCTACCTACTAAAATAAGACTATAGAAGCAGTGGATCTCTTCACAGCCAGTCTCATTGCAGCCAGTCTCAACAACCCGCCTCAGCAACCGGTCTCTCCGCAGCTAGTTCCAGCAATCAGTCTCTTGTCAGCCCGTCTCATCAGCTCATCTCCCAGCAGTCAGCCAAACGAGCAAGACTAGGGGAGTAGAGAACTAGTCAGAGACTCAGTAGCTAAAGACTGACGTATTAGGTAGATTGTCTAAGCAACAAGATAACGATCACTTGGCAAACTCACCCTTAATACTACACCTTGTTTAGCCTAACAGAATGCAACCACTATTAGAGGCTTTCGTGTCGTGGGATGACCCTGTTCCAAATCTTATAACCTGGATGGATATTAGCGATCATGGCGGCGAACATGATGTATCAGTACATCGCGCCGCTGCGCAAGGCGACGTGGCTGAAATTGCTCGCTTGCTAGATTCTCAACACGACATCAACGCTCGCTGCTCAAGCGAGAACACCGCCCTCCACTACGCCATTGCAGCAGATAAGATAGAGGCAGTACGACTACTTCTCTCGCGCGGAGCGGACCCAAGTATACGCGGACTAGGAGGCTCAAACGGTCGCGACGGCGACGATGCTGCGCTCTGTGCCGTACGGTTCGAAAGGGTCGCCGTAATGGAGCTACTTATCGCGAACGGGGTGGGTATACATTCTGAGACACTTGGCTTCGCAGTAACGAGCAAAAGCATGAAAATGATCCAGTTACTTGTAGGCACCATGAGCTACGACTTCACGGACATGCCAAGGATGCAGGCAATTGAGGGGATGCTGCCAGCGGCCGCGCATATCTGGTCTTTAGAGATTGTGCAATATCTGATGGAGAAGCTGAAATTTGACGCGAGTACGACTGCTTCCAACAAGCAGAGCGTTCTGGACTTGGCGCTTCTGGCTATTTTCAACCAAGAAGATGTCCACGATGGATTGGTGGAAATTGAGTCCGTCAAGGACTTGGACATTGCGATACAAATTATACAGCTGCTTATAACCACCGGTGCATCTGTCAACGCTATCGACGATTGGGTTGCCCGCACACCACTTCACCTCGCTCTCCAGTTGCAACATCCACCTTCAGGACTGATCGACTACCTACTCGCCCAAGGCGCCAATGTCAATATTCCAGACTGGATGGGACGTACCCCATTATTCCAACTAATGACTCGCTACGACGCCAGGGAGGAGATGGTACGTTGTTTCCAGCGTATGGGTGGAAATATGGATGTTCTAGACCATGACAATAATACGCCTTTACACCTAGTGAAAAAGCCCGAGTTGGCCAGCTTGTTACTCAATTCTGGTGCCAGTCTAATTTCAAAGAACAAGCATGGCCAAACTCCTCTCCACCAAGCGAGCTGTGCTGGGCACATCGATGTCATCACACAACTACTGGATCATGGCGCAGACATTGAAGCAAAAGATAGTAGCGGAAACACTCCTTTACTCAGTGCCATCTCGTACACTGGGGGTAATTGGGTTTCTGAAAAGGATGAACAGACCATCAATTACCTGATGCAGCATGGAGCTGACATAGGAGCTGCGAATGGAGACGGCCAAAGCGCTGCTCAGCTCATTGATCTTATGGGCTATTATATCAATAAGGCAGGTGAACTTGAATCAAAAGCAAGTCCTCACGCTGGAAAAGTGCAGGATGTCTGTCAGGGCGAAGACATGGCAGGCCTGTGGTGACCACAGTTTTTCGCGGCTTCACGAGGGGGCATAACAAGAGATGCATAGAAAGTAATCTCAAACCCTCATACTGGCTACTTCTAAGTTACGTTGCCAAATGATATGTGGACCTCGATGGGTTAGAAAAGAATGAAAAACAGTATTATACTCCCAACCTCCTCTCGACAAGACAATCCCATTACCAGTCGATGAATGCACGAGCTAGAGAGGCTTTTTTTCATCAGCGCGAGCTACTCGCAGCCAAGTTTCATGTCATCTTCGAATCAACTTTATCAAAGTCCTTCAGGGGATGCAAGCAGTACGTGCGACCAACGATCAGTCTAGAATCGCAGAGTTGAGAGCTCCGAATCCATGGGTTGGCTGCGATGAATAGGCCAGGTGAAGCATTACCCAAGACCAGTATTGACAAGCATGTATCTCCAGACTTAACGGTGTAGTACCCTCCACACTTTGTGGTGGTCTGTGGCGCAAGATTGGCTCCTGCGGGCACATCCACGAACTCTTTCCCGCACCTGTCGCCAGTCTCGCCTTGCCCTCCAACTCCGTTGCCGGTCTCATTCGCAAGAGGGGTAGTGAATGTACCGCCAGGGGGTGAAACGCAGATCAGTAATCCCCAATCCAAGCCCTCGCCACGCATGTCTGCACCAGAACAGTCCACTATACCATTCCAACCCACAATTTGTTGCCATGAGATGCCAAGTGTAAGTCCGACGCTTACGCACTTGTCGCCGTCGTTGATCTTGTATAAGGACTTGCACTGGGGAGGCAGGCAAAGCTCTGTGCCTGCTTAAAGATTTGAACAGCCTACTAGCAGGGGATTGTTGTAGAACAGAGTCCCAGCGGAGATCATGTTACTCTGTGCGATTGAGTCGCATGTATCGCCAGCTCGCGTGACATATTTCTTGCCACTACACAGTAGTGCTGCTGGCTCCGTAGTATTTAGTTGAATGGGCCAAGGCACTGGTGTAGTTGACACGCCTGAAAGCCCACGTGTATCAAATATGTTAGCTCGAGCTAGTGTATAAACATATCAATGTCTACTTTTTGTAATCAGATCATAGCGAGACTTCCAGGTTTGGTTATCATAGACACCGTATGGATTCTGCCGCATGGTTTGGTATTTCGATTTGTAGCAGGTCGAGCACATCTGTTCTTTTGGCATATAGCTCATCTCATCGACCGAAGTCCATGCGTCGATCACATCTGTGCGGGAGGGTCAGTCACTGACGATGATAGGTCTTAATGTGACCACCTACCATTACAATACTTTCCTGTTGCCGTGTCTTTGATGCAGGTCTCGTTCCAGCCACCCCATACACTGTCTACTAACGCGACCACATGGTAACCAGAAAGCAGTTCACGTGTGGATGCACACGCACCCAGAATCCTTCGATGCAATTTTGCCATCGAAGTACCGCAATTAGCAGCGCAAACTGCTGCCGTAAATTCATTGTCACCAAGACTGCCGAGGTATCTCGGGGCACTCAAGGAGGCGACATAGCTATCGCAAGCTAGTGTCTGATAAAAACCTACTCACAGGTCGAACTGGGCTTATAGCTCGCAAGGCTGCCCTTCTATACCAGCACAAATCACGATGCAGCTTGACGTGTGAGGGAATGGGACTGCTGGTTCCGGCCGTGGATCAGGTGTTACAAGTAACAAGCCGAAGGATCGACCCCTCGACGCTGACCAC
>JAODYC010000251.1:0-13939 GCA_026262405.1 Curvularia hawaiiensis
GTATTAGTTAGTTATATCTATCTCCTTAATAACATCTTATCTACTTCGAGTTAGAATTCAGAGGCATGGAAGCTTTTGGCTGTTGATCCATGTGCTAAGTGTGGGGTAGTCACCTAGCGCACAGATTACGTCGCCGATCACGCTTTTCCGAACATTACTTCAATTGCCCGTCGCCCATCGAACATCTCCGCCACACCTACACACACTCACCAACACCTACTTGCTACCAACAAAACTGACAGAAACTTACACCTGCATAAAGAAACTCCGCGCATATCGAGATTGGAATCATGTTTAGGAGAGTCGCAGCAGCTGTGCCTGTCCAAGCTGGACGAGCACTTGCAACCGCTGCCAGACCCAGCATCGCATCGCCCATCCGCACAGCAGCACCTGCAGTCTCGACAACTGTACGCCGACAGTACCACGAGAAAGATAAGTCTCACTCTATCTTCCTGGCTTGATGGCGCATATAGTGGCGACATCGGAGACCTCGGGAAGCCGACCCCATCATTGCGATAATTCATCCGACTCCCATAAATGTATCAGAACGCTCAGCTAACATGCGCAGCACTGCTCGATCACTACAATAGGCCACGAAATGTTGGTTCCATGTCAAAGACTGACAACGACGTCGGTACTGGTCTAGTCGGCGCACCCGCATGTGGCGATGTCATGAAGCTCCAAATTCGAGTCGACCCCAACAGCAACACCATCAGCGATGTTAAGTTTAAGACGTTCGGTTGCGGTAGCGCGATTGCTAGTTCGAGTTATCTGACCGAGCTTGTTCGGGGAATGACATTGGAGGATGCGGCGCGGATCAAGAACACAGAGATTGCAAAGGAGCTCTGCCTGCCACCTGTAAAGCGTGAGTATCTTCCCAGTACAGAGTTGCTCTATGAATGATACTGACTAGCTGCAGTTCACTGCTCTATGCTTGCTGAGGATGCCATCAAATCCGCCATCTCCAACTACTACACCAAGAACCCCAAGGCACGGCAAACAGACCTCGGCGGCAAGTCAGCGCCCTTGCCTAAGGTCGAGGTCGAGACTGTGTCATCTGCGGCGGCCTAGAGAAGATGTTTAATGCAAATTGATAACGAGGGCACAGAGAGGAGAGGGTGAGTGATGAAGCAGTTTGGTATTCCCATCATAAGTCTTTCGCTACTCAATGTATCGATTGAGACAGAGGCGTTTGCGCATTAGTGTCGTTGGCTTCTTGTACAGGTCAGCCAGAAGAAATAGTTAAATTTATCATCGCAATGAACAAAAACACTTGAAATTCGAAATCTTGTAGCGGGGCCCAATCGTTCAGTATGTGATTTAGACGGGAGTGGAAAGAGTGTTATAAACAGCAAGGCCAGGTGTCTTACGTGCCGGTGCGCAAATCGGCTTGAAATTGGCCTTATGAGCTGAGTATCACGCCATGCAGGTGCTCTAGATTAGATCGTCCATTTGCTTCTGCATATGTGAGAGTGTGGTGTGGACCTATGACGTGTGTTTCCAGGCCACGGGCCGAATGATTCTATGCTCCTTTTGATAGAGAATTATTCTAGGATGTGGAGATGGTTCTGATCTCCATCCTGAGGCTCACACCTGTCAGCGAATTGAGCGTGTGTCTGCCAATGGCGCTGCGGACCCGACTTCAACCATTCGCGACCTCGGTCCCTTGCCTCGTCGACACCCCAGATTGCCTCCACACTCCCTAACAAACTGTCGCAGACCCCCCAAACATGGCGACGACACAAGAAGAGGGCTCAGAATCCACCATACGCTTCAAGCGCCGCAAAACCACTCACCAGAAGCGTGTCGCTGCTGAGGAAGATGCGCCTACAGTCTCGCTCTCGCAACCTCCAGATGTTGGCAGTGCGCAACACGCGCCTCTACCCGCAAACGAAGCCAACGAAGATGAAGAGTCGGTTCCCAATCTAAAGGAAATACTCCGCAATCGAAAGCGCCCACGAGATCGCCTCAAGGAAAGCGCGCGCAAGACAGACAGTCCTCGGACAGAGCTGGTTCACATGGAAGACGCACCGCGCGCAGATCAGTACACAGGACGCTTCGTCGCACAGACAGGTCAAGTAGTCGAACGCGACGACAAGCAGATGTAAGTGGACCACACAACAGTCGAAAGAATAGAGGCATGTGGCAAGTACAGCCGCTGATGTGCTAGGTCGGAATACGTAGAAGCCCGCATGGCTGAAAAGAACCATCGTCAATACGGCTGGCCCATACCACCACACCTCCAAGCCGCTGTCGCCGCGATAGCACCCGATTTGAAACACACGTTTGCCTCGTCGCGAAGCGCTGCACATGCGCCACCAGATACAGAAAGCACTGTGGACAAAGAACATAGCGAGCGATTGGCAGCGGGCCAGGGCAAGCTGCAGGAAGTTGATCTCGGGCCTGAAGCTGCGGCACGCATAGAACAGGCTTGGAAAAAGCTGGACAAGGGAGAGCTAGATGCTTCAGCTACCAAGACGAGAAAAGAAAGATATGGCTATGCGTGGCGCAAGCCACGGGCAGGCGGAAAGACAGAAGAAGATAGGAAGCGCGATCAGATGGTCGAGGCTGTTCTTAGTGAGGCAAAACGTACGTCTATCTCTGCTTGTTCTTCTCAATTTCCTTCATACTAACATGCGTCCAGTCGACTACTTCGATGCGCCTGCTCCCTCAAATCCTCCTCTCACTACAGATGCTGCGCATACGAATAATGACGATGCGCTCGTCGAACAATTCCGCACAGAGTACTTTGAATCCATGGAAGCGCGACGCCAGCAACAAGCAGCAAGGAAAACAGCAACTACGACGGCGAAAGGTGCGGCGCCGTCGATTTCAGGCCCGAAAATGGGAGGCAGTAAGAGTGCGAGGGCCAAAATGCACAAATTGCAGCAGGAAGAGATGGCGAAGAAGAAGAGATGAAAATGAGGTTCTGTTCCTTGGAAACCAGCTTGGTTGTATAGATAATAGTAGCAGCAGCAGTAGTATATGGTATCAGAGTAATATCCTATGTGTACACGTGGAAATGAAACGAAAAAAATATCAAAAGCGCCATGACTCCTTTCTTTCCTTCCTTTGTGTATAACGATGTATGCCCTCCACCTTAGATATGGTAGATAGTGTTATGGATCAGAAATGCCTTTTCTCTCGCTCATCTGCAACATAAAGAAGAAGAGAGAAGAAGAAAAAAAACCGCCATACCTACACCTTTCCTCCCCCAGCTACTGCCTTCTTCCCCCCGCCAGCAACAGCAGCACCACCACTAGGCGTAATCTTAATTGGCACTCCACCCGCCGTAACAAGCGTACTGCTACTCCCTTGTTTCTTTGCCTGCTTCTGTGCCTCTTCAACCTCTTGCTTGTCAATCTTGATCTTGACACCGTTATTCAGCGTCAGTGTACTTGTTTTCTTCGCCTGCTCGACTTGAGACTGAGGCACTTTGATCAGCACCCCTGAGGCAGTCATGACTTCTTTCATTGGGACATTGGGGGCTTGTTGCTTCTTGGCTTGTTTTGCTGGGGCAGCGGTGGCGCGGGCGTGGGCTGCCGTGCCCGGTTTGAGGGGGGATGAGGGTTGGGGTTTCTTGGTTGTTGCCGCGGTGGTCGACATGTTGGCTGCGCTTTGGACTTTACGTAGCGGTGGCTTTGTGGTGGCGTTGGTGGGTGTTCGCATGGTTTTTGTTGGGGGCAGGCTGGGCATGTTGGAGTTCGGGCGTCGTATCATGCCGTTTGGCATTACAGCGCCGGTGGATATTGCGGTTTCCTTGACCAGTTTTGCGAGATTCTCTTGTGTCAGGCGTTGGACTTGTGATACTTCGGCTGGGTCAGCGGCGGCTTGCTCAGCACCCATCTTTGCAGCACCTTCGATCATTTTTTCGAGCTGTTCGGGGTTGGGTAGGCCTTTCATGTCGCCGCCGCCTTGACCTAGCAGCATCTTCATGTGGTTCTCGAAGAACTCTTTGCCACCTGGTATTGGTATGTCTTCAGGGGAGGCACCATATGCTACTGTCAAGGCCATCATGATGGAAGTTATGGGGGCAAAGATCTTAACGAATTCATTCCAGTTCCCGCTTTTGACTTCCGTCTCAATCTGCACTGCAGGCCGGGGAACAGTTCGGATAGTCTTGTTTCCGTTGCTCCGGCTACTTTCGCTCCTGGCATCCATATCCAGATGGTTCTTCCAAAAGTCCTCGGCAGGAAAACGGTTGTTGCGGTTAAAGTATTCGAGCATGTAATCTTTCTCTCGCCATCGGTTTCTCAGCCAGATCTCGAACGCGTGTGTGTTCTCATAAGGTACGTCGGCGAGGCGGAAGCGTCGCCAGTGCATGTTGACAGATTTAGGGGGTCGGCCTTCGAAGAAGGAGGAGCGGAGGGTAAAGATATCCTGTCCGTATTGGCCTGGTGGTATACCTTCGTATGCAATAGTGCAGTCGTAAAGCCATTCCGTTGTGTCCTTCAGCTCATTGAGACAGAACTTCAGACCGGTGCTGCGAGGAAGTAACTGGTGTTTCATGTCCTGCAATCCATTCTTTTCCGCCCACTTCTTGCTCTTTTCACGGGTAGTCGGAGAAAGGTTAGTTCCTTCGGGGAATATGATGAGCCACATGGGATCGCCCTTCTTGTTCAGCTTCGCTAGGTGCTTCTTGAAAGTCCTTTCGTCCTGTTCCCATTTTCTCGACAAGAAGATGAAGTTGTAGAACTGTGCGCCCCACCCAATGATGGGAATGTTCTTCAACGACTCCTTGAGAATGATGTAGATGAAGCCGTGCATGTTGTTGGTGTAGGCGATCCACCACAGGTACAGCCAGTCGGTGTAAAGTTGATGGTTCGCCATGAGGACCATACGGTCGGCAAAGTTACATTGCAGAGAGCCATCTTTGCGCTTGATGAGTTGACCGACCATGGTAGAGTCGCCAGATACACGGACGACAGTTGGCGCCCACCATTGGGTTAAGCAGGTGATGAGGATGGCGAAGCATTCTTTGGTATAAGCCATATAACCATCGTAGAATTGAGGGTCGATGAGCTTTAGGGGTGCACCCAGGAACTGGGAGGCGCTTATGCTGCGATGCATTAGTTGAGCTGTACTCCAAGAGCAGTCATGTACCGGCAAGCCTACGCTAATACTCCTGATAAGAAGGTCGAGGCCAACGTGAATGCTCTCTCCGCCTGTGTCAACTCGCCGTACCGTGGCGGGCCGGCTGGATGTGCCTCAACATTGTCTTTGGAGATTCGCAGACCCGCACCAAGGTCATCCTTCTTCTTCCTCTTGACAGATTCTGGAACCGGTCTTCTGGCTGCTGATTGGCCCGCTGGAGCAGCCGTCGAGGGCTTGGTCGCAGTCGGCTTAGGCGCGACGTTAGGCTTCTTGCCAGCGACTGTCGGCTTCTTCGTGGCTGCTGGCATCTTGGATGGTATCAAAAGCGCGCAAACACTGAATGTTCAAGCGTCAAAACATGGAACCTCCACCCCCAGTAACGGGCTACCCGCGACGTCAGTGCAGGGCCAACAGCTGGAGATCAGAACGGCCTCGCCTCTTAGGTCTCGCAAGACCCTGGTCTGTGGGCCGTGGTATGACGTCGATGTGTGGCGCTGTGCCACATGGTCCCTCAAAGCAAGATATCGCGCACTATAACTATGCCCACTTTGTATGGTTCAGGGGATTCCTTACTAAATCTATTCAGTAGATATCCTTCTCTCACCCCAGCATCGCCTACATTTCCTGCCATAGTCATCATTCATATTTGGGCTTAGTGGTAAGTAGCCCTTGCCAGCTCCTACCTTTGCGCGGTATTGATAGACTCTCCAAGTCTATGTAACTACACGCGAGCAACTACTATCATCTGGTATATGGTCAGACTGACAAGTTTTCATCAGAATCATATCCAAAACAACCGACATAGCCACCACGATGCCTACCGCCGCCAACAAGACGAATGCCACCAGGAACGTGAAGAAGGCTGCCACAGGCGCAACTAAAAAGCCTCAAGTCAATGGAGCCGCCAACGGCGCAGGGCAACCGCAGATGTCCCCATATACCATCATGGCCTCTCGAATCGCCAACCGAGTCGCCGAGATGGCCGAAAACATGACTTTTGTCGAACGCGAAAAGTAAGATACTTTTCCCCAAGTCTATCTTTGGACCATGTTCACTGACACAGTGTCTCCAACAGGCCTCAACCACAGCTCCAAAACGGCACGTCATCAGCCCAATCCAACTCTGGCCGCAAGCCTCCTCGGAAACTCGAACTGCGCATCCCCAACAACGGCGCCTCGCCCACAAACATCACCTTTAGCGCGCCATTCCTTGACAATACGCTGTCGAAACTGCTGTCGCTGCAAAATCGCATGTTGACGGTTAGCAACGACATTGCCGCGTGCGAGGATGTGGATGAAAAGACAAAGCAAGAACAGTTTGCTCAGAGTGCCGAGTTAAGCCGCATTATTGCGCTGATTTGCGCAGAGAAGGCTAGGCAGGGTGCTTGAGTATTTTGTTTTTTTCGCCCTTTTACTTCTCTTTTTCCCCAGGCTATGTGTGACAACAATTGTTGATCAACTACGTATGTGTTCTCTTTTTTTCTTCTCTTTTTCTCGTTTAGTTTTAAGTTGCGGGCGTTAGGTGGAAACACGTATGAAAGGATATGTTATCTATTGAAAAGCGGCTGGGTAGTATATAATCTGTACGAATATGATGAGATGATACGTAAAAACATCCAAGATGCGCATATTCTATTCACCAGTCCTAAAGTCGGGACTTCACACCCCCATTCCTTTGCGTTCAGCTACAAGCCACACGAAGGACCCTGAATACTCACTAGTTACTCCCTTTCTTCCCTTTACCATGGAAATGCGCGCATTTGCCACTTGATACTGCTACTCGCCGCGGGGCTAGAAACCTGTATCGAGACGATCGACAGACGCCAATCTCCTTTAGGTGACCTCAACGGCGGTAAATTATACGTCATACACGCATGCCAGCGAGGCTTGCGCTATCCCCTGGCTCCGAGAAACAGGTTCGACAAGCTGTCAGTGTGGCGTTACGCCCCCGCGTCTCGATCGGCAAAGCAATCAGGGCCTTGGGCTTTCTCTCCGATCTTTTGCTGGAAGTTCTGGACTCGTTTGACAGGACAACTAGCTTTTCTTACATACAACGTCGCTACTACTGGAATGTGACTTGGATTGTACTACCCTGAGTGAAAAACTGGACGTATATTGGAACTCCGTTCTTTTTTGTTACAATTACAAATTTGTTGATCTGCGAGCTTGAAAAGGAGGGATTGATCGTTGGTGATTTCGTCTTTTTGTTTCTTATCCGCGAAACATGACGAACTTCATTTCAAACATCATTTGGAATTCTGTCGAGGGCTTCGTGGATGCTGGGAAGAAGACAGCGGGTGAATATGGTGGCAATGCCTTGATCAAGGCTGGGGATATGATTGAGAATAGCGGCAGGAGTCTGGGAACCGGTGAGTTTGGTCTTAAAGTCTCATATGA
This sequence comes from Curvularia hawaiiensis, assembly GCA_026262405.1. Lineage (NCBI taxonomy): Eukaryota > Fungi > Ascomycota > Dothideomycetes > Pleosporales > Pleosporaceae > Curvularia > Curvularia hawaiiensis. The sequence continues at coordinate 7,491 of JAODYC010000251.1, forward strand.
AAGCTGCCCTAGACTCTATTTTAGCAATGCTGACTGTGTCGTTAAACAGGCATAGAAAAGAAAGCGACGAGCTACGGCAGCTCCATCACAGGCCAGACTTACAAGCCTTCGGGTAAGGCGCTGCCCTCGACTGCTCGCAAGCCAGCAGTGAAACGCTCGAATTCAACACCCGCAAGCACAAAAGGACCAACCAGTGGCTTACCCATAGGCGCAAAGAAATACCCTGGAGGCAACCAGGTGCGAGGTGCTGTTGGCGGGACCAAGAAAGCAGTCGGAGGTGTCAACAAAACCGTTGGTGGTGTCACAGGCAATGCCTCCAAAGTCACTGGAGGTGTCGTGGGTCGTGCAAACAGCACAGTCGGCACACTATCATCCACCGCCGCAAAAGCCCCGGATAGCGTTGTAGGCGGCGGACGCAAAGCCATTAATGGGGCTACGAAATCCATCCCGCCGTTCAAAGGCCCATCTTCTGGACCTAGTCTCAACAAGAACCTTACAAATCCCTTCTCAGATACCAATGGTATCCCTAAGCCTGCATATCCCACTGAGAAGAAGGCGGCTGTGAAACCGGGGCAGCCAAAGCCATTTACCCCGCCCGTTGAGAGCAAGAAACTTGACGCGAAGAAGCCTTACCCAGGCACCAACACGCTGCCAGGGACGAGTCGTACGCCGGTGCAGCAACAAAAGTACAAGCCGTTGCCTAGACTTGGCCCGCAGATTGGACAGGGACAGACTATGAAGCATATCGTTATATGAATTGGAGAAATGTCACTTCGTTTTTGGCGTTGTTCTGTATGTAGGTAATGCGTATGTAAGATTAGGTCCGAGGTACTGGGAATGAGCAATCTTGTATTAATAGTATGACCCGATATTACCTCCGCAACGAAGCTACTTCGTATGTTTGTTGGTTCTGCGTATGAACGGTGGATGCTGAAGAACACCTGACCATCCTAACAACCTTGATAAATTGGTGGGCCACGTAACCCTACTCCGCAGATGCAACCTAAGATTATATATGCGTTCAGACGATACTCAGTGTATGCACGGGCAGCTGGGGTTCTTTACTCTCGGCCAAACCACGGTGTGCGCGGGGTGACTTCCACTGGGTAACATTGCTCATCATTGTCGATCGCTCCACCGGACCCCACATCCTTTACCTCAACCAGTAGACCATGCACCTATCATGGACGGCGTGATGCGCCGAAGATGATCTCGGCACTGTATGAAGCATCCGGGGCGCAAAGCTTAAGTTTCTTATATATTCCCTCTTATCCGGCCGGCATGAGTCGCCCTCGTAGTTTGCGCCTTGTGTTGATTTCCTTTTGGTCCGTCCATTCCTTGGATGCGTACGATTCAACATGCCATTGTTCTCCGCCAGCAAAGATCACAACAACTCAAGTCGCGATGAAGAAAAAGCCGACACCATAACCGCGGAGAAGGACGCGGATGTGCCGATAACGGAGGCAATTGACCCAGTCATTGCAAAGCGTGTGCGACGGAAACTGGATACGCATGTCGTTCCACTGTTGGGAGCGCTGTATCTTCTCGCTTTTCTCGACAGATCCAACATTGGGTAGGACAAAAGATCAGCAGCAACTCACTCAAAGTCTATTGCTTACATAAACACAGCAATGCGCGCATCGCCGGTATGGAAGAGGATCTTCACCTCAGCAGTCACGAGTACCAATGGCTGCTGACAATCTTCTACATCGCCTACATTTGCTTTGGCTTCCTCATCATCATGTGGAAAGCTGTACCTCCCCACCGCTGGGCTGCAGGATGTGTTTTCATGTGGGGACTAGTCTCAACTGTGCAAGCTGCAGCTACCTCGTGGGCTGGAATGATGGTGCTGCGCTTTCTCATGGGCGTTGCAGAAATCGCTTTTGGACCCGGAGTGCCGTTTTTGCTGTCATTCTTCTATCTGAGAGATGAGCTCGGTCTTAGATGCGGACTCTTCCTGTCGGCAGCACCGCTTGCAAACACCTTTTCGGGGGCACTGGCGTACGGCATTACTAGCGGTAATCCTGTATTTGCAAAGTGGCGGGTGCTGTTTCTTGCCGAAGGACTTCCAACGATTGCGATGGCCGCTGTAACCTGGTTCTTTTTGCCAGACAGTCCAGAGAGGGCGCGGTTTCTCACTGAGGAGGAGAAGGCCGTTGCCAAAGCCCGTGGCGTGGTACAAGCGGGTGCGGGCACCCGGATTGGAAAGATTCAGTGGAAGGAGATGCTGGAGGCTTCACTAGACCCGAAATCCTGGGTCCTAGGTGTAAGTGAAGTCAATGGACTCTGCTGGTCGACTCACTCACAATTTTCTAGGTAATGTATTTTTCCGGCAACGTCGCGTTCTCGTCCCTGCCGGTATTTTTGCCCACCATTCTTAGTGAGATGGGATTCTCGCACGTCAACGCACAAGGACTCACCGCACCGCCTTTCTTCCTTTCTTTCATAACGGTCATTGTAACTTGCTACATCGCCGATCGCACACAGCAGCGCGGCATTGTGATTGCCGTACTAACGGCAGTTGGCGGTGCTGGTTATGTGATTCTGGCCACAACAAAGACTGTGGCAGCAAGATATTTTGGTGTCTTCCTGGCTGCTGCCGGCATCTTCCCAGCTATTGGCAATATTCTGCCATGGATCCTGAACAACCAGGGAACAGACACTCGGAGAGGCACTGGCATGATGCTCGCGAATTTCATTGGGCAGTGCGGCCCGGTGCTTGGGACTCGGCTGTATCCAAAATCCGAAGGGCCCTTGTACGTGAAGGCGCAGTCGATCTGTGCAGGATTCATGTTCTTGTTTTGCTTGCTTGCCATTCTGCTGAGGATTTTGCTAGCTCGGGAGAACAAGAAGCTGGACCTAAAATACGGGACTTTGGCGCAGCAGAAGGCTGCGATGCAGGAGGCTGCACTGCGTGGCGAGGCAGTGCATCATCAGGTTGCGATTGAGAACTATGGGCCACTGTACCGATACGTGCTGTAGAGAGAGCTGCGAATGACAAGTCGATGTACTGGTTTGTGTAGCTGTATGGATGACGAGTGATATGTAGAATGCCAGCCTAGAGCCAGCGTAGCGCAGACAAGTGCAGCGGGCATCCAATCGGCTCCGAAGATGGAGCAGTAGCCCAACTAAACCTGCCGTATCTGTCGCTCTGCCCCCGGCGCATCCGAAACAGGAAAGAGCGCACGCGACGTGTGCTGATTGTAAGCCGCTGCACCACCATGGGCAAATCCGAAAAAATGCCATGTTCTAACAGCGGAAAATTGCATGCGCATGTTGGTCAAGCGATCGGCATTTTCAACCATGGATACCGGGTTCGATGGACGTCAACGGTTCCCACATGCGAACTGCCAACAGGTTGGGGAGGCAGCTAGGCCGACGCCTAGACGCATGCACCGAAGCATTGGCCTCCAATAACGTCACTGCCGTTTTCCGTTGCAGTTGAACATCTCGTCGTCGCCCGTCGCTCGCCCTCTTCTGTGCTTCACCCTCTGTACGCCTGCGTGTCTGCTTCCCAGTGGCTCGCTGCTGCATATCCGCCCCAGCACTCCACCCTGGCCCCGCCATTGTCGCTATCTCAGCGCGCTCCTGATCACGATGCCGTCGAATTCGGCTGCTGGGCCTAGGCCCGACGCTGCGAATCCGGGCAATGCTTCGTACGCGACAGCTGCAGCATCGGATGCCGTTTCACGTCCCGGGCAAGAGGGCGCGTCCACTTCTGCCCCACCGAAAAAGAAGAAGACTCATCGGGGCGGCAAGAAGAGGCGCAACCGTCGTCAGTCCTTTGCTGCCGGAGCCGATCTGCCACAGGCTGACTCGATGGACGAGCGTCCCACCCTCGCCAACGTCGCCAGCCATGGGGGCAGCAGCAGCTTCTACCGCACCCACGGCAACCTCAGCAACACCAGCCTCGAGAGTGAGGCTCTGCTCGACCATCGTGAACAGCCCACCATACGAACGCGCCGTCCCAGCGTGCCCATAACGTCCATGTACCCACCTCAGAGGGGCCCGTCCAGCACAAACTCTCAGCGTCTGCAAGTCACCAAGTCAGGAAACTCACAGGGCCTGTCGCGCCGCTTGCCTACCACCGAGGGGCTGCGCGATAGCGACGCCGACGATGCCGACGATGCCGACAACGACGACGCCAACGACAGAACCCCTTTGATGAGCTCTTCCCATCGCGACATCAGGTCACGCGCAAGCTATGGCTCAAACAGCGGCAACGCACGTAGCAGGAGCGGTACGTCGGTGTCTGCTCCCAAGCATATGACTATGCCTGAACACCGACCCGATCTCTTCACTCAGCACCATTACTCTCCAACCAATCTCGACGAATACGATGTTAACAACCCTCCGTCGGTGCCCACCAGTCCAACCTTTGAGGCGCGCTCCGGACTGGACGATGTTATGCTCCCGACTGATCTTGACCGCATGTCAGATCCCGGGAGACCCACCAGTAGGAATCGCGATACGTTGATCAACATTGATGGAGAGGAACACGGGGGCTCGCCTCCTTCGGCGGGCGACTTGAGGCGCCGCATGACCACAACCGCACTTGAAGATGTCTGCTTCCCACACGAGGCCATGTCTGAAATCGGGCACGAGGATTACATGAACACTCCCATGACTGGTGAGCCTACCAGCCGTCGGAGGCGCCGTCGCTGGCCCGATCTCGACGTACTCCAGGCCTGGGCAAACTCAGAGAAGGAGCAGAGGACCATTGACGGTATGCGTATGCGTAAGGTGAGTGAACCACTCATGGTCGAAGGTCGCCTGCGTCCCAAACGACGCGTCTGGCACCGCGAAGCGAGCGATGCGCCCTTCCGGTTCACTTACTTCAACGAAACATTCGACAATACTATCCATAGCCAAAGTATCAGCGAACTGCTGCAACCCGGTCAGAGTTTCAGGAATCTGTTTGTCCCAGATCCCCCAATCCTTGACGACACCAGCTCCAGCTCCGACACGGAGGATGATATGCTGCACTCGGGCACCAATGGATACAGTTCGCGAGCAACAACGCGGTCGGCCTCGAAAGTAGACGGCAAGCAGTCTTCTGGAGAACAAACACGCTCCACGACACCGCGTCCCACAGCAGACACGCCGAAGCCCGAGGAGGACAAGCCGAAGCGTTATGGCCCACGGCCTGCGTGGTGGCTAGACGTCATGTCGCCCACCGAGGCCGAGATGAAGGTCATTTCCAAGACGTTTGGAATCCATCCATTGACGTCGGAGGATATCTTGATGCAGGAGCAACGCGAAAAAGTGGAGCTCTTCAAGCACTACTATTTCATCAACTATCGGACGTTTGAGCAGGATGAGAATAGCGAAGACTACCTGGATCCTGTCAACCTGTATGTTGTTGTGTTCCGAGAAGGTGTAATAAGCTTCCACTTCTCCTTGACACCACACCCTGCCAATGTTCGGCGTCGGATTCGCCAGCTCTCAGACTACCTGGTGCTGTCGCCTGACTGGATTTCGTATGCCATAATCGACGATGTCACGGATGCATATGCACCCATGATTCAAAAGATTGAGGAAGAGGTTGATGACATTGACGAAGCTATTCTACGTCTCCACTCGAGTGACGAGGAGCAAGAAGCGGAGAAGGAGAAGAGCCATAGCTACAACAACCCACACTATAAGGATCCGCCCGAGATCAAGTCGCAGCAAGACACGGGGCGGGACATGCTGCGTCGGGTTGGCGAATGCCGAAAGAAGGTGATGAGTCTGTACCGCCTGCTGGGTAACAAGGCGGATGTCATCAAGGGATTCGCCAAGCGATGCAACGAGCAGTGGGATATTGCGCCTCGCAACGAAATTGGCATGTATCTTGGAGATATCCAAGATCACATTGTTACCATGACGGGCAACTTGAGCCACTATGAGAAGTGAGTTTGATTGATTGATTACGTGTGTCGAGGCCGGCAACTAACTAGGCACCAGTCTGCTCTCGCGAGCGCACAGTAACTATCTGGCGCAAATCAACATTAGGATGAATGAGCGCCAAGAGAAGACGTCTGACATCCTGGGCAAGCTTACGGTGCTCGGTACTATTGTGCTGCCAATGAACGTGGTAACGGGTATCTGGGGGATGAACTGGTAAGTGTGGGAAACGTATGTGGGGGCCAAGATGACATGCTGACGGAACCTAGCCTCGTGCCCGGGCAAGATGTAGCGAATCTCAACTGGTTCTGGTCGATTACCGGAGGCCTGATTACATTTGGACTGCTTTGCTACTTTATTGCAAAGCGGGTGTATGGCATCGTTTGAGTAGCATTTGGTGCGTAGAAGGAAAAAAAAAGAGACGGGGAAGACGCAGTTTTTTGCATTTGCTTTGTAGGAAGAAGGCGTTGCAATGGCCGGCGTTTTGGCTGAGGAGTAGGGATGGTTATAGTGTTGGTATTGGGTTTCTGTAGGATTGAGATTGTACATACACACATACATAC
>JAODYC010000252.1:0-13696 GCA_026262405.1 Curvularia hawaiiensis
TCTGCGCCCTCGGCCTTCATCTTCATGACTATCTCTTCGAACCATTCCCAATATGTACGGATAGGTCCAGATGTGATATGCCGCTACAATATATCACAAATGAGCTTTGCAGATGCTGATTAGGATACAAGAGCGGAAAACGAATGGGTATTTCTATTCTCACGCTCTCGCAGGGCTGTGCATGTGACTCGGGTCTACTCTGTCCTATGCAGATGCTAGCATAGGATGCTATTGCCCTTTCCGTGGCAAGGTGGCGTTAGAGTTTATCGGCAACGATTTGTGTAAACTTGCGGTCCTATGAAGAGTGGATTAATCTACCAAATGAAACATGATAGTGGGGAGAATACGAATGACATGTACTACTTGCGCCCCTATCACAACATATCGCTAATACTAACCCTACATGGCCTACGCGTGTTCAGCCCCGTGGGGGCGAGACGGGAATCGTGGGGGCCTTATGCAGCCACTGCGACTCCTAGGTAGCCTTACGCGGTGTCAATATCAAGGTTGGTACAGCAGTGTGCGGTTTTGACACTCGCGTCAAATAGGCTGGATACGCATGCATCAACACTGCGAGCGACACAACAAGTAACAACATATCGCACGCATCAACAAGTCACAACTCGTTAACTGCGCCCACACACATTTAACTACATATTTCTTCCCTTCGTTCACCCTTGCTAGTATCCAATCAGGTGCCATGCCGGCTTTGCCCACTGCGCCTGGCGATATCTTCCAAGTTGATCAAAACAACTTGATCTGTATTCCCGCTCGCTGGACCACGGTGGCTCGTTTCTTTGTGCTCAATTATGCTGCACACGCATTCACTATCTGGTGCCGTCCGGGCGAAGCAACGATAGAGAAGATCTTCGCTATGGCGTTGGCCTTCTTCTTCCCAGTCTCAGGACTCAGTCGTGGTATCGATGCAATCTATCGCCATGCATCCTTTCATTGCGGTCATGGACTACTGAAAGGGTTGCTTGGGTTAGGCTCTAATAATTACGAAATCTACAAGGCTGCACGAGCAGGTGCTCTAGCGATTGTAGCCAGAGAACAAATCGACCTCCGCCATAAGCATAGACAAGACGCATCGAGTTCTTGTTTTGCACTGAACCACGAAAACTGGCAATATGCAACTCTTCGATGTACTCTGTAAGTCTCTTCAACACACTGCCGTTTTCCGCAGCTAAAGATACTAGTCCAAGACCTATCGGTAGCGTGCCATCAAACACCAGGGGTATCAGCCAAGCATACCAAATACGCGTGCAGGGTGATCACCAGGTCGACGTGCCAGATGACTTACGGTGGAGTCGCGAAATAAGTGGGCTGACCTCAAAGAAGAACAAATCCGGATATCGCGTTGTGGAACTATCAAGTGACTGGGCCAAGTACATCAAACTTCCTACTAAGGAGTATTCGAAGCTTCACATATCGCAAACTTCTAACCTACTTGCTACCGCCATAGCGGTATGTCAGATTCTTTATGCTGCGTATGAGCTTTCTAGAATCACTGGCGATCAACTAGATCGCTTTGGGTACTCTGCTTTTAGCTTGACCGTCATCCCGTACCTGGTCATGTCTTTTGTTAACCTCATAGGAAACCTGGCCACACCGACCTATCCTAGTGTGTATATGATTGATACATCTATTCTTAAAGAAGCTAAACTACGCGGGTACGAGTTCGACGGCTCCGTAGGCTATATTGAAGATGGCTCCTTACTACATGACGACCATGCAGCAGCCACCAAAGGATCGAGGCAGACATCAGAATACAGCATAAGGCCATACTCGTGCCAAACTGCTGCTTTTTGGGAGACTGAGCCAATGCACCGTAATAGCAGCACGAGTCAGCTCTACACCGCGCTACCAATCTGCTTCGACAAGGGGTGTCAGAAAAGCCACAGAGGGTCTCTCCAAGTCCCATCTGGACGCCCCGAATCAAAAGATGGTGGATTTACGGAGGATTTCTTCAAGTTTGGAACGCTGCTAGTTGCTGTTGCGACGCACATTACGCCGATCGTATACGTCGGTCTCAATTACGGGCCACCCAGTAGGCTGGATCAAAAAGTCGCTTTTCCGCTCTGGATCGGTTTAGGCGATGTATTTGGATTTCTTATAATCTATTACCGCGCAAAATCATCTCTTCTAAAGGCAACTTGGCTCTGGGTTCGGCAGAAATGTTGTTGTGGATACAGATTACAGCCACATGAGAAGGAGCACCAAATGCATTTCAGTCCGGTTCTTCTAATGATTGGGGCTGTTATTGGCATCGCGGTTGCATCTTGGAACTTCTACATTGTGGGTGGTCAGATTTTAGCGTTTGGAGACTGTATCAACGTGTCGAACGGAATGTAGTTAGAGCTTAGCTGCTATGAACTACCATCTAGTTCATAGTTCACGCACACATCGCGAACTCCAATCCCAGTACATCATCGACGATAATGCAGCTTTGGTCGACGATGTGTTCCAAAACCCTTTGACAGAAGTTCTCTACAGCTTAGTATCCTTTTTCCTATCCACGCTGCCGTATCCCTTTGCAAGGAGACTCTGGATTCCGATTCACATCAACAGTTCCTCGAGCAACCAAACGGAAACGGTAGAGCAGCTGGACTCTTATACCCACCTTTCGCCACGCTGCGGACGCCAAAAACCACATTGTCCTTGTGAATCGTCGCAGAAGTAAGGTTATACCACGTCACATTGCCGACCTCAATGACATTTGTCCAATGCGGTGCAATCGTATCGCGGTACACAATCTCGTACCCTTCAACGGGCAGGCCCTTGGGCGGCGTCCAGCGGAACTGGCTGAAATTGTCAGAGGCAGTCGTGTTGATGCCGACGTTTGTGGGGATGCCTGGGGCGTTGGCTAGACTCCACATGGCGCTTGCGACGACCTTTGCGGCACGTGTGTTGTACTCAAAGTCGAGCCACTCGACCAGGTCACCGTACTGCTTGCCATTGCGTATCGTGACGTTCTGGTGCTGTTGGGTGTAGTCCTCGTTTGGTTGGACAAAACGAACGCCTGTGAAGCCGGCCTCGAGGAAAGGTCGGTGGTCGCCGCCACGGCTGTAGCGGTCTAGGCGGTAGATGAGACGGACGGTCATCTCGGTGAAGGCGTTGGATGCCACTTCGTAGATGTGCCGGCCAAGATTGCGCGCTGGACTGTCGTTTTCCCCGCCGATGCTAAGACGCGATTTCTGGGTCGTGGCATTCTCCGTCAGCGGCGTGCCTTCGCAAAAGAGACGGATATTATAGGGGTCAACGGTGCCGTCCTCAGCTTTAGAGTTTCCAACCATGTCTAAATTAACCATGGATGCAATGTTGACGGATGCATTCTTGTAAGTCTGGGCTAGGTTTTGCGCACCGAGGAGTCCTTGCTCTTCGCCAGCAAAAGCAGTGAATACAATCGTCGACCGCGGCTTGTAATGCGCAAAGATGCGGGCGAGCTCCAGAGACACGGCAACCCCAGATGCGTCGTCGACAGCGCCGGGGGCATCTCCCTGGTAGTCGACTGGGTCACTGTTGCGTGAATCGTAATGTCCGCCTGTGACATGGTAACGGTCTGGATCGTCGCTTCCCCTCAATGTCGCAACCACGGTCGTGATATTGACGGGGAAGAGGATTCGCTCGTTGTCGCCAGGATACTTGATAAAACTGTTCCAGTCGACAGTCATCCTCCCCTCGCTCGCATCAGCTGCCTCTTGAAACTTTTCCGTGAGCCATGTCCTTGCGGCCCCGATGCCTCGGTTGGGATCGGTCTGGCTGGACAGAGTATGGCGTGTGCCGAATGAAGCAAGCTTCCGAATTGTGGTTTCAATGTTGTCTCGAGATATCTGCGAGATGATGTTCTGGAGCTCCTCGCCGGGCATCTGCTGCTCCAGGGGCTTGCCTACTACTGGCGCGGGCCATTGCTCGGTGCTGGGAAATTGATGGCGATGGCGGGGGTGGATAGGAGTGGAGACGGTGGCTTGGAAGAGCGTGGCCGCGTAGACGGCGAGGATCGAGGCTGACCACATACTATCGAGGGGGAAGAAACACGGCCCTGTCAAGACGATGATGCATTACCCTTTGCATTCTGTACGGTTTATATCTCGTCAGCGTGGCCATTCTCCTCTTTGGCGGAGCCCATTGCACTCCGGTATCGCCATATCTTCGCGTCACTGTACAAGATATCGCAATCGAGGAGATGCGGGTTTAGTCTGGATGGCGGGGAAGCATGTAGATCTGTGTTGTAAGGGGAAGCTGGTAAGGCTACCAAGGCGCCAAATGGAGACACGGTGTGACCTTCGGCAACTAGCTGTAGCCTCTACTGTATTCTTTGCTTGGCAACGGTTCCACGATACGATACGACACGGCTCTCTCCGTGGACTGCCGAGATACGACCTGTGAAGTCGTCTTGTCTTCAAGTCTGGGAGACAGGTCAACAACACCAAGCGTTTGCACCATGTCGGCCCCCCTGCGGCTGCTAGCGAGATTAGCCTGGTCGCGGGAATAAGCACTGTCATCTTATGCTCGCCAGCAAGCTTGACTGCATCGGATCTCGCATTGTAAGCATTTCTTCGGGCAGGTAAACAGCGGCATAAAGCGTGGCCCCCGCTCGTCGGGTTGATTGGGTCCGCCTTTTGACGGCGGAAAACTGGCGGGCCGCTTTAACCACGTGGAAAGAGGAAGGTCCTGTCAAAGCTCGCCTAGTGACGTCAGGCGCTTAGCATGCAGCAAGACAATTGTCCAAGCAAGTGTCTGCCAGATAACAAGTCGTGTCTGTGACCTGCGAGGCTGTCTCTGTCATGTTTATACTCGGAAAATAATAGCGACAGTCTAGTGCAGTTCTAACAGCGGAATCCTCAATTTCATTCGACTACACGCATCACATTGTCGCACCACGCATGACTTCTACCATCTCGGCCCGACCAATGGCGAAGTAGTCCAATTTCCACATGGCGCTCCACTGACTCCCAGCCCTCCAGCCTGTTTGGCTTGCTTTGTTTGGTCTTGACGTGCCTTATACACGCACGTGTAGGCGGTTCCTGGGGTTAGCTAACGCGAACAAGAAGGTCAAGCGTCTGGCATCACTTAACCCTTGCGACAAATCCCGAAGCAGAAACCCACCAGAAGGGGCCGGAGCGCCATCCTGCACATCAATATACACGGCCGAGATCAAGTGAACAACCACTGGTCAACGTGAAGTCGACTACGCTACCCATTGGGCGTCCGTGGCTGTACCGACCAGGGCGCTTGTGTGCATTAACGGACATGAAGACTGGAATAGCAGTTCATTCATGTAGCTAAAGTTTGGCGATACTCAATGTGAACGTATCTGGAAAAACGCCGGTTAGCGTAAGAGAGCGTTGGCAACGAACAATGGCACATCTGCCATGGCAGGCAGGGCTGCCACCAAGTACAAAAGGCAAGACATGGCGCCGTCAATCTCGAGCCACCACAGCCAGCTCATCACTTCTTCTTCGCATCTCATCACAGCTTCCATTCGCTCGTCTCCTGCTGCTGCTATCACATATCGTTCAAGATGAAGGCTTGTGCTCGTTCTCTCCTCGCCTTGGCGGCTCTCGTCTCTACCACCCTCGCTGCCCCAACCCAATCCAAGAACATTGACCTGCACGACGTTCTCGCCAGCGGCCTCACCATCCCAGAATATGTCGCCCTGATGGAGAGCGAGAACGTCGAGGAGCGCGATCTCACCAAGCGCCAGTACAACGGTGACACATACAACCAGCTCACAGACGGTACCGCGTGCCGACCTATCTCAGTCATCTACGCCCGTGGTACCAACGGTGCCGGAAACGTTGGTGAGGCCGGCTCGGAAGGCCCTACCTTCTTCAATGCCATTGCCGCTCGCGTTGGAGGTATCAGCCGCTTGGCCATCCAGGGTGTAAACTACCCTGCTTCTGTCATCGGCTTCTTGGCTGGTGGTGATGCCCAGGGAACCACTACCCTCTTCAACCTGATCAACACTGTAAGTAACTCTGAGAACCGTAAACATTGAGCTTCTACTGACTTTTTTCCCTTAGACTGCCTCTCGCTGCCCCTCGACCAAGATTGTTGTTTCTGGCTACTCGCAGGGTGCCCAGCTCGTCCACAAGGCCCTCCAGCGCCTTAGCGCTGCCCAGGCCGCGCGCGTCAACGCCGTTGTGACATTCGGCGATGCTGACCGCGACACCTCGTTCGGTCTCGTCAACGTAGCCAACACCCTCATCATCTGCCACCAGGGCGACCTGATCTGCGAGAACACTGCCATTCTCACTCCCGAGCACAGCAACTACGAGCAGGACGCACCAACTGCTGCTGCCTTTGTCGCTGCCCGTGTTTAAGATGCATGAATGATGGAACGAAATGGAAATGAGACTGCGATTATGTTTGGAAAAAGGAAATCCCTGGCAAATTTTCACTTGTTTGAGGGACATTAATATTCTTGTTTATAGTATTTCGATTCAATTGACGCAGCAAAGTCGTTTTTATCATGATCATAACCCCGTATGTGTGTGTAGTCTTGCTACACAGAGACATCGTGATGCTTTTCATCCAAACATGTGTTTCCCCCCCTTTCCAGCTTCTATCCCTAGACACATACAAAGCCCACATTTTGTCCAGTCTTCCCCATCGTCAGTCGATTTCTCACACGCGAAAGAACGAAAAAAGCGCTAAAAGTTACTTACCACAGTCGTCATGCGTTTTTGCTCTGTCTAATAGCGTACTTTAGCATGAGCATTGCTGAAGAAAGGGTATATAAAATAGATAGACATACCCCAGGAGGACAGTCGCAAACATCCTCGAATTTACGCCCGTTATGGAAACCAGAAATCTTTTTGTTGGAGAAAAAGCAAGAAATGTTAGTCTAGTGTGGCAAGGAGAACGAGACTATCGTGTAAGTAAGGTACATACAGATCCGATTCCTGGGCAAGGTGGATGTTGAGCGTGCGTGCTGGAAACGGCTAGGAAGAGGAGGGCGAGAAGTCTCATGGTTGGGATGGGGAGAATATACGTGTGGTTTGAAATTTTACAAGACTCGTAATAGAAGAGGGAGTGTGATGTGGGAGGGATGTGGGAAATTCTGTTTGCACTGTAGAAGAATTGACATTGATATATACTTAGAAGACTTAATTACCTAGTTGGTTTTTCTTCACCCGTGTTCTCAACATTTGCATGCAATTTCCCATCCATTCCAGCGGTGAGGCGTTCTTGAGGTTGCTTTGTGCTTTTTCCAAGTTGGTCGTGGGTGGCGGTGAGCCGAGTGTACATGAAAAAAAGCAATGGAGGGTTCGATGTGGTGTTGATCAAAAGGAGGTGCGTTGTATGATGTAAAGTGCCCTGTGCGGACGAAGCAATGCAAAAGACTTAGGTGAAGAGTACTCGATCTATGTGCTGAATAGGAAAGAGAGCATGGTAGGGATGGGCCATCTTTAAGTCTGACACAGCAAACTTTATTAGCGAGACGCCATCGAATAACCTTTTGGGAGATGTTGCGTGGAAAGCGACTCTTGTTCGCGGTAGTGATTAGCCTGGGGCTCTGATGATTCAGTAGGTCTGGGATCCTGTGGGAGCAAAAGGTAATATCTAGAGCTCTTAGCCAAAAAGCTGACTAGATATACTCTGACAGATTCAATGCTTTAGACAATCTAAATCGTTGCATCATCAGAGATGACTAGAGGTGAGGTTAATAACTCCGCCTGAGCAGCTTAGCTCAATATAAAAATAGCTTTTTGCAAAAATCAACTTGCAATCTACATAGAAAGTACTCAGTACACGTTAGGTTGCTAGTTTTTCTTTGTCAGATTCTAGATTCAGCGAGTCTTCTGTTGATTCGTTAGGAGTTCTGGTTTATGTTGGGGAATAATACTAGATGTTGGTTTGGGGATTAACATGAGGACAAATTTGATCTTGCGAGAAGCAGCTTTGCCATACCACATATGGCGACTTGCGCGGAAAGCACAATTCGGTCTTTAAAGATTGTAATACGGTTGAAACACAGTGGTTGGCGTCGATGTAGAACTCCATGTCGTCCGACAATCTCGCTCATAATCACGCAATACCGCCTCCTACTTGTGTCTTTTTTCTTACATACTCTGATTTACATAGACAGTTAGCTTGGGATTCCTTCGCCCCACATGGGACTCACAGATGGGGAAGTGGCGCTTTTTGGCGTTGAGGCTCTGCCAGGGGTGAAGAGTGAACAATGTGAAGTGTTATTCTGTCTGATATGAAGAGACGGAGGAGAATCTTATATTGAGAGGTGTTTAGGGGAGGAAATTGGATAAAGAGTGAGAACATGTATCTGCATGACTGAACAAATTTGTGATGGAAACAGCCCTCTTACCCAGCACATGGTACCACTTGCGATCAAGAAAAGGTGCACAAGGGAATACATGTACGTCTACATAAGATGTTGTCAATGCTCAATGTTACCTGCATGAAGTCGCAAGGGACGTAGGTACACGGGTCCTTGGCACACGGAACGGAAGCATACCATGACTGGGGATGTAAACTCTATCTGACCCGACAACGGCAAGACATTATCCTGCGTTGTCAGCTCGTTAAGGAAAGGGAAACGGTGTAATCGGCCGAATATCCATGACCGAAAAGAGCCATGAGCGTAATACCTACCTCACTCCCCAGTCTAAATACTATTCGCCACTCTGACGCTCTACTACCCCGACTGCCTCCCACACAAGCTACCTCAAACAGCCCCCTCCAGCCCCGTCGTTGGCGCACAACCCCAAAACCAACGACGGCTCCAGGAAAAAAAACTTGTTCAAGTGTAGTAGTAACCTCCGAGTGTATCCCAAAAGGGGTCCGGGGTTCGGCGGACTTTGTCCAGCGCAGGGTGCACCGAGCGGTCGCGCCCAGCCCTTTAGCGCAGATGTCGTGCTT
Source organism: Curvularia hawaiiensis (assembly GCA_026262405.1). Lineage (NCBI taxonomy): Eukaryota > Fungi > Ascomycota > Dothideomycetes > Pleosporales > Pleosporaceae > Curvularia > Curvularia hawaiiensis. The sequence goes on from JAODYC010000252.1 coordinate 8,884, forward strand.
TGCCCCATTGAAAACACCAAAGGCAAAAAGGTATCAAGGAGAAAAAAAATTGGGGTATGGCACGCCAAGCAACAATTGAAATGGCGCGTTTTTCTTCTCAACAATCTAGATGGCGGGAAGAGAGAGTTGATGTCTTTTATATAACTTGAGAGAGTTTTTCTGTTACCTTTGGTTTTTTTTCTATTTCGCCAATTGAGATACCTTTTTCACCTCTTTTGTATATATACCTCCCTCCACCCTCGTCGCTTGAGCCGCCATGTCCTCAGCGTCGTCCCTCTCGGGCCCAGCCGGGTCTCTCAAAGGCACGGGGCCCTTCTTTCGCTCGGTGCCATTCCAGATCCTCGTCGCATGCGGCGTATCCTTCACCGCGCCTGGTATGTGGGATGCGCTGGGTGGACTGGGAGCTGGCGGTGCTGCCGAGCCATATGCGGTGTCTGCTGCTAATGCGCTGGTATACGGTCTCTTCGCCATTGTATGCGTAGCCGCTGGTGCGATTAACAACCGCATTGGACTCAAGTACGGGCTTGCGCTTGGTGCGATTGGGTATCCGCTGTATGGCGCGGGACTTTACACGAACAACGTCTCAGCCAACACGTGGTTTATGCTGTTTGGATCTGCGCTGTGTGGAATCAGCGCGGGTTTCTTCTGGGCGGCGGAAGCAGCCATTATCATCGGGTACCCGTCCCCTGGCGACCGCGCGTTTTACCTGGCTATCTGGCAGACTGCGAAGGCGCTGGGCCCGATTGTTGGCGGAGCGATTAACCTGGGATTGAACGCGAATAAGAAGACGGTTGGATCCGTGTCGTCGACAACGTACATTGTCTTCATTGTCATCATGTGTCTCGGCTTGCCTGTCGCTTTGTGTCTGAGCCCAGCGCACAAGGTCTGGCGACGCGACGGCACACTGATTGTCACCGAGCGGGCTGTCAGCTGGGGAGCTGAGTTCAAGGCTGTAGGCAAGCTGTTCATCAGTCGCCGGATCCTGTTCTTGCTGCCGGCCTTCTTCATCTCCTACTTCTACAACGGCTTCATGAGCACCTGGCTCACGACTTACTTTACCGTACGCGCCCGTGCCTTTTCGAGCTTCTTTACCAACTTTGCCGGAATCTTCTCGTCGTTTATCATTGCGTTTTTGCTCGATAACCAGAAGATTCATATCAAGACGCGTGGACGCATTGCTTTTTGCAGCATCATCACTTTGCTGGTGGGAACCTGGATCTGGGCGACGATTCTTCAGAAGCAGTTTTACGACGCGGCCGAAGCGCCTGTATTTGACTGGTTCCAAGGCGGGTTTGGCAAGAGCTATGCGCTGGTGTTTTTCTGGCAGTTTGGTGGACAGGCATTCCAACAGTTCTTGTACTGGCTGGTCGGACAGTACGCCACGGATCTCTCCAACTTGAGCCATCTTACTGGTATCCTGAGAGGTGTCGAAGCACTGGGTCAGACGGTTGCTTGGGCGTAAGTTTTGTTGCTGTTTATGAATGTATGACCATGGCTAACAACTACAACAGTATGCAATCCGAAGGCGGCGCAAACCACTTTGTCAGCATTGGTCTCAACTTTGGCATTACAGTCTTGTGCGTATTCCCCACGTGGATCATCTTGTCTGAGTTGGAAAAGAGCCACGAGGTGCAGGTTACCGAGGAGGTGGCCAGGGAGCACACGTTGAAAGATACGGCGTGAGTGGAGGTGGAGTAGAAGTAATATGACGTTATATAGATAGTTTAGATGGTAGATACCCACGTTGAATTCATTGCAACAATCACAGCCATAGAGCGAATTGCATAAAGTGACATGGACGGGCTGTGCCTAGACTTGAGTATTGTAGAAGCTTACGAGGTGACTACATTACACAGTCAACACTGTATCTACCTCTTAACTACTGGACCATAATGCTGCGTACGGCATGCAGCCGCTGTTCTGGTTACAAGAATAGTTTCCCCAACCCTGAGTTCCAATGTACCCTAACGCAGGCCCATCTACTTCGTATCTGCCCTGCATGGTCTTGGCAGCTTCTGATCCGGCAGTGTGGGTCATGACATGGTTGCCCCGCTGCATGCGTGTATGCACCCCACGCAACTCCAACAGCTCCAACGGCGTTGACTATAATGTCAGTCGAAGCGAGCTGGAGACAGGGCGTGGTAGGATAGGTTTGTTGGTAATATTTGGAGTACTCGTTGTCTTGGCAGGTCAAGTAGTCCAGCAGATATCAGTCACGTGACGGATGCGCCCCGCGCCCTTGCTGGTGCCCCGCTCGTCTTTGCTTTGTTACGTACGAGTACGTCATTGGCCTTGAAGCCCACGGTCCTTGTCGGAGAGAGAAACTTGTTGTTACCCCAACAATGTTGTGCTAAGAGAAGAGTGATACTATAGCGAGCAATGGCTCCGGCGACTAATTGGGCACGAAGATAAGATGCGTAGAAGTATGTATACGCTAACACATTAGCTTACAAACTTAGTAAGAGATTCCTAGCTCTTACGTAGAGGAAAATGTATCCCAGCATACCATGTGTCCTAGCACGTTATGAGTGACATTACATACGCATGTGCTCAGCCTTAGCCCCTCGGATTGCACCTGCCGATTGCCCTCGCGGCCTCACTTTCCTTTGTCTCTTACCTCGACTCGACCTGCAGAGAAGACCAAACCAACCACGGCAACATGGCGTCGGCAATACTCAAAAAGTCACTCAAACTAGCGCTCATCCAACTGGCGTCGGGCGCAGACAAAGCAGCAAACCTCCGGTCGGCGCGGCAAAAGGTGCTCGACGCCTCGCAAGCCGGGGCGAAGCTGGTGGTGCTGCCCGAATGCTTCAACTCGCCGTACGGGACAAAGTACTTTGACAAGTACGCCGAGACGCTGCAGCCGTCGCCGCCGGCGGAGTCGCAATCGCAAACGTTCCATGCGCTGTCGCAACTGGCGCGCGAGGCGGGGGTGTATCTGGTGGGAGGCAGCATACCGGAGCGCGACTCGCAGGACAGCAAGAAGCTGTACAACACGAGCCTGACGTTTGCGCCGAGCGGGGAGCTGATTGCGACGCACCGAAAGGTGCACCTGTTTGACATTGACATACCTGGCAAGATCCGGTTCAAGGAGAGCGAGGTGCTGTCGCCGGGGAACAAGATTACGCTGGTGGAGCTGCCCGAGTACGGCAAGATTGCGATTGCCATCTGCTACGACATCCGGTTCCCCGAGCTGGCCATGATTGCGGCGCGCAAAGGCGCGTTCCTGCTGCTGTATCCTGGGGCATTCAACCTCACGACGGGGGCGCTGCACTGGGAGCTGCTGGCGCGGGCGCGGGCGACGGACAATCAGGTGTATGTGGGACTGTGCAGCCCGGCGCGGGACATGGAGGCGGAATACAACGCGTGGGGCCACAGCATGGTGGTGGACCCGAATGCGCAGGTCATGGAGCAGCTGGACGAGAAGGAGGGCATCTTGATCAAGGAGCTGGAGGCGGGCAAGGTTGAGGAGGTTAGGAAGGGCGTGCCGCTGTATGGGCAGAGGCGGTTCGACGTGTATCCTGACGTCAGCGAGGGGGGCAGGTTTGAAGAGTAGCAGACGGCGAGGCTAGGAAAGAAAAGAAAAGAATGGATAGCATCATGGCGTGCAGTGCTGGAGGGAAAAGTGTTTGTCGCCAGCGGGTGTGAGGAGCGTGATGTTGAATTGCTGCATGCGAAGTGAGGGTACGTGTTGACGTGTGGCGCGGTAACAGGACACGCTCATGTACAAAGACAAGCAGCTATCAACAGTAAGTAAAAGACCAGCAGTGACCACTGCAGCGCCTTTTCGAGCTGCGTCGCAGGTGCTGAGAAGACAGCACATTATCAATGCATGCTAATCACCTGCGACCACTACCGCCATTTTGCAGAACCGCCGCGAGTGGTGAGAACAGCGTGCATAATAGATGACTGACGACGACTCGAGGCCTGCGCGGGCGGGAAAAGGGCGCTCTTCGAGGCGCGCAGGCGGCCGGGCTGGGGGGAATGGGCGGCAGCGCGCGCGCAGATGGGGGCGGCTGTAGCGAGGGCGCCCTGTCACTTAAGCCCAGCAGCGCCCGCCCTCGCGCCTCTCCCCTCGCCCTCGCCTTCGCCCGCCTCGCCCACGCTCCTCTCCACCACCAACCCGTCGCCCGTGTCCGACGCGCCAACTCGCCCCAACACGTCGCCATGGCGCCTGCTGCCACCAAGAAGAAGGAGCCTACGGGCGACCTCATGATTTCGACCGCCGAGTACAAGAAGACGCGCGACTCGGTATGTGCCCGTTACCTCTCCTCCTTATCATCCGCTCGTCTTGTTTTTCTCAACCCGCGACGCGCCTGCTTGCTGCGTTATCGTGTCGCCATGCCACCACCATGTCCGCACGGCCAGCTCTATCCCCGCGCCACCCACACCCAGCCCATCCCTCTGCTGCCATCATCCTGATCGCCTCGTTTACGCGACTCGGAAATGGGCGCTTCCCCAAAATCCCGCCCTGCGCTTCTGCCCAAGCCGCCCGTCGACGTGACGACAGCGCGCCCACTATTGCGCCCGCATGCAAAAGCTTACTCTCACGACCAGGTCATTGCTTCGCTCCACAACCTGCAGGCCGGCCTGATCCACGTCCAGCACGGCATCACCGATCTTCTGACAAACTACCGCAAGCACTGCGCATCCGTCCTCGGCGGCGAGGAGGGCGAAATCCCGCCTTTCAACGATGTAGCCACCGTCGCCGCCTCGGTCATGGAGGCCGGCAGAAATGCCATTGACGAGACCAAGCAGCTCGTCGCCCCAGTCGACAAGTCGGTCGAGGCCACCAAGGGCAAGAAGCGCAAGC
>JAODYC010000253.1:0-12019 GCA_026262405.1 Curvularia hawaiiensis
TCGCTATACAGACACGTTAACTAGTTCATATAATCATACACGGAAAAAAAGAATTTGACGACCGACACCTCACCTAGGTCCAACCCCGGGAACACCAAGATACTGGACCACCATATTCAAAACCTGGTCCAATAGCCTTGGCTGCTTCTCCAAATCAGGATAAACCTTTTGAATGAACGGCTTCGCATACGCCGCCACCTCGCTCTTACTCTTTGCCAGTCGGACATACGGCTCCAGCGCGGAGATGAGCGTCCAGCTCGGCGCAACCCTTTCTTACCCTGCTCCATGACAGCGCCAGTAGCCGCAGCCGCAGCCGCCGGGCTCGTCATGCGCTCAGGAACCCGGCTGACGTAGGTGCAGCGGTGGAATACGCGCCAGTCTTTAGTCTTGGCATCCTGCTTCTCGACCTTGAGAGACTCGTTGAGCGAGCACAGGACGGAAGCGTCGGGGTTAGAGGATTGCAGCCAACGCGTATCCACGACCTGTTTGAAGAAGGCGGCTGTAGCGTCAACGCTCGGCTCGAGCCAAAAGCTCATCCACCAATACGTATCCACAGCTCCGGGTCGCTTGACCCATTCTTGTGTCATGGAATCCTGCTCCCAAATGTCGATGGGCAGGGGCATGTCAACCTGTAGTTCGAAGGAATCCTCAGAATTGGACTCCTTTTTCAGCATCAAGTTAAAATGCGTCGCGACGAGGGCGACGAGATTGGTGGTAGCCAGGCACGCTGAGACAGAAACCTCAGTATCCAAACTGCGTCATGTGCCCATGCGTGTTGCCGCTGACCTCGAGCTAGACAAAATTCGTGACCGAAAGCGTCTTCTGGAAAGTGCCGCCATCTGCCGTCTACACATACGAGTTGCAGATGTTCCGCTTGTTCCGCTTGGGTAAGTCTTTCCAGCCCAGCTTGCCCTTATCGATGGAGCCAGCAAGAGAGAAAATGGCGAAGTTGACACTGGAGAGATCGTAGCGTTCATGCTCTCCGGCAAGCTGTTGCTCGGCGCGGCGGATCCTGTCCTTAGGCCTCACTAGGCTTGAGATACGATACGTCCCGGGCGAACCATCTTTCCCTGCCATAGGATACGACGGGTCGGCTTTGAGGCCGCATTTACCGTCGAGACAGCCCTGTTTCGTATCCATGGGGTTGATTTTCAACGAAACGAGGTTGCGGTCTTTGGGCATATCGGGATTGGGCCTCATCTGGTAGGCTGCGAGGGGCTTGACTGGCCCCCTCAACTTCAAGCGGAGACAACAAGCACTCTCTTGACTGCGCCCTTAACCTCACCGGAGGTCACCTGGGTCATGGCGCTCAAGCTCAACGAGGTCTCCCACTTTGCTCCGACTCCTCTGCTGTAGGTTACGTTCGCGTCGAGAGCTGTACGAGTAGCTGCATTTTGTCGCTTTAACAAAGCGGATGGTGCTAGTAAAGGGACAGTCGTCGCGCGACACAAAATTCTCAGCGGGGATTGGCGAGGCACCCTCAATGTATCCGATGAGCGTGGGAGATGTCTACACTTGGCCGACCCATTCGGTGACGAGCGCTCAGTCGCCCGAGTTGGCGTCGATGAAGCCATAGACGCGCTTGAGCGACTCTTCTATGCTGCCAAGATCGCCGTACTCGCCAATCGACGGCCGCGAGCCGAGCCGGACCTCCGCGCCAGTTGTGGGGTCGACCCTGGCTGGAGTGCCTGGGCTACGCATGCAGCATCCAAGCCAACGGGCGCGCCCGATACGACCAAATCAGGCGTGCCATCGCTAACCACCGACAGGTGCCAACAATGAATTGAATCGTTGCAGAGAGAGGGTGAATGTTGTTCTGGCGTTGCTGCAGCGTTTGAAATAGGTGATTCGGATGATAGATTTGGCCTGACCGCGATTGGTTTCACAGTTTGGGCTTTGAGCATGGATTTGCCCAACAAGCAGCAGCTGCCTACAGTGTGTCTCGGCCTGAGGGCTTGGAAGGCGGAAGAATCTGAAGCTGCGTGAACCCATTCGGAGATGGAGAGAATGGCGCGACATGTGCGGGGCCATGTGCTTGGTCTGTAAGTTCAAGAAACCAGGGCGTGGGAGCGTTATTGACGAGACTCAGGCCTCATGCCCCCAATCAATACTTCTCGCAATGGAAACATGCAGCCCTGGATGAAGTGTGCAGCATGATAGGAATATAAAAAACTCAGATCACTCAACTCCGTGGCAATTCCAGGCTTGACGCACGGGACTCCATCATGCACTACGACAGCCCCTCGGAGTTGGTCACTCCGCCAGTTTCTTACCGAGAGCAAGTGGGCAACGTCGACAACAAGGCGGTTCGGCTTCTGAACGAACTTTACCCTGCCCCAAGGTGGTATGAGCTAGTTAACCGACGGTGTAGCAATATACCCTGCTGGAAAGAAACATGGACTGAGTAAAAGATACTCACCAAGGAGCACAATTTGACATGATCTACCGGCGGTGAGATACTGAGTGCTTGAGACTATGTTGACCTTGGAACAAACGGATACTACCACGCAAATACGCATGTTGAGTCGACTAGCGATTCTAAAACCGTCACCTTCAAGATGGACGCTTATAGTGCCACTTCACGCGTTGCCAATCTCAGAGCAAACTTTCACCTCTGGAACACATCTGACTGGGGTGTTCAGACGGGATGGGAGAGAATAGCGGATGTTAGAGGGTCCTGGTGGACCACGGCACGAGGGGAGCAGTTCGAGAAACGGATCCAGTTTGCGCAGCCGTTCAAATCTGCCCCAAAGGTAGTCAACTTTATCTATCAATTTTGCGTCGAGAAGGGGAACTGGATCCACATTTCGGTGTTACCCAAGGACGTCAGCAACACTGGGTTCACTATGTGCCTCTACTCATGGGCTGGTAAGCCGTGTCGTCTCATTCTGCATCCTCCGACATGATCGACCGAAGAACATCGTCCCTTTTTCTAGACACTATGTGCCAAAACCTTGATACCTACTGGGTAGCACACGAAGCAGATGATCCTACGATCCGCTCTGGTTGCCGGGAACCGTCGGAACACGGAGGCCCTTGGGCCACGGAAGACCGCGCTACGCTTGACTACTACTCGCCCCTTAGCTCCAGGCCACGCGAATTTTTTTGCGGTTTCAACCATGTGAATGTTCGTGGTGGAGTGAATGTCCGGTTCACATGCGAAGCTCTGAGCTGGAACGAGCGCTCGATTGATATAAAAATCTCGGCATGGGAACAAGAGAGCGCCTATCATAACATGGGAGCTTCTTACATCGCTTTGTTATAGAGTCCATATAATGTTAGAGATAGTATGTAGTGAGCGAAGCGAGCCAAGACAACGCCGTAGTATATATTGCATCCTACGGGTAAGCGCCGCACTCTTGCTGTTTACCTCGACTCACTTCCTCTATCAATTCTTCCCCAACAACTTCAGCTAGACGTATCAAAGAAACCTCACGTACAGCTTGCAGTTGTAGCTCTTGAACTCCACGCCAATCTCTCCGTATGACGCGCTACAGCCATCTACGAGGCCTCTGAAACTTTGATATGCATACAACACTTCAGGCGACCTTCACCCGCAGATACTATGAACAATGCACATAAAAAGTGAGTGATTGTTGAGCACATACTTGAACTGATCGCGTGAAGAACCTCTCCCCCTGCAAAATATGGCCGATATCCCTGATATTTTCTGCGTGTTCAGCGTTCAGATCACATGGGCTTAAACTAGGCCGGTACATTTTTTTCGCATTCGGAACAGTTCGAAGTAGAAGCTAATCACAGGGACGACTATAAAAGAGCTCTCTGTGAGGATTTCTCAATTGGTGAGGGCTGACAACCAAGGATTTTCAAGACAATTGAAGCACTACACCAATCAATGTCAACAGTAGGTAAGGTGCCAAAAATTATTGTATTGCTTGAGCTATCCAGGCTAGCTGATATGCAGGGTCTATTGTATCGCTCTTCACATGCCCGGCTCGCATGTAAGCTCCATAAGGGTAGGCAAAGCCTGACCTATAACAAAAGTATAGTCTGACCCCGTCTAACAACAAGCCTCTACACCCATATAATACCAGGAACACTAATTAACTGCACTATTGGCACTATTAGCGCTGCTAGTACAGTATTCAATTTCACGAAATTGCAACTTACGCAGTATCGTTGAAGATTGCCGTTGTTAGAGGATACTCCCCTGAATTCGCACAGCGGAGCAAGCGAACCAACACTTTGCTGTCTCGCTACATCGCACTACGTTACAGCATTAGAGCAAGCAAATACTAGTTACTTGATAAGGGCCTAACTTACGAGATAGCCTCTGAGGTGCTGAGGCAGTTAGTACTTATAATTCTAGCTTAAATAGTATAAGTTTACTTACAGGTCTTGTGTTGCAGATATTCGGCATGTAGGCAGTAGCACAAGTGTTCGGGTAAGTCGTTTGGGCGAGTGCGCCGGCAAAGAGTGTGAAAAAGAGCAGCTTCATTTTGGATATGAGTGTAGAAAATCGGGTTAGAGTTTGAGAAGGGTTGTTGACTTGGAATGAATCTGTAAAGATACCATAGCCTTCGGGTATTATAACTGTGTTTATATAGGTTACGTAGATAGCGCTAGCTTTAGAATATAATAATGGTCTTTGATTGGGGGTGTAGTACGACAAGGCGCTGGCCGAGGCGGTCAACGTGCGCACGTCCTAATCGGCTCTACATAAGACCCAAGTGCTGACTGGCCCACCCAAACAGTACGTAGCAGAGTAAGCGCTAGTTAGGGCTAACAGTGTTCTAGAAAGGCTATTAGCAACAAAGTTATATTACTCCGTACAGTGTTGCCAGTTAAGCCGAACCCGTGATCCCAAGCGACAGAGCAAGTGATACTTTGAGCTTCTTTCAACTTCAAAAGGATGGTAGCGCATGACTAGGAATGTTTCATTCGCAAACACACTAGCCTATGCTCTCGCTTCGCCAACATGGCGAGCCAATATTCAAAAGAACGCGTCTTATAAAATCGCAAACATGCATTGATGAGGGTTAGTTTCGTAATCACTAACTTCGTCGTATAAATCTCATCATCCGCTTTCAGCCTAGTCCGTTTAGCCAGACGATTCGATCACTCCTCTGGATCACGGCCTCCGCGCTTCTTCATCTCCTCGAGGTATTCCTCTTCCGTCTCGAGGTCAAAAGGTACAGGCCTGGTGATGGGTTCAATTGAAGCGCCGTGGGCTTCGAGCTGCTTAAGACGCCGAGCAGTTTCAGGCTTGGTGGTGTTGACACTGTAAAGTTTGATGCGGCTAGCGAAGGTCTTAGCCTGATAAACCTCAGAAATGACGAAAGGAATGACTTACTGGCATGAAGATGTCACATGAAGATCCCAGTTCCTGCCCAAGGTTAGCTGAGTTCAGTATATAGCAAAACAGTCAACGCTTACCAAGCGCTTCGGACAAAGGTCGGTTGGGTCTAGGGTTGATGTCAGTATTTCTTCTTCGAGTAACAGATCGAACTGCGCAAGGCCGAGATTCAATCGAGCACAGACTACAAGTTACTTACGTTCAACGCATCATCCCAGCAGCGTACACAGAATTCACTGAAAGTCGTTAGCACCATGTCTGAGTACGGCAATTAGAATAACCCTACAGCCATCCTTCGGCGTCCACAGGAACATCCATCCACCAAGTACGCCAGGCGTGGTAGTACTTCTTGCTCAAGTTCTCGTAAGGCACTTCGTACCAAACACCACCACCATCGTTGCTGACTTCGACCCGCTCTGGCCAACCACTGCCACTGTATGCCCATCCAGTCATGCGGATCTTTCCATCATGAATAATGACATCTTTGTCGACTGGTGTCATGATGGCGCTGGAAACTGGCATTGTTTGGATACTGAAACCATTGCTGTACGTCACGTTTTGCTTGCCCTTTTGTGGCGTGTAGTACAGATATTCCTTCATCTGAACAGGTGCCATGGAAGGGCTGTCAATGACGTTGATACGTGTGAGCCACTTGCAACTCCTGGCGCCAATGTAGCCCATCACCACTACACGTAGAGGAGCGCCGTGAATGGCGGGCAGCGGCTCCCCGTTCATCTCCCAGGCAAGCATAACTTCGTTGAGGTTTACCTTGCGAGTTGGGACTGACACGGCATAGTTGTAGACCTGGCCCTTCTTGAAGTATGTGTCGGCACCGAAAAACTCCACGTGCTTTCCTTCCGGCTTGATTCCGCAGTATCGAAGGACCTTCTTCAGGCTGACGCCAACGTAGCGCGCAGTCCCAATGGCACCCTCGCCCCAGGGCGCGTTGATAAGTTCGTCTCCGTCTCCAGGATAGTCGTGGATTTGCTCGATACGGCGCGTGCCACTGCATTGTAGAGTAACGGCGGTGTTCATGCGCGGAAATATGCTCTCGTCCTGGAGTTCCTTCAAAGTGATCTTCTTCGGTGTGTCCACGAGGCCTTCAACCTCGAAGTAGTACTTTTCAGGATCGATTTCCGGGACTCCGCCGTGGTTCCTGATAAAGTGGTCTTTGTTGTCGGTAATCTCAGTTTCGACCAGTCGCTTTCGCGGCGGCTCGCCGTTGTAGGGGAACTGCAACACGTGCACCATATCCTCGCTTTTCTCTTTCTTGACATACTCCCACGAGATATCCGGCATATCCTTCAAGGTCTTTCCCAAAGCATAATGGTAGTGCTTCCAGCGTACACCTTCGAGCACAGGGTTGGTCTTGGGAAGTGGAAGAAGTTGGAATTCGGGTGGCACAGGAAAGTCATATTTCGCCAGGATTTCCGCGGCCTGCTTCTTCTTCTCGGGATATCTCTCCCACTCAATGTATCCTTTCCATCCTTCTCTTTCTTCTGGAAAATTGGGCTCTTCGGTCAAGAGCTCGAAAGGCTTTGCGTTTGGCTCAGCGGGCGCCATTGTTAATCGACGACGTACAAGATGTGAGGTAGGTACCGTCCAAGGATCTCCACCAACAAAATGAGGGTACTGCCATTAATTAGTGCGTCTCTGATGTTGCGGTAGCTTGAGCTCCGCATGTCATGTCAACAGGCTAACTGCTCATTCAGCGTAGGTCATGCCATTCCATCCAGTGATGCATGCATGGCGCTCAGATAGCACAAAAATTACACGTGTTAGCGAATCAAATCAATAGTGACGTCGACAATGCGGCATTTGAAGCAGCGATCTGATATTATAGCTGCGTCACCATGAGGGGCAGTGAATAGCTGTCGTGCAGGGGTAGAGCCATGTCAACCAACAACCTCGAATAACCCGGCAGTTGAACCGAGAGCCAAACAGAGATAGGGAGTGCGCAACGCGCATCTAGTTGCTGATTAAGTCTTGTTAAGCTTTACACGAAACCTCATGCATGTTAAGCAGAGCTTGACTGATGACGTGCATAATGTAATCATCGCAAGATGCGAGGAGCAGAGGAAACAGCAAAGTTGACGACGAATTGAGAGAAACCGGTTTGAAGGCCAGAATCAGATAAAACAAGGAAAACATCACGATGACCGTTAGACATGGGAAAGCTGAGAACGGAGATGGATGGGAGTTACGCGGCAAGTACTTTATCGGCGATATGCATGAGGCTAGCACCAAAATGGCGGCGCAGCCGAGGGTCGAATACTGCGACGCTCGCCGACGGGCGTTTTTCGTACGACAATCCTCCGACGTACAAAAAGCGTCGATACACAACATAGTGATTGTCGGCGGCATCTGACGTGTTCTCGTTTTGCTCCTCTAAGCCCGAAATTCACTACCAACATAGCCAAGATCAGCACTCATCTCTTTTCGACATGGGGGTAAGTTGGGACCGCCAATGACAATCCTCTTTGCGCAAGGTACTCCCTAGGGGATCCGAAGCGCTTCAAGGCTCTGGAATGGGTTGAATTTGCCGAGTATAGAAGCGCAAAGTAGATGAGCTGCTACGCCACACAGTCATCAAACTGAAGATTCGTGGGAAAACAATGTTCATTTATTAGAGAAACGATGTAGAAAACGGCTACTTTCCTACTCACGCTAGGTCGTGTACAGCGATAAGCTATTTGATATTGTCCAAGGAAGCAGGCCACCCACTGGCTAAAACAAAATCGAACATTATATGAAAAGACTTTGTAGGCAAATTGGTGACTCGAACGTAGGACTCGAGTTTCAAAGCTTCGGACTCTGTGTCTTGTATAAACTAGAACACTATACAATATCTTTCCCACCAGCTACTCTTGGGGTTGAATCTGTGTTTGCACGATGATTTGATCCACAACATTGTCAAAGACTAGCGCATTTTAACAATCTCCTCTTCCCTGTACAATATGCTTCTCAAGTCTCGTCCCATATACACTGTAGGGTCGAACACTGTCGGATTCGTTTTCTCATGCGGCGACGACGCTAAGGGCATCCCTTGCGAAACATGACCGCAAATGGGTCTCTCCTGCGTTAAAGGATCCAAGTGGGTATTCCTGCGTAGGTTAGTATATACAGACGCGATCCCTCCCTAACCTACAAATCTCCGGAAGTAGGCTCGCCAAGCTACAGAATAGGTACACCTGTATGTGCATACATAACTTACACGTCCCCACAAAGTCTCCTGGGGGAATAAGGGCGGGCGAAACCTAGGGCTTGGAGAGATGGTACACTGTCTGGTTTGCCCAATCCGAGAGCTGAACAGCCTGTTTTCTTGTGACTTCAAGGGATGAGCATAGAATGGGACGTATTGATATATGAGAGAGTGGAAACAGAAGTGACAACAGTTACCCGTACGTATCCTGCCATTGGCCACGATATGAGTGGCAGGATTCTATAGCAACATAGTCGTTACCCGAAGGCCCAATAGAGAATGCAAAAGTCACAGGCGGATAGCCGAAGCCCTCAAAAAACAGCAACTGGTAGCTGCACCCGTATCTAGCCCTTGAGTAAATTCCCCTCACTGCCTTCGGAATCAATGTGCACCTACGTTGCCGCTCCCTTGCAGTCATGGAAAATCTGCGGTGTAGTGAATGACCCCTTGTCACATGCGTCTGAAGAGTGGGCCTCTGGTTGTTTGTGAATGTGCTCATATAATTAGCGCAGAGCTGTAAACAGGACAGGGCCAGTGAAAGTTGCACCTTCCCACAGTCAACAATACCGACGCTCTTTCCTCAACCCAATACTTGACGTCAACCAACCTCAAATCCACACTCTGAAACCAACAACCGCGAGCATTCCTGCATCAAGGTCCCATCGAAAAGATGGCGGACAACAGGCAGAAGGCGCTCATGCGCAAGGCAAGACACTCGGCTTCTTTTCCCATAGCTGAGCTCACGTCTCTGATCTGGGGCGGGTAAGTCCCACGCGTCTATCCCGTTCCAAGTCCATCACTAACTCTCTGTACCAGCGAAGAGACTGCCCGCGAGCGTCATGAAGCCTTTGAGCGTGTGGAGCAAGTACTCGGGACCCACGACACGACCAAGCTCCCTCGATGCTACTCCGCAACCTCTCGCGAAGAGATCTTCTTGCAGGGTCTAGAGATGGGCAAGGCCTGCCTGTTCGACATGCTTGAATATAAACACGACCACTTTGTCTGGACGACTCCGCGTTACAATCTCACGAACGCAAGGTAAGTTTCGAACTCCGTTTGTTCAAGTACCTCGCTCATCATATCCAGTCCTTTCGGCCACAAGGCAATCTTGTTTGAGCCCGCTATCGAGCACAACGGTACGCCGGAGCAAAAGGCGAAGTGGCTTCCTCTAGCCAAGTCCGGAAAGATCCTTGGTACATACACGCAGACGGAGCTGGGTCATGGTTCCTTCGTGCGTGGCATCGAGACCACCGCTACCTTCGATGCAGATAGTGACGAGTTTGTTATCCACTCCCCTACAGTGACCTCGACCAAGTTCTGGCCAGCCGGTTTGGGCTTCTCGACTACTCATGGCGCAGTCGTGGCGAGACTTATTGTCGGTGACAAGGACCGTGGCCCTCATATCTTCATTGTGCAGCTCAGGTCTGTCGAAGACGGAATGCCCATGAAGGGAATCAAGATGGGCGATGTTGGCCTGAAGCTCGGGTAAGTAATCAATCATCTGTGAGACGCCCAGAATTCAAATGTGGCTAATGTCGATGAACAGTTACAACGAGGCAGACAACGGTTTCGCTTCCTTTGACCACGTTCGCATTCCTCGGTCGCAGATGCTCATGGCCCACAGCCAGGTTGCGCGAGACGGTACATTCGCGACGGACCCGTTGCGCGCAAAGCTGTCGTACTCGGTTATGCTTCTCGTCCGTAGCAAGATGCCCAGTGTCTTCACAGTCCAACTCGCACAGGCCTTGACTATCGCGACTCGCTATTCCGTTGTGCGACAACAAGGACTCGGTCTTGCAGGCTCACTGGGAAGTGAAGCTGTCATCATACAGTACAAGCACCAGCACTTTCGGTTGCTCACTCTAATCGCAAAGACTTATGCCATGTTCTTTGCTTCAGGCGCCTGCGACGCTCAGTACCTTCGTCTGCGAGAGATGCAAAGTCAGAACGACCACTCTCTCCTACAGTCGGTACACGTGCTCAGCGCTGGACTGAAGGCGTATATCACCTCAGAGGCGGTTGAAGGCGCTGAAGAAGCTCGAAAGATGTGCGGTGGGCACGGTTACATGGCGATTTCAGGTCTACCAGACATAATCGGCGCTCAGGCCGGCGGTGCAACCTTCGAAGGAGAAAACTATGTGCTTTGGCTTCAGGTTGCCAGGCATCTGGTCAACCAAATGGATCGCCTGCAGGCTGGTGACACACTGGAGCCGCAAACCCAGTATCTGGCGGACTCTGACGACCCAAACCTACCCTGCTCAGTGCAGTATGCTTATATCAGCGACCACGAGACTCACGTTACGATCTTTCGCCATCGCGCACGGCGTTTGATCTCCAAGGCCCACGCCGCGATCCGCACGTCGAGCAAGACCCCGGAAGAAGCTTGGAACGAACATATGATGCTGCTCATTTCCGCTTCAAGGGCACATATTGAGCACTTCATTGTGAAGTTTTTTGTCGACAGTATCAGACAGCTGCCTGACGGAATGAACAACAACCTCCGCTGGACCTTGGATGCGGTTTGTGCTCTTAACTCCCTCTCGACGATCATCAACCCGAGGTCCGTCGATGCGTTGTCGTTCGTCGTAACCGAAAATGGTCGTCCGCCGTATTTGTCATCGTCCCAGCTCGATCAAATCAACTCGAAAGTCAACAGTTTGCTAAGAACCCTCTTGCCAGAGGCCATTGGACTCACGGATGCGTGGGACTTTTCAGACGCCAGCCTCTGCAGTGCGATTGGCATGTACGACGGCAACGTGTACGAGAACATCATCCGCTGGGTGGAACAATTGCCTATCAACCAGAAGGTATTGGAGACCAACGGTATCCCGATGGGGTGGAAGGAGTGGGTTGATCCCATTCTAAAGCGGGAGGCGCAACAGAAGGCGAAGTTGTAGTGTTGTGAAGCCAAGGTAGAGCCTGTTTTTCTCGGACCTCAATGTACTTGAGATCAGATAAGGGGGGTAGTCAGGACAGGGAGGAGTCAGAAGACGGGGTGCGAATCAAATCATGTTAGATTGATGGAGTAGGGTTTACAAACGAGGCATTCATGATTCAGTAGGAGTAGGGTAATTCGAGACTTCTCTTCACTATTCGTTTTTCCAATCTGTTGAGTTGGAGGACCAGAAGGAATGATAGTGAATGACACTGCTATACATCCGGAGTGTGATGATAGAAAGTATGCACCAAGTAAAGAGGTACTTCACTGTACAATGTTATTGGCAAGTTCGTCATCGCCAGGCTTTGCCAATAATACCGCGCTTCCCCGCTCAGCTTGTATCGAAAGAAAGGTACAAGCGGAAGCACGCCGAGAAAGGAGAGAAGAACGGGTCGTGTAATCAACGACATCGTTAAGTTTAAAAAAAAAGAAGCAAGAAACAATGAACAGCAACGAGCCAGGCATGTCTGCTTGTCCAAAACACTGCTGAATCAATACGTCACGCTCTCGTGCCACATCCCGTCCACAAGGCGTATGCAAAGGATAGTCTCTCTCTCTCTCT
>JAODYC010000026.1:6403-17798 GCA_026262405.1 Curvularia hawaiiensis
CTTCTTCTCCTTCTTCCTCGTTGTCTTTAAAGACTATAAGTTTCTTTCGTCTTCTTATAGGAGTCTCAGCACTCTGCCTGTTACGCTTCTGCGGGCGTGCAGTCGATGGCGACGACGAAGGCGGTGCGGCTTTATTAAGAACAAACGGCAGGCGACAGGAGCAATAGAAATGCATGCCAGGCATTTGGATGGCACAAGTTACCCGCGCTTAGAATGGAAGCTTTCGCACAGCCTCCATCTTGGCCGCCCAGATCGACCAGAAGGTTGTCTGGATATCAGCTTCGGTGACCAGCACATTGGCGTACTTGCTCGACTGTTGCAAACTGGCCATTGCTGCCGCAAGTGTAGTCTTCCGAGTGCCAAAGTATCGCCATTTAGGATGCGTGAACGCCTTGTACTTGACGTAAACACCAGCTACGTCAGGGAATAGGGGAGGACAAAAGTGGGCTCGTCGTGTATGAGCGGATTTAGGTCCTCCCGAGCGTCTCCGGAAAATGGGTGCTCGACTGCCCATGCTCTTGATTGCCCCGAATGATTGTCAAACTTCTTTTTCCTCCAACCAGCGAGCAATTTTATGTCTCAGACAACTGCAGTGCATCCATCTCTGGCATTACCAAAATTGTCGTAGGATACGATATGTATATCAAGCAGTCTATAAATGACCTCAATATAAGCCAAAGCTTCGGAAGATGGCGGCGTTGATCTTATCAGCGGCCGCACGGCACGGCCCTGCATTCTCCTCGCCGCTTGGCGGTGATACTGGTGGTCATCGGAGCGCCGAGGACCAGGCAGCATGGGAATATCTTTCTTAGCGTTGCAGAGGGTTATGACCTGGTCCATAAAGTCATATGGGTCTGCCACACACGTGCTGAGCCAGCGTGCGAATCCATAGACAGTTGTGATTTGGTTTGGAGTTTGTGAGCCGTTTCAGGAAGGAGATGCTTGCGGCGTAACTCAAAGGAGCCTCGCAGTCTTGGTGCACAAGCCATCGGACTTCAACCCTAGGCTGTTGCTGGCCAATTCTGTATTGGCGATTGGCGGCTTGGACTGCATCGTTGTTCTTCGGTGTTGGCTCGAGCGTGTGAAGGACGTTACCTTCTACTAGTGTGATGGACTGGCAAATGATAGACAACGCTGCGACTATGATCCACTTGGCGTCCTCGTATGTTTTTTGCTATTCTGGAACGACGTCCCTTCGATCTTTTCCGCAGGTAACGCTGGCCATATGCTTGCTTCCGAACTCCTAGACTAGGTGACACTATAGTAATGCACGCGATAGGCGCAAACTACTTGCGACCACGTATTTGCTTTGGTAGTGGTACTGTTCTCCCTTGGCACGGCACTTAGGATCTGGGTGAGGGATAGTGGTTTGTTGGCCGCGCATGGATCGAACTTGTTGCAGAACAAAGTCTATTTTGGTAGATCCCTCGCAGGCGTCCTTGGCGATGTCCTATAAGAAGGAGTTCCTGATGTGCTTGTCGGAGGTCAGCGCCTCTATGAGGACTCGATTAGCGCCACCAAGCGAGTTGTTCCACTCGCACTCCTCTCACCAACACCGGCCAGTGAGCGCCACTTTCCTGAGCCAGCAGCAGAATACTCCCACTCAACACGCACAGCTCAAGAGTTTGCTTGTCCAGTTCTTGAAGCGGCCGATCTTTGGTAGGCGTGCCCATGGGCATCGTGAGCACGTCCGTCTTTACACACTTCAAAAATAAGCTCATAAGGTGATCCAGGAGAAAGATCTACACCGTAATCCTGGTCCTTCACTCATAGAATATAAGGCCGAACCAGTATTTGAATTTCCGATTCTCGATGATGGGGATCTCGAGCGCGACTGTGATGGTCACCAACCGATCGGAACGGCCATAGGCACAACGAAGCTATCCATTACCACAGCAGCATCTTGAAGTATGAAGAGGAACTTCTCCTCGCCGCATGATCGCATACTTGAGCGCTGCAGTTTGCGCCGTATTGAATGCCGCATGAGCGGACTTCGCGACGGATAAAGCCTGCTATCCAGTCATCTGGAATACTTCCTCAGATAGCTCAGTGAAGTACTTGGCATGTTCTCCAAAGTCCAGCAGATGCGGATCTATGTTCTTCGGTCCGCTCAGCGAGTTTGTTTGTTTCCGATATATACGATAATTGCGGCTTCCAATGGCTATATATGGGCCACCAGTCTTATAGAATCTGGCGTACACTCCACAACCGGTTGAGAGAGTTGGTGATTTTCTCGACCGCAGAAGGTGGAGGTGATTCGCGAAGCGCTGTGATAAAGCGAGTGACCATCTCACCGATAACAGTCGTGTCGGGGAGCGAGGTAGACGTCCATTTCCGCTTGTCGAAGCTGGATCCCAGTCGGTATGGGGCATTCAATAGGGTGATTACGAGAAGGCCGCTTTTGGTTGACTCGGCGCATCTGTTCTGGGTGAGTTTTAGGCAAGGAAAAAGAGGCACCATTGTTACCTTTCCGATAACGCAGCTGAGACCATTACTAGCGTGGACGTTTATGAGGATTGGCAAGGATATATGAAGTGTGAACAATATACAGATGTTGAAGGTGTATATAGGTTATGAATATTGGTTGACACGTTGGGGAAATGCTGGAGCGGTTGTTGAGGGGGCGGCGGATGTGAAAGCGTGGTGACGGCAAACGCAAACGCCCCAGGCTCCCATGGCCGGTCTCGGCTACGCACCACCTAACCTCGTCGTTGCCTTCACTGACTATCACAAGAGTACACGATTTGACAATGCTTTTAAACAAAACGGGGATCCTTAACGCGATATTGTTGTGCTGTGCTAGTCTTCAAAACATTGTTGCTATACCCCTATAGTTGACGAAGATGCGTCACACATAGTCCGCACAGCGTTGTTATGAGGTGATCAGATTTTCTCCAGGCTACCATAAGACATGCTGGAATGAAATTTAATAGCGTATCTGGACGAATACATGAGTAGCCCGATCGACACGCGACGCCATTACTGAGTCTCTTGCTAAATATACACAGTCTGTAAGTCTGATTCAAGCATGGGACAAATACAGTGGCTGAAATTTTGTGCTCGAGCATACTCTTGTTTCCCTAGCAGACTTATCCCTATATCACAAGCGGATAACCGCCCTTACTGGTTGTTTTTCTCCTTAACCTCCAACCACTGAGCCTTTACATCCGCCAGGAAAATATAACGCCTCCGTCTTCCGCAGTATATGGCTTCTCCTACTTGCTTAATATAACGCTAATACTGTTCATAGCTTTAAAAATCTTGTTGGCCCTCTCGGCGGCCCTGCGGCGTGGCCACGCCTCGTTCTCTTTGCCGCTTGGCTGCAAGCGGGCGGCAGGGACAGAAGCAAGAACAGAAGTAGCGGCAGCGATGGTGGTAGATGTGAAGTTGGCGGCAGTTTTTTATTCGTTATTGTCTTCCAAACGAGAAAATTCCAATGTGGTCGCTTTGCCGGCGCACCAATACTCTGTCGAACATGGGAAAGTGGAGAAAGTATATAGTAGCTCTGGGACGTTGGCGGTTTCAGTTTTGGTTACGATAGCAAATGCGTAAGCTGCCACGCTGCCGCAAGAGTGTGTGTATTTGTCAGGCGGTTGCAGCTAAGTGTCTTTCATCTACAGATCTCCTCTCACTTGTGGATCTGCATCTCTCGCTTCCAGAATTGTCTTCCATGAGTGCAAGCGATGAGTCAGCCGGGTTGTAGGCTAACAGATTAGGAGCGCAAACGCCTGGGTTTGGCACGTATAATTAGAGATCTACTTCCTCTGCGTCTCCACCCACGTTCTATTACCGCTTCATCGACCTAAGTCTGTTATACATGACGCCACACTCTCCCATATATACTCTACTCTCTATCATTCTTGTGCCTTCCCATGAGGATTCCGTCACTGGAATATATGTCTCTACTCAGTTCAAGTGATCGGCATTTGACTAGTAGACATTTCGTCTTAAAACTCAGTATACTTCCAGCAGTATAGAAGTTCGTATCCGACGTAGAGTGTCGCTTCGGCTCAAGCACATGCTGACCGCTTTCTCTAGCCTCTCTTTATAAGCTCTTACAGTACTACGCCAGTACCTTCGCCATGGCTCCATACATCCGAACCGACGATCCCCAAAAGTTCAGCATGGCTGAAGGCGGCGATGCTAGAGATCGACATGAACACGAACTGCAGAAATACAGCCATGTTCCTCCAAGCTCTTCCTTGAATACGAGACTTCTCCGATCGGATCGGAGGGGTGGTAGAGCTGGTTGTTTCGAGGATCTGCCTTTGACTTTGGGTCCAATTTCTTGAAAGTTGTCTGGACGTCGGCTTCGGTGACCAATCCACTTGTGGAATGCTTGTTGGATCGATTCAACGAGGCCATTGCCGCCGCGAGTGCGTCCTTCCAGTTATCAAAGTGTTTCCACTTAATGCTCGGAGACGTCGTGTACTTGATTAGTACGTCAGATATGCCGGGGAACGGCGGGCACACAAGATTGGGTTCGTCGTGTATGGCTGGATTTTGGTTCTTCTGGAGAGCCTCTGGAGAGAGTGGATGCTCAAGCTGACCATGCTTGTTGTTATGATCGACCTTGTACCGCATGAAATACTCCCAGTAATTCGTGGCCTTGTCCTTCCTTTGGACCCGGTCAGCACTCCAATCTGGGGGAACAGGGCCGTATTTCTGCAATTCGTGTTCATGTAGGTCTTTAGCATCGCCGCCTTGAGCCATGCCGAACTTCTGAGGATCATCGGTGGCGATGTAGGGAGCAATGACGGAAGCTTATAAGCGAGTTACTAGAAAATCAGATTAGCAGAGGCCTAGAATGAAGCGACATCGCATTTCTGAAACGAACCTCTATACGTCTCGGGCTAGGCTGAGTTGCGAAATGAGACTTCAAATGGCCCAGTCTAATCGATTGATCCGGGGAGCGTTACAAATGCAGGGAATCATGCGGGACGCAAGGTATAGTGAAGAAAAACGGATACTTAATGATCAGTGAGGGATTCACCTCTCGCTTTGCGTTTGCTCCTGTGTTGAGCTAATTTATCGTTTGTACTACACAATACTTATGGAGATCGGTCTGTGTATGTCAAACAAACACACCAAGGCTTCACTGTCGGTTTGTTCCTCGACAAACTATCTCAAGGCTTCATCGTCAGTTTTGCACCTCGACAGCCAGACACCAAAGATTCACCCACTCGCTTGTTCTTCTTGACAATGATTGCTCGGCCGCCCCAAAGCATCCGGCTATCCATGGTCTGACGACATGAAACGCGCTCAAACGGTGCATCTAGTGAGTGCTAGCCTTGACCCTGATGCTAAGCTCACGCTTCGGATAGCTACTAATGTCTCTAGCCGTCCTTTGCTACACGCTGCCTGCGGACTAGGCTTACATAAGGGAAGCTGCAAATAGTTACTAACGTCTCTAATCGTCTTTTGCTGCAAGCTGCCAACGTGTTGAATTGCTTCAATCGTCATCTTCGACATCATCTGTGACTGCCGTTCTATGTGACCTCAACCTTGGTGTCGTTGTTGACTGTCTTTCCCCTCCCTCTCACCCATCCGTGCACATCACACACGTCAGCATCATCACAACCCTCGCAGATTCCTCAACAAGAATTGTCTCAATCAGAATGCTATTGTTGCGGTCACAGGTGGGGGTGAATGAGAGGAGCAGTGAGACTGCGCGTTTGTACTACAAACAGTTATGCCCATGCCCATTCGCGTAGTAGAGGTAGCTGGAATCCTATGCTTTGCTTCGTAGTCTCGTTTTCGAGTTTATTCCACTCTATCAAGTTTGTACCGCATTTGTATTCCTTGCTTGCTTTGCTGTTGCGCCACTGTGGCCGTTTGCACAAACGCGCCCAAAGGCCCCTTTCCTGCTACTCAAACACGACTCCTTCTATACTATATCTAGGCAACAGCGGCAAAAATTTGAAAATTAAATTTGCCTTCTCAATCACTTCATGTACTCCCCAAGAGGCTCCAAGACTTCACATTGAGCTTGACTTCGGCCGCCCTCACCTCGACTGCCGTTACTTTATATCCTTTCATACCTTCTTAAATCCTTCACTCCACTTCTGTCCTCACTCCGCATACTTTATACCTTCTTGCATACTTCACTCCACTCCTACCCTCACTCTCTATCCTCTACATCTTCTCATATATTTTACTACCCTTCTGAATCTCTCCGAGCTCCCACTGTCGAATCGAAGAACCCGATATAAAACGGACAACCATGGCTTGGGTTCCTGATGGCGCTCCCAAAACTATATTTGACGACATTCCGGCAGCGACCTGGCACGACATACACCACGGTGCCTCATTGGATATCTCTACTGCTCCGCATCGTCAGCGACAACCGGTGTATGGTTTCCGAGTTACCAAGAACTTCGAGGACAAGGTTGGTGGCATCAAATATAGAGTAGGGATGCAAGGCCAGCTTCACGAAGTCGATGAAAGAAAACAGCAGGGCAGGATCTTTATTCAAGGAGTCACTGAACGTGATGGCTATAAGCATTGCTGGGTGCCACTCAGATGTATTGAAAAGGGCAAGCTTTGGGAAATGGACATGCAAAATTGGCAGGTCAAGATCATGTTGCCCGGTCAGCACCAATTCGACACGAGGAATTGGAATAGTGCATCTTCACCTGACACGACTGTTCTTGGAAAGACAATCACGCAGTTTATCACGGCACTCTGCAACTCACATCCAGACTCTCTGCCCCCCAAAGTTTGTTGAATACCTTGGGAAGCAAGATGTCCCCTCGCTCACAAATCGCATCATTGACGGCATAAAAAGATCTGGTCTTTACGACACACTTTCATCAGACCGGCCTTTTTCTTTTCAAGACCTAGTTTCTGCCAGCCGATATAATCTCCAAAACTTTCAGGCTTCTGGAACGGGTGGAGTGTACGTTCGATTTCACAAGACTGGAGAACAAGTAGGATTCCGATGGGTACCCCGATCGTCCTATGCATACGTCGGTCATACGACAAATTTTGCAAAGCGAAATAACGATCACAGGTCCAACTACACAAGCAGTTATGGCAATCTTACGAGGAACTCGGACGCCCTGCACATGATTGCTCTCTGCGTTCTCCCGGAACTCAGTGATCTTGGGTTGTACTTTCTCGTTGAGCAAATTTTCGTTTGCATGCTGGGAACATACCGACCAGAGGTACTTTCTCAAGAGAGCCAAGATGTATCTATGATGGGTTTCGTGGAACATGCCCGGTACTTCACCGCAATGTCGAAAGAAGTCTTCCGGATTACCATATGGCAAGGAATGCTGCAACGTGGATTCGACTCATGCAAAGTTCGATACGGAGCAAATTGCAGTTCTCCAGTGATCGAGTATGCATACAAGTCCGAGAAGTTTCTTTTTATTCGTGAGGACATCGATATCAAGGAAGGCAATTCCATTGTTCCTATGGCTATCTACCGGCGTTCGGATCGACACGTAAGGACGGGACCGACAGCCAAGTCAATTGTGGTCAGAACGAGAAGCATTGAGAATCGCAAATCTAAGCAGCTCATGGCAATTTACTCTCCGGTGTCAAGGTCGAAGACGGCTGGTTTGGACGAACCTCCTACGAGCTGGCCGTACGAGCTCGTGATTGAGGTCAGAAAAGATGGCTCGAAACATCCCCACGCATGGGCACGCCTCCCGGACATTGGTTGCTTCGAGAATTGGCAACAAGCAAATTCCTGGGCTGCTCGTATCCAGTGGGAGTATCCTCGTGGCTCTGGGCTGTGGCGCTTCATGTATGTCCAGTCAGGTCGTACATTCAAGCTGGCAGATGCTAGTATTCCAGGTTCTCTTAAGAACTACATGAAAGGGATTACATTCCTCCAGTGGATTACCGGGTCCGAGCCAAATCATTCCCACTCGTGGATTCCAAAGGTGCAAGGGAAAGCACGCGTCATGCAGTGTGAGAAAGATATGATGAACCAGACGTTCGTCTTTCGCAGCAACCAGGATCCAATTCAGATGCTGTCTGGAGACATCATATCAGACAATGACACTACGGCTCTCATGCTGAAACCAGAACATGGTCTTAGAGCTAACGTACCATTTGGCGATTTTGGTGGCGCTGCGGTCGGAAAACGCAAGCTCTGCGATACCTGTAATCTTGTTCAAGGATTTCTCGACAAGGACATTTTTCCTGACAAGACGTGCGTGCAAGATCCACAGAACAATAAACGTTGCACAACCTGCAAGCACTTCGGCCGTCCTTGTTGCTCATGGACTTCTGGTCTTCCTAGCCTTCGCACGGTGGCGGAGTCACAACTGGCCCCTAATCAACAACTTTTCGTCGAAAAGTTTCAATCTATACTAGTTCGACTGCCCATCGCTAGGATCTCACCAAACTTGCAGTCCTTCCATCAGCAATTCCGAAGCCTCAACGATGTCCAGGAAGAGGCCGATGTTGACAGCGACAACGAATTGAATGAAGACGAGGAAGAGGGAGACAGTGATGAGGAATAGAGTTGCGACATTCCAGAAGCTGACGAAGAACAGGAGCGGTAGCTTCTTACACTTCTAATGAGGATTCTGTTTTAACAAAATCAATCTGCTAGCGATTGAGTTGCTTAGCAGGAAAGATCATTCGGTTTCATTTTACATGTGATCTTCACTGGGTAGCCCGATATCGCACTCCCTGATTCGATGTTTTCCCTTTTTCTTTGTTTTTCTTACTTGATAGTACCATCTTTCACTCTTTTTTTGTTTTGTCACATAGCGGAGTTTGGTGCTGAAGAAGCTTCTCCGCAAATATTTAAATGAAAATGCCATCTTACTACCCAATTCTCTCATTATCCGTCAATCACTCGATATTGTGTATTTGTCTAAACATCTCGTGCGGCTCCACTCTGTGGAAGAATTGTGTTACCCTATAAAAATGAGCGCCGAGTGATATGACTAGAAAGAAGTCACATGATTGTCCTTTTTAACTGAAAGCTCGAGACCTAGCAAGATGTTAAACGAGACAGACACGTTGACGGTTGTAGAGTGCCAAGACACTAATCCCAATTCGGTGACAGACTGCGTGAATAGACATGAATATCATTACACATTTATCTACCAGATCTGAACAACTATAAATCAATGAACTATGATCTTTACTCAGAAGGCTCGCCACGGCCAAGACCGAAACATTCCGCAATATTGAAGAAGATGTCAATGTTGCTGTATGTGCCCTGGAAAAGCTCCTGGCAAGGCCCCATACTATAGACTGGAACGTCCGTCAGCGAATGGACTCCTTGGTCGTTCTCGACGGGAAGTGTGCCGTTGAAGATGATGCCTCCCTTGCCATCCTTCGGGTTGGCGTAATAGTCATCGCTGCCCTTCTCTAGCTCAACCGCCATCTTCCTGGGGCCTTCCTTGGAGACTTTCCAGTTCTCCCGGCGGTCTGGATTAGCTGTAAGACCCTGGAAAAGCGTGTAGCGAGGATCCCAATTGCTGGGAAAGTAACTGTCTGTGTAGGTCAAGTTACCGGTATTGACGTATCCTGAGAGACCAGACTGTTCATATGTACCGATTGCGTCTCTCTTTTCGCGATCAGTTTCTTTCGCAGCGAGATATTTCGTATCAACTGAGCCCATCACATCGAAACCGTGGCCGTGGTCAGCGGTGACAAGAATTAGGGTGTCCTTGAGGCAGTTGGTGGAGTTGAGGTGCTCGATGGTGGCCTTCACCGTATCATCCAACTCCAACAACTCTCCCAAAGCCCTAGATGTGTCACCCACATGCATCATCTTATCCACGCTCGCGGCCTCTGACATCTTTGCGCCAATGTTAGCATCTGCTCCGTGTAGGGCTATCTCGAGAAGTTCATACCAAAAACCAGCCTTTGTCCCCAGAGCGGGCGTTGAGGATATCTATCGCCCGAGTTGTCATCTCTTTTAATCCGGGCTGGTCCAATGCAGGTTTGCCGTCACCAGTCGGCGAAAGACTCTGGTTCAAGTTCTCTCGATAAACATTCCGGTCCAGCCACTTGGCCATGTTTGACGTTGAGAAGATTCCGAGCGTCTTCTCGTTAGGAGACGCAGACAAAAGAGCCGTACGATTATGAACGATCTGGTAACCCTTGGCAGCGAACTCATCGTAATAGTTCTTGTCCTGGTACGTTACACCGCCGAGAGAAGACGGGTAGAACTGTTCGCCTCCGCCGCCAAAAAGAACGTCGATTGGGGCATGTGTCCAGGTATAGTTCTGCACTCCGTTCAGAAATGTATCTACAATGGCTCCGTATTGGCTTCGAGCGCGAGTATGAGAAACCAAGGCCGCAGGAGTGGCGTCGGCGATGTATGCAGTGGAGACAATGCCAATATGACCACCGGTCAAACGATGGAAGATCTCTGCGATGGACTCCACCTTTGGATCGTCAAATGGATCCTTTGAACTGTCGGCATAAACATTCAGGGCATTGACAGAGCTTTTGTGACCGGTGTTTAGCGCTGCGGCGCTGTTGGCGGACTGTTCGTGGTCAGAGAGGTTTCCAGATCAGCTTGGTAAGAACTTCAAAATAAATGGATAATGCATCCATAACTCACGTCAGTTATATAGCTGTCAAGGCTGTGGGTTTGCTGATGGCCTATAACAGGAAATTTGTCGACCGACATAGTCGTTTGATACTTCCCATTGATCATCTTATGGGCAATGAGGCGTGCCGCCGTAATCATCGCTGTACTCATCTATTGCAACACTTAGTATCGTCGCACGAGAGCGCTCTGAGAGTTAATTACGCACCCCGTCTCCGATGAACAGGATGACGTTCTTTGCTTTGCGTTCCTCGGCCAGATCACGAACGGTCCATGTGGCCTCGGTCTTCGATCCGTTATTGTACTGCAACACGGCGGTGTACTCGCCTGGCTCGTACAATGCAACACGTCGATATGCCTTTGACGCAACATTGACGAGGGTGAGCTTGTTCTCGTCGCGAGCAAATAGGTCTGGGTCAAGGTCAGCCGTGACGAACTTCTCCCACACCACCGCCACCCACAACACCGAACGTCTACTTACCCTCTGGATATGAAAAGTTCCACTTCTCCAGCTTGGGTTCCTCCAGCTTGAAGAATTCAGTCACTGGTTTTGGCTCCTCACCCTTCTTGCCGAGGGTAAAGGTGAATTTTTCGTCCAGAGGCAAGCCAATATACTCAGATCCATTCATAGGCTGATGGACTTCCAGGCGAATGTCAAAGAACTGTCCGCCAAGCATCTCAGCCCTATTTTCGTCGTCAGTAAATAATTCTGATAGTCTTGGAGCATCCGCGCTGCTTCGACGTTCTCATTCAGCGCCACAACAAAACTTACTGGTCGGGCGGGAAGACGCATCCTGAGCGATATTAGCATTATACAAGGATCTGTTTGTTTCTGATCTCTGATATTTGGTGGGCTGAGGGGCG
>JAODYC010000026.1:17848-30176 GCA_026262405.1 Curvularia hawaiiensis
AAAAGAAAAAAGAAAGAAACACTTGTATGTCGAAAAACTCACCTAATTGAGGACAAGCTCCCAATCTTCTGAAAGTTTGAGCAGAAACAGAGCCGACCAAGAGGGCGGCTGCCACGACTGAGGAGCATCTGCACTTCATGGCGAACGCGATTGAGAGGTACAATTGAACTCAGCTATTGCAATGAACCAGCATCTTAGGAGCTGTACCTGGACTTTTATAAGCTCCAGGCTCCCTGTGCCGCACAACAGCCACTCGATCATAGTCTGCATACCAAGCTACCAGGCCCTACATTCGGTCGCCGGGGTGTGCTATGCTGTGGAGAAGAATCCATGTTCAGCCGCCCTCGTGCGATAACACTGCATTCTTACTGCTCCAGAGCGAAATCCAGCTCCATGGGCCAGCGCCCAGCCCAGCGGTATGGACCGCCCGATGAGCTCATGTCACGAACGAACATCCCGACGAGCTGCCTTTTCAGGGTAAACACATAGGCCGGATGAAGGTACTCTTGGCATCACGTTGTGGAAGACCGCTATTTGATTGGCCAAATTGTCATCCCATCTGGCATCCCGCGCTGATTTCAGCTTGGCAAGACAGACTTGGCGCATGGTTGGGAAACGGACCGTATGCCGTGTGTTCTTCATTTTGCTTGTCATTCGTTAAACTTTCCTGGCAAATGGAAAAGTGTTCCTGGTCTACTACTCCGTACATCCCAGGCGGACGCAACGCCCGTGGCGAAGGCAAAACAATGTGGCTGGACAGCAAATTGACACTCCGCCGCGACCTTCTGTACTGAACAACGATCACGCAAAACATCGACACCACATCACAATCATCCTGTTGCGCAGACTTGACAAAAAATACTGGTCCGAATATGATCGTGTCCTGACGGACGACTGTCGCGTGCCGCACCCACAAACCCTCACCCATGCGCGCGTCAGGTGGAACAACCAGTTCCAGCAGTGTGGATATACATATGGCATGCAGCGGGAGCCAGGGAGATCTCCAGATCTTGCATCTGAAACAACGATGACGATACCTTCGATTGGTGTTCCACGTCGCTGTCCATCATGGTGCGGTCTTGATCGGCTCTAGCCTGGCCATCGACGTCACCACTCAAGACTTGCAGTCATGCTCAGATACAAAGACACAACTAGGAGTGCTGTGTGTGATCAATGTCGACTGCCAAATACACCCCCGCATCGCACATTGTCCGACTTTGTACTGCTGGACGAACAGGATACTGCAACACCCGGTTCGCGCCTCTGAATCGCGCTTTTTCTTGCGCAACGCGTCTCCAAAGCCGGCCCACGCCCAGGAAACCTGCAAAAACAAACACGTCGAAATCTCATGCAAAAATGTCAAAAAGGACATCATATGAGCACTCTGAGCTCGGGCACACGTCCGTGAAGCGCGCAAAGCAGGTCGATGAGAACCTCCCGTATGATCAGGTCCAGGAAGCACTCGGCGCGCAAGAAGAAGTCAAAGAAATAACAAAAGTCGCGCATTGGTTTCGCCCCAAGGACCTTCGCATCCAGGATAACACCGCCTTGCATCATGCTTCTGAGCTCGCTCAAAGCGCCAAGAAGCCTCTCGTATGCTTTTACGTCAACTGCCCTGCTGATGAGTCATGGCACGGTACTTCTCCTGCCAGAATAACGTTCATGTGCGAAGGTTTGAAGATTATGCAAAAGGAGCTCAAGGAATTGAACATACCACTGGTTTTCTTGGAATGTGAAGACCGCCGGAAGATTGTGGAGACAGCCGTCACGTGGCTCAAACAGCAAAAGGTATCGCATGTATTTGGCAACTACGAGTATGAAATCGACGAGATGCGCCGGGATTTGAAGCTTGTGAAGACGTCGGGGCAAGACATGCAAGTCTCACTCTACCATGACCAAACGGTCGTTGAACCAGGTAGCATGACAACTCAGGCTGGAAAAGCGATGCAGGTGTTCACACCGTACCACAAAGCATGGCTCAGCAGACTGCGCGAAGAGCCCGAACTTCTTGATACCCATCCTCCACCAGCCGCCAACCCTGCGTCCATGAAGCAAGACCTCAAGGATCTCTTTGATACGCCTGCACCCAAGCCAGCAAAGGACAAGCAGTTTGAATCGGAAGAAGACAAAAAGAGGATACGCAAACTATGGCCTCCAGGCCATGCCGAAGCAGCAAAGAGAATGGACAGATTCCTGAAGCAAATCGACCATTACGCCTCCACACGCTCCAACCCCGCCGCAGACAGCACATCCCGCATGTCTGCCTACTTCAGCGCGGGCATGTTTTCCGTGCGCGAAGCCCTCCGCAAAGTCGTCGATTACAACCGCGGAAGCACCGATTTCACCGAATCAAAAGCCTCCCACGGAGTATATGGTTGGGTCCGGGAAATCGTGTTTCGGGAACTTTACCGCCAAACAACGCTCACAACACCTCACACGTCGATGAACTTGCCGCAGAATCTCAAATTCAATGCTGTCGAGTGGGAGGACGACGAAGAAGGCTGGGAGAAATGGTACAAAGGGCAAACCGGGGAGCCGTTCATCGATGCAGGTAGGTTTTACGTTCAAGAAGTTTGACATATGTACTTACCATCGGCAGGAATGCGTCAATTAAACGCGGAAGCATACATGCATAATAGGCTCCGCATGAATGTTTCTTCGTACCTCTACTGCAATTTACTTCTCGACTACCGCCGCGGCGAGCGCTATTTCGCCGAAACACTAATCGATTGGGATCTCTCCAACAACACGCAGGGCTGGGAGCCCAGTTACACTGTGTTCAATCCCGTTTCTCAGGCCGAGCGCAACGATCCTGACGGCGATTACATCAGAAAATGGGTCCCTGAGCTAAAAGACGTCAAGGGCAAGGCGATTTTTGCACCGTATGCGAGGTTGTCGAAAGAAGAGTTTGAGAAGCTGGGGTATCCGAAACCGCATGTGGATTGGAAGGAGACGAAGGCTAGGGCTATAGACAGATTTAAAAGGGGATTGAGACAGGCAGATGTGTGATGTGCTGCATGTTGAAAGCGTACGTGAATACGAAGTAATGATAATTTTGTTATGATCGAGCTCTAGATACAAATTAATTTTTACAATCTTTGTTGCATACACAAAACTAAAACTATTCCTATCAGAACAAAACCAAGCGAGACTTGCTTGATTCAAGGAGAGAATGCTTGAAGAGCCGGAAGGTAAAACTTATGATTGAATGCGAAATAATGATGGTATATCACGCGGCTATAGTTCTCAAAGACGATACAAGTCTGCAATTTCACGTTGGTGGAAAAATGAAAACTATTCTTTTATAGAAGCACCATGCAAAACTCGTTTGACATGTTCGAGAGAATTCGAAAAGAGTGATGCTTCATGAATCGAAAAACTGAACTGCACGAATAAATGCAGAGTATCGACTATGTTTGTCACAGCCACAGCCTTTTAAAAATGAGTATCACCCTTGCATCAGCTTCGTACTAAAGTTCCCTTCGTTGAAACACAAACAAGACTCGGCTCACTGAATCAGCTTTATTTGCTTGTCCATCTCACTACGTCCATCACAACTTCTCCCCATCCTTAATCGTCAACTGTGCCTCCGCTCTCCCCTTCTTTGGCTGCACAAGCGGCACATCTCCCTCGAGCTCATGCTGCACCACTATCCTCTTGCCCTTGACCAACTGCACAAGCATGTAATTCATCGCGCACCGGATGCCCAGCTCCTCGCCCCTCTTCACCACCCAGCCATTGATATAGTCAATCTCTGTTTGCATGCCCTTCCTTGTATCGGCCAGCATGCTGCTGACATTGTCCCTGGTGAGATTTGCCACGGCTACGACTACCGTTTCCAAGCGTCCGGGGTCGAAACGCTGCTGGATGTTCGGGATGTATTGGAGCTCTGGTAGCGAACGGATAACGAGACTAATCTCTGATAAGAGCAGACGCATCGTGCGTGTCAAGGCGTAGTTGTTCAGGATAGCGCCGTTTCGCGCGTCGAGAAGCACAGTCAAAGGATTGATTATACAGTTGACTGCAAGCTTGTCTAGCTGCATCTGCAGCAGATCAGGCGGCGAGAACGATGCTGCGCTCAGAACTGGTGCACGGAGAAGAGTGCGCAAAAGGTGGCGCTGGTTGGGCGTGAAACGAAACTTTGCACTGCTTGGGGGCGGATACTCCGGATTGAGTTCATCCGGAGGACTCTGGTAAACAGGTTCGCTGTCTTTTGAAGCCGTGAATCGTGGCTGGGGTATATACGGAGAGTCTGGCTGACGGTCTCGTTCGTGCGGTAATATCCCCAGTGAGATAGTTCCAAATCCGGCGTGGACGGTTGTAAAGCGGCTATCCGGAGAGGAATGCATTCCATGCGAGTTGATTCCAAGCATATAGTGTGGTCTCGTAGCTGGGTCAGGAAAGATCTCTCGGTTGACCTCTTCAACAACGCCCATCCCATTTTGCATGAACAAGACAACAGAGTCCTTGCTCAACCTGTGCTTCACAGAAGCCAAGCCTTGCAAAACGTACGGCGCCTTGGAGCAGATAATCAAAGAACTGATGGGCTCCGTCGACTCTCCTTCTAAGACTTTGACATCGCCAACAGTCTCCGTAGACGAGGCATTCAAGCCCACCTCTTTCCCGTGATATCGTATACGTGGTACAGCTAGCTCTGCGTCATAGCCTTCCTGCACTTCCGCGTCCCCATCGGTAATCAAAGTCAACTTTTGCGGCGAATCATTCCACTCTTTCAATCTCTCCCACCGCGGAAAGATCAGTGAGACTGGAGGCGGATTGGGAATTCCGCGGAGAGCATGGGCCATGAAGCTTCCCACATTCCCCATGCCCATGATATGAATCCTCCGGTCCATCACAGGTTTGGTGCGATAGAAATCAGCGGTGTTGCGAGAAGTCAGTGGTGCGGCGGATTCGTCCTCAGTTTTGCTACAAAAAATGAGTTTCATTGTATAAATCTAGTTACATGCACATACGCATTTTCAGTTTCCTCCACAGACGCACTCTCCTTTCTCCAGCTTGTCATAAGATTTCTCGACGGAGTATAGGCCACCCGGCTCGCGCAACTGCTACCGACGTTGCATCTTGCGCGTATGTGTGGTATCCGAGGCCGAAGCCTGGGGATAAATTGTGAAACGAAGAATGAAGACAGCTTGATTGATTTGCCTTTCACATGGACCATGGACCGACTCAATTGGTAGCAAAAGGCGAATCAGCGGAAGATGAATGACGCTATCAGAGGTCTGGAGATTTGGGGTCGGAGCTAGCGCGGGTTTACGCACGGCCCCTAACTTTTCTTTGGACTTTCAAGATTCGCGACAGTATCACCTCCGCAACACGCGCACCCTACGCTTGTCGCGACATCCAGGAACAGCATCGTTGCAATCGCGACACGCATACAAACACAATGGACCCGCAAACCAACCTTCCCGATCTCGTAGAGGACCTTGAAGTCGACATTGACGAACTCACAACCGCACTCGAACCTCTACTTTCAAAACCTCTCCACACAACCGCATCCTCTTTGCCCCTCCTCGACAAAGCAAAGCTCTATTGTCTCGCCGCATATGCCATTGAATCGCTACTCTTCGCCTCGCTGACCGCGTCGGGAGTCAATGCAACAGAACACGCCATTTTCAAAGAGATTGCGCGGTTACGGCAATACAACAGCAAGATCAAGGAAATCGAGGATCGTGGGATCAAAGGCAGTGCAGAGGGGAGAGCGCGACTAGACGTAGCAGCGGCAGGCCGCTTCATCAAGCACGGACTAGCAGGAAACGACAAGTATGATTTAGAGCGACAAGAGCGCATGGCGAAAGAGAGGGCGCGGGCGCATCTCAAAGCACAACAGATTAACAAGAAGTTCGACGACGAGGGACGGGAAACGGCAAACCAGGGACAAGCCGTGACACCCAAGAAGCGGGGCGCGGACGACGAAGACGTGCAGGAAGACGAGGAACAAGTCGACGAAATCTCAGACTCGCCCGCCACCAAAAAACCACGTGTCGAAGGCGACGAAGAAGCAGCCGAAACCCCGCAACAGCAACCCAAGAAACGCGGACGGCCCTCGAAAAAAGACAAGACAGAAGCAAGTAGCACTCCGACTCTGCGCGGCTCACGAAGAAACAAGTCACGCTTGTCGAATCAAAACACCAACACCGAAGACAACGACAACGAGAACGAGGAGGATGGTGACGGCGAAACACAACAAGAGCCCGACTCAGCGCCCAAAACACGCAGCGAGACGTTTACAGCGCTACTCGATGGCTCGCACAAGCAGAAAAAGGCAAAAGGCAAGAGTGGGAAGAAGGGTGGGAAAGGGAAGGGCAAGTAAGAGTTTACTTTAGTACAAAAGGAGTTTTAAGGGAAGAGGACATCAGATATGTGGGTTGGGGTGAGAAAATGCGTACACACTTCTTGATGATCATGGTGTTGCATTGCAGAGCCAGAAGAAAAGCTCACAGAACAAAAACGATCGGATATTTCTGTGAAAAAAAAAAAGAATAACTAATCATGTAATAATATACAAGTCCGCACATGTATGAACAAGCACAGGATGATTCTGATACTTTGATTTCTTCTCATTCTTTCCTTTCCTCTCCTTTCTCTCCTCTGCCCTATCGCTGCTTACTCGCACAACTCTCTCTCTGTGAATATAGTACAATTATATGAAAAATACCCGGAACCAAGAGATATACTCATCGGTGTAACACAAAAAAAACCAGTTTCTTCCTTTCCTTCCCTCGCTCGACGCGTTTGCCTGTATGCTCTTCCCAGTAGTGAAAAAAAGAATTTGCAAAACGATAACAAAAACTCCTGGTATATAACGCCATATCCCCGGTTGCCAGACCCTTTGTCTGTCTCTCTGTCCGTCCATCCGTCCATCCAAGTCAGATTATGAGCATTTCTTTGTCCTGCCTTGCGCGCCACAAGATAATGCTCAGGATAAAACAACGTCGAAAAGTGTCGTCCCTCTGAATCGGCATACTGCTCATAGCTGCCTATTCAAGACGAATGATGATATAGTTGATAGGAAATATTGTTAGTAGTCCGTAGCTGTCTAGTCGAAAGCACCAGGCATAGAGCCGGGAATTCTCAGACTAAGTCGGTCTTCCTTCTTCCGCACCTGTATGGGCGGCGGTGGAATCGAAGACGATCGCTGGTGTCGTAGTGGTGGCTTCTCGGTGGCCCATTTTGAGTCGAGCGATTTGCGAATCTCGTCGCGGAGCTGAGCGTCGACTTGTTGCTCAACCTTCTGCTCTTCCTCTTGGCTCAGAGCAGGCGCTGACTCTGCATTGTCGTCCGCGCTTCCAGTTGCTTCCGGCTCCGCTTCGACCGAAATGACGGCCTTGCCAATAGAAACTCGCTTCGGCTTCTCGTCTCCATTGCTCTGGAATGGATCTTCTTCGCTCTTGCTCGGCTCTTCCGTGGTCGGACCGCTGAGTGTGATGTCCTTGGGTTCAAAAGACACTTGGCTATCCTCGCTCATTCTCTGCGCAAGCGATGCTTCACCGTTGGCGAATGTCGGACTCCTAGGACTGTCTCGTAGAGGAACAAAAGACGGCACGACGCCGCCCCCGATTCTCGACCAGAACATGCGCTCGCGGAGCCGGACGCTCTCTTCCCATGCCGCCTTTCTCTCCTCCTCTGTCTCAGCTCGCCAATGGCCCGCAGCAACCATACGTAGGAAGCCAATGTAATCACATGTGGCGCGAACTCGGGCCAGACAATAGTCGCATAGTGGGTACCGTTGAGCATCCTCTGTGTCAGACGGCTTGAAACGGTACTTGCGGGCATATTGATCGCCTGCCCTCGCCTCTCCACAGAGCGAGCAAGGAAAGATTGGGACGCGGAACCTCGATGTAGGCGGGGGATTGGGTTCAACCACCAAAGAACCGGCGCTTATGCTGCTGATAACAGTACGGCGTGCCATCCATGAAAGACCAGGTGCAATATCTAAACGCAACGTAGGTTCAATGTCCTCGGCCAGAGCGCGCTTGTAAAACTTCTCGTCCTTGAGATTGGGCATGCCTGCCGTGGAAGCCGAATCACGAGGCGAATTGTTGATGGAGACGGATGACTTGGACGGCAAGGAAGTGGTAGAGCTGTTGGTCAGGGAACCCAGTCCAAGCACCGTCAGACTGCTGTAGTTGCCACTCGACGCGCGACTTGCTGGGGCCGAGCGAGCGCTAATCCTGAGCATATCCTGGAATTCCTGAAAAGCTACGAGGTCCGAACGTAGCACCGGAGAGATCAAATGCGAAAAGTGGAGCGGGTGGTCGGGACTAATCTCATCGGATCCGGGAGTGCTAGGCGTAAGATTCATGGCTTCGAATAGCTTGCTCATCTTGTCAGCGGGCGTGATTCCGGGGGTCGAAGGCGTAGTGGTGGTGGTAAGAACGTGACTTTCGGTATCGTCGCCCTGAGAACTCATCTTCTCCACAACACTCTTGAGGTCCTGTAGTTGGTCCTGGAGGGAATGCTGGAGCACCTCGGCGTCGCCCAGTTGCTGCCTCAGCTGTTCGCCTCGCTTTTCAGAGGCTTCCGTCTCCTTGCGTGCAGCGGCGACCATCTACGGTGGTCAGTCATCAACGCATGTCCAAACGCACAGCACAACTTACCACATTAGCTTCCTCGAACAGGGCAGCCGTCAGAGCCTCGACTTCGCCGTCTGTCTTACGCTTGGCTGCCTCTGCCTGCGCTCTTCGTTTGCGCTCCTCTTTCAGCTCGTTGGTCAGCTGCTTCTCCATCTTGTCATAGACGACTTTCTCCACCAAGAGGCCTTTTGCAATCTTGTTCTCATGCTCTTTGACTTGGGCCTCGAGACGCATCAGTCTCTCCCTCGCAGCCTCGAGCTCGTGTCTGGTCTGCTGCAGCGAGTCGTCTAGCATGGTAGAGTGGTTGATAGCGTTGATGAGCTTGGTGCTGAGGGTGGATACCTCCTGGCTAAAGTCGGGATGGGAGTCGTTGGAGTCATGGCGCAACAGCGAGGGTTGAGGGGTCGCTGAGCGCGGGTCGGGAATCGTGTTCATGCCATCGCTCTCTGCATCCGACTGCGACTGCGACTGGGCGGTTTTGGCGAGGTGTGGTGTGGACGTGGAGCGGGTGACATGATTCTTGGGCATGGGAGAGAGAGAGCGCAAGCGCGAGGGAGTCATGGAGCCTGCGTTGTGCACCCAGGGAGCAGAGTGTGCTATGAAACTGTGGGGGGGAGACAAAGTCAGCAGTGGCGTGGAGTGGCAGCGGGCGCAACCGAGGCGGGGATTGGGGATGACATGTGGTGTTGGGTGCAGGACAGGGGAACATACGCGTACTCGGCCATGATGGCAGTCTGCAGAGTGACGTCGGTCCTCGGTGGTCAGTCGTTCAGAACATGGCAGTAGTGGGAGGCGAGGGGAGGCAGGGCGCGCGACGCAGCGGCTGGAGAGAGACGGGATGAGAGGTGCAAAGGAGTGACGACAGGCGCGAGGAGCCTCGGAGGGTATGGTGGTCGCGACGGGTGAATTACAGCGCAGGCATTGGGAGCCAGGGGTGTGTATCAGCTGCAGGGACAGCAACAGGCACAGACACAGGAACAGGAGCGGAGGGTGGGTGGATGGATGGGCGGCGAGTAGTAGTAAGAGTGGAGGAGAGTAGGTGAACAGCAAGCAAGCAAGCAAACAAGCAGCGGCAGGGCAGAACAGGGCTGGGATGGGCTGGGCAGGATGACTACATTGGAATGGGCAGGTGGTGGGTGGCTGTGACCGGAGCCACGGTCGGCGGCGGCGCTTATGCCCACGCACGCCTACGCCCGCCCACGCCCACGCCGAGACGGACGACGACGACGACACGACACGACACGATACGGCGACGCCCAACCAGGCTCGACTCGATAGTTCCGCGCACTGCCACACCCCAAGCCCCTTCCCAGTAGCCCAATCCGGTCCCGCCCAGTCGTGTCCAGTCCCGTCCAGCCCGTCGCCTGGGCTCGGCCACGGCAGACCATGTCGCGATGCCGCTGTTCTCTTGTGCACGCCCAATGCACGCTCCGCCCACGGCAGCGCCAAAACGCCATCCATGTTGACATCATCATGCCTCCCGGCCAAGCCGTCCAAGGGCCTTGCCTGTCCGCTGCCAGCATGGCACGTCCGCCGCCGTACTTGTAGTAGTAGTTCACGCGCTCAGGCAAAAAAAATAGTAGTACCATGGCAAAGCTGCGACAAGTGCCCCTCGGCCGGTCCACGACGCTTCGTGAGCTGCTCGTCCCGTCTCGTGTCCGTCTCCGACCCGAGCGTCTGTGTCTTCGCCGAAACTACCCAAAATCCCGCATATGTCCACTCACCACTGATCACTGATCACTGATCACTTCATGGCCCACAAGGGATACGCATACTCCATTCGAAACTACTAACTTACATCTTCCCCCAAACTGGCTGTTTCAACGCGAAAAACCAAAAGAAAAGAACAAAGTGAAATAAAAAATGACAGACATTATCCGTGTAAGCCTCTGACTGTCCAAACGGACAAAGCAGTCCACACGAGTCCAGAAATGCACAAGCAGCCCCGGCAGGCCACAACAGCCCGCCGAGAACCTCCCACAAAGCACCCCCACCACAAACAACCCAGACTGATTATTCATCGCGAGAGCCGTGGTAGAACATGCAACAACCGTAATCCGTATCGAGGCCGTTAGTCATGCCCGTCTTTTCCTTGATAATTTTTCTGCTTTTCTGCGCTGTCCCCCATCTCTGCTAGGCTACCATCGTGCTACCATGTCCGCCTCTTCTTGTCGCCGGCAAGTCCAAAGAGGCAGACGAGTCGTCGTCGCTTTGTCCGCAAAAAAAAGTCGAGGAGGGGGCATCGGCCTTTGTGAGCCATTGCGCGTAACGGTACTCGAATGACAAAGATAAAGGACAGGACCGTGTACAAATCGTCAAAGGCTGTCAGGGAGCCAAAGGGTGGGTAACGAAAATCGAGATCGAAGTTATGTTTCGCGTCGTTCGGCATCGGGACTCGGGGCACAGGGCTGACCATGGCCATCATCTAACGGCGCCCAAACCTGCTGCACAAGAAGTTGGTATGGTTTCTGAATGAGTGGAGTGACAACTTCTAGCGTTTTTTGCCGCCGGACACGGGTCTGCTACTACCAAGGTTGGGCACGTACTTTTGTTTCTTCTCCGCAGGCTTCAGAATCTGCATCCACGTTAGTCATCTGCACAAACATCAAACCACTCCTGTAGCCTTACCTGGAACGAGCACAGCAGACTCTCGTCGACGCTCATCATTGCGCCTGCATTGTCGAATTCACCACAGTAGTTTGGTGCGCTAAATAGTGTGACAAGCTGGCGCTTGGAGAAGAACTCGTAGCCGTCTTCTACAACTTGATGCGCACGGCAGATGAGGTCCATGTCGTGCTTTTGCAGGAAACGAGACACAACGTCTGGTCCAAACGTAAAGCTCACACCACGGTCGTTCTCGCTCCATCCTGTAATGTCCTTGTCGGGGTCGGACCACAGCAAGTCGCAAAGGAGTCCACAGTCGGGAATCTACATGTAGTTGTCAGTATTTTGTCAGTGTGTCCAATCAACGACACCAAAAAAAACTCACATCCGTAGGTCGCATAACGCGCCTAATTTGCTCCATCGAGTTGAGATCTGGGCTCAGACCACCGTGCATGGTGAAGATCTTCTCGTCAATGATGGCGGCAATGGGCAGGCAGTTGAAGCAGTCGGTAAAAGTCTTCCACAACTTGATGTTATATCTCCGTTTGCATTCATCATAGAATCCGTAGATGCGGTTGATCGAGGCGCACTCGTGGTTGCCACGCAAGACGAAAAAGTTCTCCGGGTACTTGATCTTGTACGCAAGGAGCAGGCAGATGGTCTCAAGCGACTGCTTGCCACGGTCGACATAGTCGCCTAGGAAGAGGTAGTTGGCCTCTGGGGGGAAACCGCCATACTCAAACAGCCGCAGCAGGTCGTAGTACTGGCCGTGGATATCTCCGCAAATCTGGTACATGACAAGTCAGTGGGTGCTCTGAAGCCAAACACTGGGCTTCGCAGCACGATGTGTTGTGACTGACCTTTATCGGTGCCTCGAGCTCGAGCAGAATGGGCTGTGAGATGAAGATTTCGCGAGCCTTGGTGCACAGGTAGCGGATCTCGGTTTCCAGGAGCTGGACCTGCTTGCCGGGCCTGCTGCCGCGGACCTCGAGCAGACGGTCTATGATAGAGTCCAAGTCCACCTCGGTTTCGGCCATAGCTGTGACTTGCTATTGGCGCTGGGTTCGGTGGTGCAAGGTGCAAGGAAGAACCTCGCGTGGGTTGGTGAGAGAAGAGAGAGGGAGGGAGAG
>JAODYC010000026.1:34576-120753 GCA_026262405.1 Curvularia hawaiiensis
TGGGCGACGAGGGAGAGGCAATGGCCTGTCCATTTCGAGGGTTCTGTCGCTGCAGCTGGAGAGCATTGGCGAGAGCCTTTTCGTGGGTTCGCACAAAGTAGGCCAAGTTCTGGAGCCGTGTCAATGTTTGTCCTAGTCAAAGCGAGGTAGTGGGCAGTAGTGTGTCTCGCACCCTTATGAAGAGCTGGCCATCTTCGGTGTCCATGTTGATAGACTAGCAGCGCCCGACTGCATACAGGGCCCGCCGGCTGTCTTTGTATCGTGCGACGATTGTGGGCAGGCAAGGCGCGGTACGAAGGAGAGTTTGGAAAAAAAAGGGAGGGGAGCGGAGGCCGTGAGCTTCAGGGTACCTGGTGCCCACTTGAAACTTTTGTGCCGCGGGAGAGTATAGTTGACGAGGGACCTCCGTTGTGGAACACGGCGACCTAGGCTCTGGGACCAAAGTCAGCAAAGTGTGGTGTTTGGGTGGAGTGAGCAAAAGGGTAGTGAGTGGAGAGGGAGCGTGCCGACAAAGTCTTGGCGGTGGGGGATTGGATTGGGGGACTCGACGTACGTGCAAGAGGACTCGGTGGGATGCCCTGGACAGCGTCGACCTAGGTAACGAGCAAACGGCGGCGGGCAGGCAGATATTATGCAGCGGCACAGGGGGGGTTGCAGGGCACTGGCGGCGGCGGGCGGTAGTAGTACAAAGCCAGCAGCAGGCCAAGCGGCGTGTTCCAGACGTAAGCCAAAGAGAGGTGCAGCAGCGAGTGCAGCAGCGGGTGGGCAGGGAAAGAAAAAAAAAAGGATGACCCAACACACGCACTGGCCGCAGGTGCAGGCAGCTGAGGAGCCAAAAATGAAGGGCGGCGCTGATTCGCGCAGGGGAGGTTTTTTGTTGTGGTCGACAAACACCGGGGGGCAGGCGAGCACTGGAGAGAAATTAGATAGCGTCCCAATACGGGTTGCCGTCCTGTCGCACCCCCGGAGGATGTGGAGGGGCTAGCAGTAGCCTGGCGATGGGGGGGGGAAACGTGGGACGGATGTAGCAACAGAGGGGCGGGAGAGAACGGGAGGAGCAGGGCGACGGCAGCACGAGCAGGATAAAAGGGTTGAACAGTCACGACGGAGGACACGGCGAGAGGGTTGCAGTTGGATGAGCCCAAGGGCACACACAGCTGGAGAAGGGCAGGGCATCAACAGGTGGTGGACTGGAATGGAACCCCTGCAGGCTGTGATTGGCCCCTGGGCAGATAGCGCTAGTGAATGCGCCGTGGAGGCATCCCTGCGTTTGAATCTGACACGGCTTTTAACACGCTCTAGTATCGAATGCCTCTGCCCTCTCCACGCCCGCGGACCCTGGCGGGCCTGCGACAAGAAGACACGGCAGCAACAGCGAGCGTCGAGCAGAGGCGAGGCGAGGGGGAGGGGCCGTGGTGAGGTCATGGTAGCGGTCGGTCCGCCTAGCAGGTACAGTAGCCGGTGCTTGTCTGCAGGCGTGCAGTCGGCCGTGGTTTGGGACGTCTCCAGACGGCAAGCAGAGGCCATGTTGTGATAGACGAGAGGCGGCCCTGGCGACGTTGCGGCGTTAGCGAGTGTTTTTTTGCTGCACGAGCGCGAGCTAGCCTGGCATCAGATGGGAATGCTGGTCACTCGGGCCACCAGGCGATGAAAGCAGACCACTTGATGCCCCGGCCCTGACGCCATACCGCTGCACGACCAGCAGAGACTTTGTTGTCCTGGCGGCACATGAGCAGCTCGCCATGGACACCCGCCCACGCCGATATCAACCACGACGGCCACGACCCCAGCGACTGTGCCGCATGGGCGTGGACCCTGGCCCGCCGTGACCGCCCGCCGTGAGCACCGTCGAGTTGAGTTTGATTATGTTGGCCTCAACGCCTGTCTGCCGGACCGCGTGTTGCCCGGGCGTGCACCGCATGCAGCAGCGGTATAGTTGTGGTGGCTGTCTTATTATCGAGCGCTGCGAGGATAGCGCCAGCGACTCGACTCGACTCGACTGCCTCTCCGCTGAGCGGAGCCCTCCAAGCCCGCCCGCCGTCGCCGTGCAGGGAAGAGGGCGCACGGACTCGGCAGGCGGCCAAGGGCGTGTCGACGCCGATTTGATAGCAGAGGGCGGATGCTGCTGCGAGATGACATACGACCGCCATCGGGTACGTCTGGCGACGGATGCCCAAGCACCGCTGCTGCCATGACGCTGCGAGCGACACATGCACACGCTACAC
Organism: Curvularia hawaiiensis; assembly: GCA_026262405.1. NCBI lineage: Eukaryota > Fungi > Ascomycota > Dothideomycetes > Pleosporales > Pleosporaceae > Curvularia > Curvularia hawaiiensis. The sequence continues at coordinate 36,802 of JAODYC010000026.1, forward strand.
ACGTCCTCGCCCGCGGCTCAAGCCACGTTTGTGAGGCTGACGTCCATCTAGTGAGTGCTAACGTAGTACGCAGACGAACGCCAGCCCACCCCCACCTGCCCTTTGCGTGACAGCTGCCCACCCCTGCACACCCCTCAACACCAAACCCATCCCATCGCGACGCAGACGGATGCTGCTGTCTGCCAATGCCAATGGCTGCATCCACTCCGTGCGCCCTCGACCCGTCTGCCAATCCTCGACGGCCCTTCAAACACCCTGGCCTGCGTCGGCTTTGGGGGTTTCACACCGCCACGTTGGACCCGTGTTATGTCGCCCATGGACTTAGTCGGCACCACATGCCCCGGCCCACCAAACACTGCACCGCACGACACTCTGCCCTACGAATTGCCGTCTCAAGGGACCAAATCTCTACAATGATCTACTTGCTATGCCATCATGGCTGTCCCAGCCAGCCTGGAGCCGCCGCCGAAATGGCGCCATTAGCGGTGAGACCCTATCCAGCCTCGAGCCTCGAGCCATGTACGAAGTAGGGCCAACGTTGCACAGCGCCTCGGCTCACAGCAACAAAACGGGACACGGCTCTGCGCCAACTGCCGCCGCAACCGTCGCGTCATCTGCTCTGCTCGCTGCCGCCCTTCAACACCACCACGCGCAACAAGAATTATGCGATGCTTGACATCATCGCGCAGCTGCCACTCCTAGCCACTCATCGGCCCTTTCTCACGACCCATGGCTCCGGAACAACCCTTAACTGCACTCGCTCGGCTCTCTGCCCCGTCACCGTCGTATGCCATATTTATTTCTCTTGGTCTCACACTACTTCCACCACGACCGATGACGTGCCATTAGAGAATACATGCCTGATCTTGCCTCTGCCACCCGCGCAGGTCCGTAGACCGGCGGCCCTGATTTGACCATCTCTTCTTCTTGGGCGCGTAGCGCATCAATCGGGAAAATCCTCTGCATATGCCCTTTGCTGAAACACTAACCCACCAACCTCAATGCGTCAACATGGAAAACTACTGCTCCATCAGCAGCATGGACCGTGCTCGGCTTGCCCCACCACCCCACTCTAGCCGGGTCATCATCTCTCGACTACGCGTAGACAGCAGACGCAACACACAGCCCCCATTGACTTTACCGCCACCATGCTCATCACCGAAACACACAAAGATGTGCCGACCAAGGCTGGCGGTGACATGAGTTGGTCGCCCTTGCATACCTTGGCTGCACTGCCCAAACTGACGCTCCAGGGATCTTCCTCTTCCACCCCACCATTCCAAACTACCCCAAAGCAAAGTTTCCCGGTGTCGTTGTCTTTTCCGAGATTTACCAAGGTAGCTCCAATTCTCCAATGGCAACACTTTGTGGCGTGTACATGGTCGCCTTCGGGTTCCGGCTGATGTTCCTGCAGTGACTGGGCCTGTTGCTCGTTTTGCACGACAAATCGCCTCCCAGGGTTACATTGTCGCAGCCCCCTCATCTTACCATGAGTTCACTGGTCCCGAGCCCCTTGCATACGACGGCCCTGGTACCGACAAGGGCAACGACTGGAAGATCGCCAAGGAACTACATGCCTATGATGAAGACGCCAGTTTATCAGTAGATGCACTGCTGGAAATGCCAACCTGCAACGGAAGGGTCGGTGCCACTGGTATGTATCAATGCCCCGCCAATCAACTTTTTTGGCTCATTGCCTCCAAGGGATGTGTCTGGGTGGCCATTTGGCATACCGTTGTGCGCTGGATCCACGTGTAGTCTCAGCAATCTGTTACTTCGCAACCGACATCCATAGCCACACGCTGGGAAAAGGCAAGAATGACGATTCGCTTGCTCGTGCCAAGGACATCAAGGGCGAGCTGGTCATGATATTCGGCAAGATGGACACGCACGTACCACCAGCGGGCCGAGATCTGATCAGAAAGACACTGCATGAAGCAGGTGTCACATTCTCCTTCTACGAGCCGGCTTGGGCGCAGCGTGAGTATCTACACTGGTCACAAACTTATCGTCGTGCTAATCCATTTCAAAGACGCTTTTATCCGCGACGAGCTTAGCAAGGGACGCTACGACGCTGCACTGTCTGGCATCTGCTTCGAGATGCTCAAAGAGCTGTTCAACCGCACATTACGCTCTGATCTTGGACCAAGATCTGGTGGTGATGTCGAGGTCGAGGATGTGTGTTGACAACGTTCAACTGTTGAGCTGATTTGCAACAGTTGAAAAAATGGCATTAAAAAGCCAGTAGCATTTTCTTTCAAAAGTCACCAATCCATCGTGCTGACTGGTCAACAAATACATGGCTACAACGTATAAAGAAACATTAGCCCAAACACCAAAGCCGCCAGCCGACGTGAGACTAGACTAGCAACTAGAGACATCTACGCGAAGCAAAACACACCATCCACGTGAACAGTTACAGGGGTGCCAACGCGAGGGGCCAATGAACATGGCTGCGATGCCCATGCGCGCCAAGCCGTCTAAAGTGCGCTAACACCGACGATGTTTCTCGAACGAACCTCGGACGTTGACATTTGCCATCGCAAAGCCAATTCTACCACGTATCACAAGCACAACACCCAAAGACATCAACACCACTACCTCATCCACAAACATGCCTCGTCAACGCTCTGGAACAGCCCCTCCTCGCCGCCCCCAGGTCCCGGCAGCCAGACAAGCTACTACTGCGCCTGCGCCTGCGTCATCGCGCCCTCACTCAACTGCTGCTGCTCCCGCCCAGAATGCTCCCACCCACGCGCCCGTTCAGCAGGCACAGGCTCCTACACCTCAGGGACCCGGTCTGTTCGGACAGATGGCTAGCACTGCTGCGTAAGTAATTCTAGGCAGCCACGTTCAGTTGCCATCATTTTGCGCTGGCACCCATCAAGGCACCAATGTAAATGATGGCACTGGGCCATGGTACCGTACTTTGTGACTTGAACAATGTACTAACAGATCATAGCGGTGTTGCAGTAGGATCCTCCATCGGCCACGCTGTCGGCGGCTGGTTCTCCGGTGGTTCTTCCGCCCCCGCCGATGCCGCGCCCCAAAACACCGACTTCGCCGCACAGCACCAGCAGACATCCGCTCAGATGGCACAGTCCGGCCCTTGCGCAAACGATGTTATGAGCTTCCGCAAGTGCATGGACGAGAACCAGGGTAGCCTGACCATCTGCGGATGGTACCTCGACCAGCTCAAGGCCTGCCAGGCAGCAGCTGGCCAGTACTAGAGGGCTTGGTGGATAGAAAAAATGAAAAGCAATGAGAACAGTAACACATGAGACGAAACATTGTACAATACAGGACTTCATAGTCGCCACATTGGTTCGACATTGGAGATGCGAGTGTAGTTGTCGCTAATTATGTGGAATCAACATTTCAAGTCAACTCACCTCAGAACGCAAAAGACGTCAAGTCTAACTATATTGATTTTGCTTCGAACCCTTGAACTCCTGCCCTCGTCTCTCTTTGGATTTACAGAAATGTCTTCACAGCTCTTGAAGTACCATGCACATCCTCCAGCACATGCCAATGACCTACACTCTCAAGAATCTGCAAACTTCCCTTGTCCCCCAGCGCCTGAACGTATTTCTTACATAGCTCTGGCGACGACACATCATCCATGCTCCCAGTAATAACCAGCGTCTTCGCCTGGACGGCCGCCCAATCGAGGGCGTTTGCCTCCGCAAGCGCAGTGCACCCCTTTGCATACCCCTCTGGATCCTGACCCAACAGCGACATGCGTACAGCCGCCACAGCCAACGGATTCGACTTCCTCGTCTGCTCAGACGTGCTAGCCGAAACCACAGCATCAACTACAGAGTGCATGCCTTTACTCCGAACGGTCTCTGCTCGAGCGAGCGCAGCAGCCCTTTCTGCATCCGGCAACGGCGAGGCTGGCGGGCCGATGAGAATCAGTTTCGCGACCCTGTTTGGATGCATGAGAGCGAAGCGGACGGCTGCGAGACAGCCTATTGAATGTGCTATTATGGTGGTTGCTGGTGCACCGGATGCAATGTTTGCGGCGGAAAAGATGCCGGCGATGTCTTGGGCTAGCGAGTCGATGCTTACTTTGCTGAGGGGCGAGGACGGGGATAGCCCGTGGCCTTCCATGTCGAACAAGTGCAGTGAATGGCTTGCTTCGAGCCCGAGGGACTGGATCAGTGGCGTGTAGAATTCGGATGTGCTGCCGAGGCCGTGGATGAAGACGATGGGTGGGTTGGATGGGGCGCCGAGAGTTTTGTAGTAGAGGTTCTTGTTGTTGTTAACTTGTACCAGAGAGGCTGTGTCAATGCTTTTGGCAGCGTTGCAGGGCTGGAGGGGCTGTAGTCGTCTAACAAAGTTGTTGGTAGTGGGATTGGGCGTGGTTGGACTCGCAATTCGATTCGTCAGACTACCTATGCCTTTGATGGATACGGTCACGGTATCCCCGGGCTTGAGGTAGACGGGAGGAGTTTTACCGATTCCGACGCCGGCAGGCTGAAAACGGTGTCTGAATTAGTACACTTGGCTTGCTGGGTTGTATAGAAGTATGCGGACTTACGGTACCAGTGGCTAACACGTCACCTGGCATCAGCGTTTGGCCTTCGGACATGGTCTTGATCAGATAGGGAATTGAGAAGATGAGATCGTTCGTTGTGGCATCCTGTCGTAGTTCGCCATTGACATGAGTTGAGAGATGAAGGATCTTGTCTAGTTTGGAAGCTGGTACAGCAATCGGGCCCTTATCGCTTTCAGTCAGCTTTTGCTCAATCGTATAGAACTTCAGAGGTTCGCGCTCACCATCGGGCAGAACGTGTCAGGCGACTTTCCGATATAAAACTGCTTGTGGTCTCTTTGCCGTTCGCGTGCTGTGACGTCGTTAATTATCGTATACCCCCAGACGTAGTCCATGGCGTCTTGTTCTGAAATGCGGAAACCCGGCTTGCCAATGATGACGCCAATCTCGCCTTCATAGTCGACCGTCTCGGTGAAACCGGCATGGGGCAAGATTTCCTCGCCATCTGCAATAATGGAGGTGAAGCGTTTGGTGAAGATAACCGGGTGAGACGGCGTGTCGACTTTGTCTGAGCTGTCGAAGCCAGAGCTATTGAATTCCTTGGCGTGTTCGGCGTAGTTCTTGCCTACGCAGAGAACATCTCGGTCTCTCAACGGAGCCAGGATCTTGACTGAGGAAGCTGGCAATGGCTTGCCTGAATGGATGATGTTGGATTCGCCGACTCCGATCACTTGATATAGGCTTTCTAGCGGTGTTCCTGATATGAAAGCCAACGGCTGGATGGATTTCTCTGAAAGATCATAATGCCCAACGCCAACACGGCCCGTCTGCACGTCTTGGAAACACGCGTAGTTTGTGAGGGATTTAGTTTCGTTCGTTGAAGCGGTTGAAGTCATGCTTGCAAAGCAAATCTCGAGTCTTCACCTGGTGGAGAATGAGGGTATGAATTAAGTAACTTCAGGCTAACATCGTGTTCTCAAAGTCGAAAGACGAACGTAAGCAAACCGATTTATGTAGAGTACATTGGATTTTGTACTAATGGGTGAAGAGTGGACACGGCAGGGATGATGGTGGGGTTCTCCACGGCGCAAATGCCGGCAATCGGTGTTCGGCATTTGACCGTGGTTTGGATCGCAACAAGCTGATGTGTATACGCCACAGCACATCAGCTCACATTGATTGTAACTGAAATTCACTTTAGCGATGCGTAAGGTTGTGGTTGTTTCGTATTGTGGCATCGTGAGATACTGCTTTCATAGATCCAATGCATTGAAATCCAATCAGTGGAGTGGATTTCTGCACCTGTAGTTGTCGCAACAGTTGTAAGTTAAACAGTTTCATCCTAAAGCTAGAATACCATAAAGCTTCATTTTAGAGTATATGTAGTTGCCACACGCATCTGAAACTAACCATTTCATTCAAACAACAGTGTCTTAAAAACGTATCTTCACGAAGTGAATTTGAACCCTTGTATTTGCCACACGATACCATGGCAGTCGTTTTGCTTTGGAGAAGTCAGAGCCTTAAAACCTAGCTCGGGACATTTAATTCCAACTTAGTAGTTGCCACAGCGATTCCATTTAGTATTTTCATCTGCACAGCTCGTAATCAAGTTGACTTTCAACACACTTGGCATTTCATCTCCAAATCAATATCTCCCCAGCGGAACGATGGCTTCACACTCAAAAGTCAAGATGGCGCTCTTCACGTCATCAAATTGTGCTTCGAAACAATCAACTCTCCATTTTTGGATCGACACCTCTCCAGTGGAGCGGCGGTCGCAATTGAATATTGAGAGAGTTATCAGCGGATTCTCAGTGAAATTCTGTACCATGGTCAACATTCCTACAACTTGGCCACGAGGCAGCCACTACATGGGTACGGAATTGTCAGCGAACTTTGGGCGAACGAATCAAGCGAAATTCCTTTTACGGCGCTCGGCGGTGCCACCATCTCCCTAGGCTCAACTGCGATCATTTTATGTTATTGCTGCTTGCTGGATCTGATTACATCCAATCTGATTGGGAGCGGCAGAGCACCCATTTGGCACCAATTGGAGCACCCAGGTTTCTTGTGGTAGCCTCTTCCCCAACCATAGCTGCGTTCTGTGATATAAAAGACCAAATTCGCACTATTGAATTCGTCTGCAAGCTCGCGCCAACTCAGAAAATGGGTTCATTCCTCACGAAGCTTCGGAAGTGGCATGGCAGTCACCAGCGTCTCGAAGCGGCAGAAGATTACCAACTTGTCAAGGTAACTGAGGTGTGTGAAGCCGAGAGGCGTGCCCAGCGAGACAAACAGAATGATCAACAGACTCAAGCACAAACCCTCGCCCTAGCTGAGTTACAACACACCATGGACCCGGCCATAGCAGCCCAGATCTACAACGCTCGCTTCTGTCCACTTCTTAGTCGCCTACCGGACGAAATCCTACTCAGTATCTGTGGTTTCCTGGGCGGCGATCTTGTTACGCTATTCTGCCTCCGAATAGTCTCGAGGAGATTCTTCCATTTGCTTAACAGTCGTCGAAAAACTATCTGGGGAAAAATCATTTTGACTGCAAATCCGAATATCTCCCCTACGATAAAAAATTGAAGCTTCGACTGCTTCTACAAAGAGACGATAGGTGCAATAACTGTAGGCATTGGAATGATGCTCAAAGGCCACCACGCTTGCATGAATGCAAGTTCCGGCCGACTAGGCTGTCGCTTGCCAATGTTCACGACATACTCCACTGTTACAACATGCTCTACTGTTATGTCTGTGAAAGTGCCCACTATACTTGCAGATTTTCCTCAATCTACCAGCAGCCGCTGAAGCACGAAAGAGATCGCCGATGTTTGGGCCAGGAAGGGTCAGTTGAGTTATGTGAACACATCCAAATTACCTGGGCCAGAATCAAAGCCTACATCGATAATTGGCGACAACAGAAGCCCGAGAGAGAAGACTGGCGGAGATATCTCGGAAGCTTCAATATCGAGTGTCACAATTCTATTCATGACACACGCTGCACGACTTGCGAGGCACCAACTTGGCCGAGGGCTCGTCTCGGCATCAGTAGGGAAGATCCAGACATTGTGGTTCTCAACATAGAATGGACGCCTCACAGACGCATCGATGCACTCAATCTCACGGTAGATGGTCGAATGCCTGCGACGGAGCTCAGGGCATTGTTCCGCGGACTTCGAGAGCTAGGCCCGGCTGACAGCATTTATCCCACGTCGCGTCGGAACTCTGTACCTGAGATGGCCTTCTTCAGCCCATCAACGTCGTTCGGGCGTTTTGTTTATTACAAAACAGCCGACGATGATGAAATGGGTCCTCCACCAGCATCATTGCTACCACTTCCTCCAGATTCGTGGCCGCGGTGGCGTGTTAGTTATGGAAGCGGGCAAGATAGAAGCGACATGTACATCAATCCTCATTATATGAGGGATGCTAGTCATGGCGTTCTCTCCTCGCAGTGCCTCGTGGTCAGGTACGAGAAGAAGATCAAGATCTGCAACACGGAGGCCATAGCGATTCCTCATATCAAATTGAACCCTTCTCACCACTGGCTGCATGCCATGGATATCCGGACATATCCTCACCCTCAAGAGAGCTATATCAGGCCCCTGTGTAGGGACACGACCTGCGCAAACTACTACAAGAGACAAAAAGGCCGTTGCGTATATAACTCATGGAACCTAGATTGGGACTAGACTAACAACTTTACTCTTGGTCGTCAAAGAGTGACACTTTGCGCAGGGCCACCGCACTACCTAGTGCCCGGGTGTCCACCTCATCACTTGTTCAGAAGATTACCCACCCTCTTGTGGTCTCGAAACAAAGAGAGACCTAAGAAATCAACTCACAACGTAGCGTCGGGACAGACGAGGTATCAAGACAGGGTCAAGTTCTGATTGGACAAGATATAGCGCCACAAGGTGGTACCTAACAACTGTCCTGGCTTTCTCTTTGCGTCTCGGTCTTCCTGCTCAAGACATCATCGAAAAACATCGCCTTGTTGCTCCAGCATATATGTCGCATCAACTCGAGATAGTCGTTGTGGGAGCTGGGCTTTCAGGCCTCGCGGTTGCGATACAATGCGCGCTTTCAGGACACTCTGTTACCGTACTGGAGGCTGCAAAGGAGCTTGCTGAGATCGGTGCCGGCCTCCAGCTCACACCCAATGCGACGCGTTTGCTTCAGCAATGGTCTGTGTACGAAACCATCCGGAATCAGGTGTGCGAGCCTACTACGCTGACGGTGTACAATTATCGTGGGAAGACGTTGGCGCACGAGGATGACTTTGACGCAAACATTCGTGGCAAGTACGGAGCTCCGTTCTCAGACTGCCACAGGGTGGATTTACAGCAGGCAATGGTTACACGAGCGAAAGAGCTAGGCGTGCGACTCGTGTTAGATGCAAAGGTAACGGATATGGATCTTGGCAGTGCTCCAGGCGATCGAGCGAGGGTGTCGTCCACCGGCCAGACGTATGACGCTGACGTCGTCGTTGGAGCTGATGGGCTGAGGTCCTATTGCCGGCCAGCCATGCTTGGGCGTAACGATCCTCCCCTTCCGACTGGAGACCTCGCGTTTCGCATAGTGCTCAACATTGATCAGATCAATGACGCGAAATTAAGGGAAATGGTGCAGAACCCTGGATGCCGATTCTGGGCGGGGCCGGATGCGCATGCTGTGGCATACAGCATACGGGGAGGCACTATGTACAATGTTGTACTGCTCGTTCCTGACGACCTGGAAGAAGGGGTGGCGAGGACGCAGGGCAACTTGGACGAAATGAGAAAGTTGTTTGAGGGGTGGGATCCAGTGTAAGCCACCCCACTTTCCTCATTTCATCATCCAACCTCTCCCACAACTGATGAAACCGGTAACTGGCGGCCTGAAAAGCCAGCTGATGTTCTGGTAGAATCACTACCTCTGGAAGTAGCGATAGCTGTCACAGTTGCTTCTGGTCTATTGTGTGGTTGGTACTTACGGCTCTGCTTTTGGAAGCAACTATACTTGCCACAGTCGGTTCTTGTGTACTGCGTTGACAGAGTAGGGAGACTCGTTTGGATTTCCGGTTTTACTGATTAGCCAATCCACTGACATCGACGTTTTAGGCTGACTCGGTTGCTCGAATGCGTCGATAGAGTGGACAAGTGGAAGCTAATGCACCGCGCCGAGATGGACTCGTGGGTCAACCCACAAAATAACCTCGTGCTAGTTGGCGATGCGTGCCACCCGATGCTCCCGTATCTCGCACAGGGCGCCAATTCCGCCATTGAAGACGGTGCGGTCTTGGGTCTGCTTCTCGCACCGGAGCATTTTACCTCCAAGTCACAACTACCAGAGGCTTTGCAACTGTTCCAGCAACTACGAAAGGCCAGAGGTGAAGGTATCGCACGGGAGACCTTTAAGCAGCGGAAGGATTTCCATCTACGGGACGGACCGGAGCAAGCCCTCCGCGATGCCACGATGCTTAAGCAATTGGGAAAAGATCTGGAAGCTCCATTCCCGAGTCGCTGGACATGCCCTGAGGTACAGCCGTGGCTGTATGGGTACGACGCGACCAAGGAAGTTGAGACGGTGATGCGAGCACGGATGCTGTAGTTACGTACTAACTGCCGGGAATAAAGGTTGGATAGCGTAGGTATAGCGACGTGAATCTACATACCACGAGTATCGTGACATTTTCCTCATCCAACAAGAACGATTGAAAATGAAGTTGCACTAGATGTTGTGAAACAATGTTCATAATGCTGCCGCGGCATGTCGCGCGGCAGACATGGGCAGCACTAGTAGCCCTACGCCACAGAGCTTCCAGAACCCTAGTTGAGCTGTAGATCATACCAGATAGGGGTATATTTCTTGGCGCATGATGCATATCGTTTCATGTCACCATGTCCTTCCTCAAACAGCCTCGTCGAAAAATGCGAAAATGTCAGGCAGTCTGCCGAGCCGTCGTGGGCCGAGAAAATAACAAATCAAAGTTTCCCTACCGTTGGTAAACTTGGTTTGCTTGTATGACATTGAGTATCTCCAGGCAGGCAACCTTGAGCTGTACCACGATGTTTTGCTTTCATGGTGAGAGACTTTCGAGAGGACAGTAGTAAGCAGGTCAACTACATGTTCCCGCGGACTAGATGCTTGTCAATGTATCTGTCTGAATTGCATGGCGCAGGCTCGCAGCCTGCGAAACAAGCTATATTCTGAACAACTAGTTTGCGCCCTGCCGCTAACACAACGGCGACACTGCTCCATTATCCGTTCATGATTCGTACTCGGTGATCATCAAGCCATCCAGAGACCATGAAACATGAGAGATGATCTCACCCGAGGTTGTTTGAACAAATCGTGAGCGAGTACGCGCCGATCTGTGGATAGCACCCATGCTACCTAGCAGGAAACACCCCCGCAATGACCGGCAAACAGGATATGCTCTAGTAAATCCTTTCATAACCCTGAAGGGTAATCAAAGTTTGGAAACCCCGCAACGGGTGATCGTCCGTGTTACGACTGCATATCCGAGGGTCAAGATATAGTATAAGAGGACTGCAAACTACCCCCTCAGTGAAGACTGCATCGACTTCGATCTTTCCCTTCACTTCAACGTCCTTCCGACCGGGACTACCGTCTCTCGTTCTTACTCGCAGTGCAGTGCATCGACCTTCGCTTCTCTTCTTACCCTCTTTTTCATACTCTCAGCTGTCTGGACTGCTGGTCTTTTTCACACCGTCTCAACTTGAACACCAAGATTCGCTTGCGACAAAACCGATTCTACAGTCCAACATGAAGTACCACACTGCCCACATTTTGGCGCTTGCCAGCGTTGCTAGTATGGCCAGCGCGCGCCCGTATCCCGTCGCCAGCGCCCCATCTCCAACGACTAGCGGCGACTATGGATCTGGTACTGGTTCTGACACTGGTTCCGGCTCTGGCTCCGGCTCCGGCTCTGGTTCCGGAAGTGGCTCTGGTATCGGCGGGGGCCTTCTTGGTGGACTTCTCCCAAGTCTTGGAGGTGGCTCTGGCCTACCCGGCCTTGGAGGGGGTCTCACGCTGCCTACCAGCCTACCAAGCCTTGGTGGAGGTCTTGGTGGAGGTCTCCCAGGTCTTGGAGGTGGCTCTGGTTTGCCTGGTCTCGGAGGAGGTCTCACGCTACCTACCAGTCTACCCAGTCTCGGCGGAGGTCTCAGTGGAGGCCTTCCAGGCCTTGGGGGAGGAAGTTCGAGTCTCCCCGGACTTGGGAGTCTGCCGGGTCTTGGAGGCTCTTATGGCGGATCCGCGAAATCTACTGCTGGCAGCGGTACGAGTGGCTACTCGCTGCCTAGCTGGCTTAAGGGACTAACAGGAGGTCTTGGTGGAGGTGCTGGCGATGCAAGCGAAGCACCAGCTGCCTCCCCTGAGACTGGTGCACCATCTACTCCAGCGGCTCCGGAGACTCCAGCCGGAAACGGCACTGGTGGTTCCGGATCTATTGGAGGCAATTGCAAACCGCAAACGGCATCTTCCAGTCTTCTCGGAGGATCCGAAAACGGCATTGTGGACAAGAACTGCTGCACAGACATGACGGTCATCTTCGCTCGTGGAACTGGCGAGATGGGCAATGTCGGCACTGTTTCAGGACCGCCCATGTTTAAGGCGATCCGAAGCAAGCTCGGTGCCGACCGTGTCACTGTCCAGGGTGTCGACTATCCTGCCTCGGCGGCAGGTAACGCCAACCTCGGCGGTGATGGTGGTGCGAAGATGGCTGCACTCGTCAAGCAGGCCAAGTCTCAGTGCCCCAGCACCAAGGTTATTCTCTCTGGTTACTCTCAGGGTGCCATGGTAGTCCACGCGGCGTTCAGCAAAGGAGGACTTTCTGCAGCAGATGTTAGCGGCGCAGTCATGTTCGGAGACCCATTGAAGCGCGCCGCTATCAGCGGCCTTTCTGCAGACAAGATCAAGCAGTTTTGCGGCACTGCTGATCAGATTTGCGGCGGTGGCGGAGATGGTGGTGCCACTGGAAGCCATATCAGCTATGGCAGCAGCGCTGAGGCTGCGGCAACGTTCGCTATCCAGGCTGCTGGTCTTGCTTAGATAGTCTAGGTCTGGAGTTAGTTTGTGTAAGTGGTTTCGGTTGGCATGGAGGGTTGGAGTCATGGTTTGACTGCAATGAATATACGCAGGGAGTGGTTGGGATGAAGTAACATAGGATTCTTTTGTACAAACTTGGTGATTCAATTACAATGCATCTCCTTACATTCGTCCACCTATGTGTCACTACCGTACTTATTGATGAGACTCTTCATGATACTCACTGCGCCGCTGCGATAACTTGATCCAAACAATGCATAGTGATTGAGATGATGGTACAGCTCGTAAAGCTGCACACGATCTTCATACTCTTCAACTGGCTCTGCTTTTGGGCACAGCTGATGGTATTCTTTTAGAAAGCTGCCACCAAACCCACCAAACATCTTCATGATGCCAAGTTCAAACTCGCTGTGAGCATAGCAGGCAGAGGAGTCGTAGACGACGTGTTCTGGTTCCTCTTTGTCACTCCCAATCATGCCTACGCTCGCGTTTCCGCTCCAAAGATCCCCGTGAACGACAACGGGCATTACTCCATCGCCGTTGTTCAGATGACTGTCGCCAATCAAACGAGGGACGACTTTGGTTGCGGTCTGTTCGACCAGCTTTCGCAAATCATTGTCTTTCCTGCCGTTCTTCTCTGCATGCCGGATAATGAACATGAGACGGTTCTCGGCGTAGAAATCTGCCCAGCTCTCTTTGTAGCTATTGTCTTGTGGAGTGTCACCGCAGCATGTTGTTACCGGGAAGCCGAACATTGGCTTTTCATAGCCGTCTGGGACAGGTGCAGGTGTTGTGTGTAGTTTCGCGAGTTTGCTTGCCAAGGACACTGCTTTGGACGATTTGGGGGCCAAGCGAGAGTTAAGGTAGAGAAAGTCGGTCACGAGGAAAGACTTAGACGGGTGCATCTCGAACTGACCATGGCCAAATGACTGCGGACAGAGCGTGGGCACGATGTTGTGAATGGCTTGGAGGGATGCATGTTCGCCTTTTCAAGATACTGTCAGCCTATTAGCCAATCCCCAGCGCCAAATTGATAGTACCTACCTGCAAACATAATCTCCGCCTCTTTACCCGTACTGGTTTTCATAAAGTATGCCTTTTCCGATCCATCATCTGCTTTCGAAACAATCTTAGCTGTCGATGCAAAGGTACTGCCACCACCAGCAGACGAGACGCTGGCCTTTTCGGCATCTAAGCCAAGAACTTTTGCAACTGCTGGATCGAGCGTCATGGTAGCTTTGTTGCAAGAGGTGGCGCGATAATGAAAATGTCGTATACAAGTAAATGCTGATGGATGTTGACATGTGGGCCCAGTAATGACGTCAGTCTTACCCCACACAACTTTTTATGGCCCAGTGAACCTTCGATGCACGTGACGCGTCCAACAGTTACTGCATTTACGAAGATTATCCATGTATCATAGAGATTCATCATTATCGACACATATAGTGACCAAACCATGGAATTGGTGAGCATCTCGTGAGCTGAAGTCACGCTATCTACCTCGCAGTCCCTCCGCAATCCCCATCGGCAATATCCAAGTTCAGATCTATGCTCTAATAACCTATTGAAGAGATAGTCACTGACTTTAGGACATGTCACTTTAAAGACCTAATCGTAATGAAAGTACTATGAATATGTTAATTGAACAACTATATGTAGTTGACAACGCAATGGCTCTGGCCACATCCCGATTTGTGAAAGCTGATTACATGTTGCGAGAATCTGTATACAATCAACTCGAGGATGATCCAACGGCTTCGCGACGACTAGTGCACATCAAGCTGTAAGGATCGCATCTACACTTCTTAAAACAAGCCCGACCTCATATATTCATGTAAATGGGTAAGGCAACGATACTCGTTGCTAGATACCTACTATACTTCGGAATTTCGGAACCATGGTTGCCGAGCCGGAACGAACCAACCAGACGCGCGCATGTTTCACTTGGCTTCTCCTTTTGATCTGCATGGTTTGTGTTGCTATCTTTGGGTTGCCCCACATGTCTTCCCCTTGTGTCCTTGGTCTGTTCGTTTAATGCAGGTCTTGATAAGATATTTGAGACTTTGAAAAAGGGGTGTCATCATATACAGTATGTAGAAGAGAGGAGCTTAGCACTCATTTGGAAGGATGGCATTCTTAGAATCATACTCAGTCTATTCCATTGACTCGCAGTGTATTCTGATTCGCTTGACCCGAGAACGAATACTACATCATCCCGATATGTAACCAGGACAGAGCAGCCGCGGCATAGATCTAAAAGTCAATATGATTCAGAACGACGGGACCGATGTGCTCCATGACGCTGAGCCAATTGATCGGGAGATTCTTTAGTCGGCGCAAATCATGGAATGTTGAACACACTTGTGTAGCGAGTCCCTATAACACATTTACCAAAAAAGGTGTAAGAATACGATGATGTCATTCTAGGGGAAAGGTGAATTTTTGGAGTTCATGAGATAAGGATGGGGGGACGAGCAGAGAAGCTATGCAGTATGCAACTCTTCTTGCATGGATGGTGATTGATTACACCTATCAAGTTGGCAAGGAGTCTGTCTAGGAGCATTTTAGAGGCTAGATATGTAAAAAAAAAAAAATTGATGTTCCAATTTCAAACAATGATCATACATTGAGCTGCAGGGGGCAGTGACGAAGTGGTTTCCTCAACTTCATTATCACAAGCAAATATCTGTTAAGAACGTAAGCGCTTCATAATTGCGATGTATTATTGTCTATCTTGACATACAACTCATCTGGACTATCTAATTAATCCATAGTTGATGCATGAATGTATTCCCTTTTGTACTTTTGGGATAATGTTGCAACTTCCAGAACAGTAATTGACTGTAGAGACATTTCTATCAGTATTTTTCACTTCGTTTCAATTTTTAGTCATCGATCACGTTGACATAACTTAAACTATCAAGTATAGTCTGCTATCAGTGAGGCCGCATACCAAGTGCCTCTGGCCCAAGCTCTGTAATCGTTCAAATCAAAAAAGTCCAATCCTCACTAACCTGCCATGTAATCCTAGTTTCTAGCTACAACTGGAGCACCGATAGGTCTATAAATGCTAACACAAACCTATCACAAATGCTACCATTATGGAACAGCGCCGAGTCAACTCTGCTACTGTCACCACTAACTATTTCGGCTTGTGTAATTATTACAATGGCAATGATAAAGGTTAAGACTTTCATTATAAACTGTATAAAAATTCTTAATTAATCCTTTCAATAATCGAAAATGGTCTATAAAAGTCACGAGCCCGTCTGACTCGTTCGTTGGACGACATAAAAATGGAGAGCCCAGTCTGTAACCAAGCCCTGGGTCTCCTCCCATAATTCCGCTTACCCCCATGTTGGTGAAGCAGGGCGGATTCATTCCTCAGTCATCCCTGGTCATGATAGAGAGTCCTGGCTAGTACAAGTTCAACAACCCTTACGCACTCTAGCTCCTAGTAGCGGCAGAGCCCTGAGCACCGTTCAGTTTGCAGTAGTACTCCAGCTCATCGCCACCAATATGCCATTCATCTGAGTTGCAAACCATCAAACCGCCCACGTCTTTCTGTGTAGTGTATTAGCGATAGGAGTTTTTTCTTTCTCTTGTTCTGGTAACAAACCATTTGGCAGTCAGGGCATCGGTTCCACTGTTCGTCGCCTTTGTCTCGCATCTTGTAGTTGCCACAGGCCTTTTCTGTAGCGTCTGCGTTGTAAACTTGTGTGTCGCCGACCCAGTCGACACATATTCCGGCGTTGTGGAGAGCTGCTGAAGCAATGTTCAGGAGTGGGAAGAGAAGAGCCAGAGTGACGGTGAATTGCATGGTTGTACAAGTTCAGACAGGTTTTCTTCGATGAAATCTGAGGAGATGAGATCTGAGGATATTGAAGAAATTTGTTCGAGCTGGAGATACTCGCAAGTGAAGGGCGAAGGTGGTATAAATAAGTCAAGACGCTCACTGGAGCAGAGTACCTTTGCACTTGCTGCTATCTATGTACGGAGTATGCGCTCGCTTGGATCATGGCGCCACGTTCCCCACTGTCTATGTCGGTGTGATTGCGACCAGCACTACCACCCCTGAAAGGACCGTAAGGCATTACAACGACATTCTTTCCGGAATTCTGCCAAGACAGGGAAACAAAACCATCCACAAGGATCAGGGTCACCCGAACAAGCTTCCTTTTTTTAGTATCCTCAGGCAAAAATCATGGCAACTAGTAGTGTACGGATGCAGACGGCGCCGAGTGGTCGGAGCACCATTGTACGTTATGCGCTTCGGGCCGAAGATGGTGTTCGCGTTTCCTGTGGGATCCAATCGGTGAACTTCGGATAAATGGTATGCCTGGACAGCCCAAGGCTACTCCCCCAAGACGAAACAGTATTTCACCGAACTCGCACGTTGTGGGTGGGTAATGCATAGCGACCTAGTCCTTGAATTGTAGCTGCACATGTCGATCTGCCAATTTGACAGCCCTGGATACCGTGACTTGTCTACGCAGTAACTGCACGAACACGAATACCCACGTTTCAGGTTTCATTGCAGATCCGACTTCCCTGGAGTCAACCAAGTCTGCAATTGCTCCCTGTAGCCCATGGCTAAGGTAAGTATCCTGAGTCTGTACGAATATAAAGCTTTGAGTCGTCCAGCCTAAACAGACAATTCCTTGAAGAGCATCTTCTCTCACATTCTTTTTCTTCAGTCCCTTCTTTCTTCACCGGATTCACTCGTTGCTCCTCGAACTCCAACCTTCATAATGCACTTTACTCAAATCTTCGCCCTCGTGGCTAGCGCCACCATGGCCATTGCCGCTCCTGCTCCTGCTCCCGCTGCTGGGTCTGCTGGCATTCGTGTAACAGAAGATGATGTTGTTCTTACTGGAGACAATGGCCGCTTCCAAGTTATGAACCGCAAAGAATTTGAGAAGCATTTCGGCGAAAACCTTGATGAAGCTCGCGGACCGGCCCACATGGAGTCCGACTACGTCAAGTACACTGGCCCAGAGATTGCAAACGCGACCAGCGGTCATCTTTCGAAACGCGACATATCGTTGGTTATTCCTGGAAAGAAAGAACGCTTCATTGGCTGGGACGTTCAGGCTAGCGAAATCGTCAAAGGCGGGCCCGGTACCAAGATCAGCATCGCTAACGGCTTTACCGTCGGTAACACTGTGTCTGTCAGGGTCGGTACCGACCTCACTCTTGTCAAGGATTTCTTGAGTGTAAGCATGGACGTCACCAAGACATGGGAGGCTTCCCGAACCCAAACTCAGACATTGTTTGTCGATGTGCCAGAAGGCAAATTCGGTTGCTGGGTCCACCAAGCGTGGACGAACCGCCAGTATGGCCAGGTCTGGAAAGGCTCGGTAGGACAGGAAGGAGAGTTGAGTGAATGGTGGGCGGACTCATTTGAGCCAAAGTCATTCGGCCAGATGGAGTGGGTCAATGGTTACTTTTCGCCGTGTTTCCAAGACGAATTCCCTATGAAGAGATGCCACGGAGAGGGAACATTCTAGATCGAGTATCCTGTGTCATCCACAATGACGACTGCATAATGGATGGGTTTCCTAACGAATGGGGTTACAAACCTACGATTGCACATAGTTTGCAGTATAATAGATAAAGATTAATAGAATAAAGGGGCATTTTCTTAGATCATCTCGCTTCATCTGAGTCGTTTGTAAACATTACGCAACCGATGATGATCGCAAATTCGACTTTAGTAAACTCTGAAATTTGGATGTTGTAACTCTACACGCGTTAGTTTAGTTTCACAACCTGTAAGACATCCTACCAGAAGCAGATGGGAATGAATCTGAAATTTGCAGCTTTGATATTCAGAAGGTTGGACTATTCGAATAGGGACTTAGATATATAACTATGAACATTTCTCACAATCCCTCTCTTCAACACAGTATCTCACATAGCTATGTTCTGAATGAATGTGTATTTTCGAAACTTTACTAGAGATACTCAAAATTTCTAGTGCAACTGTATTCGAGAGATGAATGTCTTCTGCCATACCTGATATCGAAAACACTTGGCTCTCGCCTTACTATAATCGCTGCTGAACTTGGTAACATCCTCACCTGTCAACCGATTTCTTCATCACTCAACACATCGCTATGCATCAGACTTGCATTAACATAGTCTTTAAAATACAACCCTTGAACCTACGAAACCAAGTCCCTAGCAACAGGCTTTTCTTTCATTCTACACTTCCCATATTCTCCCTCCTGAACCAGGATCTATGTACATTATCCACATTCACCCCTCAGTTTTGCGAGATAGATGAAACAACCATAGATACCGCCATTTTGTCAGCCGCCCTTATCAGACAAACCCCCAACCATACAACGCCACAGTGTAGGATAGCCACCGCCAAGAAAAACCCTCAAGCTAAGCACTCGTATTTCCTCAACCCCGAGTACATGTCGCAATGGCCATAAACCATTTGACAGTAAGACTTCTTGGTCTGACCGGTGAACCGCGCGATGACATGAGAACGCAGTCATGGAATGCAGCCAAGGGTCCTATTTTGGTACTACTTGCTGCGGGGAACTATGTCGTCAACCTAGTTGAGATGATGTACGAAGTATAGGGCGAAAGAAGCTCAGGGGTCCAAACGCTAGAATCCCCTAGCCTCTATGGTTCCTGTCAATAAGAGAGAAATGCCGTCGCGGGACCGAGTCACTGGGCTCGCCGTATAGTACGTAAGTTATGCCGCAGGGCTAGAATGGCGCAATCGGTCAGCACACATGCGCTTCAGTAGAACATCTATTGGGCAAGAACACGGGCGAGGATGACAAGGTTAGCCAGGTTCTATGCGGCTACTCCGCATGGCGTGTGGCTGCACCGAGAACCCCCCTGGTCCATAGATTCCATGGCGGTGGTCAAGGGGCCCCAGCCGGGCCGATCAGACTATGGTAGTATGACGATGCATGGGAATCAGAGTTTCAAGTAAAAACCTCAGAATTAGAATCCTAGTACTAAAAAAGAAGAAAATACCCTGATGGCGCGATACATACCGCCCTTGTGGACACACCCCGCTCACGGGAGTGGAACCGAAGGGAAATTGAGATCACCGTTTTTTTTGAGTGCGCGTGTCCAAGGTGTGTATGGAAAAAGTGGATCACAACTCGAACACAATTTCGTACCAGCTATGCAAGGAGCGCCCGATACGGAATGAAGATGCTAATTGGAAACAACTGCGAACAACAACGTGTGATAGTTCTGAATATCGGTCACGTGACAGCAATATGCCCTCCCACACCGTCACATCCATGCCCATTCTTTTCTCGGCGTTCTGCTTGGCGCCTAGAACATCGTGTAATCATTATATCAACCGAATATGATCCAGCCATGTGGACCTGCGTAGCCCTCAGAACTGATAGACCTATGCGCCAGTGGTGAATACCCGGCCTGAAAATTCGGTCTGGAGTTCCTCATATCCATATACCTTGACCGCACTTCGTATTCCACCATCTACCAGCGGTTTTGCGTGATGTTGAAGTCTTTGAAAACTCTTGTCTAAACTGGTAAGAGATAGGACGAAGTGCATGACCGAGTCTATTTGCTTCGCGTACAGGGGGTGAGTGGCTGACAGCCGGGTTCTGTCTGACATGCATAAGAGGAACAGGGTCATATCTCCATGTCAAAGATGGGGGAGGGGGCGGTATCTGCCGACTCCTACGTTTTGCTAATGGAAAATGACGTTCCCATCTTGCGCAGCGGCTGATGGCCTGTTCGTGGAGGTCACGGTCCATTTACGTACGTACGAAGTAGGTAGAGTGACCGGCTAAAACGGCGTAAAGCCAGATAATGGGCTCATAGTCAATATTGGCGAAGCATCGAAACATTGGTCTATGCTGAGGTCGAGATGGATCATTGTGTGGCGAATACACGAGGAAATCGCTCATGATTTTCATTGTCTGAGAGATCATGAATGCCAACCAGCACTCTGCGATAGTTTTTCTTTTGTATGTAGGTGTCGCTGTTCGATGGTCGCACCCTAGGTGACTGTATAGTGCTACACAGTTCTCGCAGGGCCCAAAGCCGGGTCTCTTGTCCCACCAATTTCTCGCTTTTCCACCGGAATATCATCAATACAAGGTGTCAATCCATGGCTTGAGCGCACCGAGTCCAATGATCACAGCTTCTTCGGTCCTGATGGTTCTGCTGCCCTGGCGTGGTACCAAGTTCACCCAAGCGTCAAATAACTGATGCGCCGTAGATTTGTCTAGTCCTTTGCTAGTCAACTCGGGGTCGCTGGCCACCGCTGGTTCAATACCTGCTTGGCCGCCGAACACGATGAGAAGATGCTTGAAGGATTCAGGCGCTTTGGAAAGTGTGGAGTCAGACACGTCAAGGTGGGGATTCCCAGTGTTTGAAAGAAAGGAATATACCGATTGTCCGCGCTCGGAAGTGCCAATGGACATATCATATCCTCCAGGATATTCACAATCTGAGAAGACGGCGCCGAGTGAAGCAGCACGCCGAACATTGTAACCCCAGTAGTATCCGCCCTCCTCACGCGGAACACTGGCTGCGCACGCCATGGCCTCTAGACCATCGCAATCTTGTTGTGAGAGGTTCGGCCAGCCGGGCGGAGCATCTTCATTAGCAAACCTTATGGTGGTGCGCATGCCGGGCTCAACGGGCGCCTCTTTGGGTATAGGAACGCGTATCGGATAAGGTAGACCACACTTGACATATGCATAATCCTGCGCGTCTCGCGTTACCTTCTTCGATTTGCTACCACTTGGCGTAGCTGAAGCAGGTGGCGACGCAGAACCCACAAAGACGCCTTCACGGTATCGACACCATTCGTGACTTCTTAAATGATGGGGCATGTCCATGCTGGGCAGATTGCCCACCCACTTAAGATTTTGATGTTCTTTGAAAATGCTCAACCGCGGGTCCTCGCGGTCGTACCGCAAATGCGGAGGGCATTCGGCAAAAGCCAGCAGATGGTACAAGAATTGATCAGGATTCTGCCATGCTTCGTCTTGCTCGGGAATCAAGTCGAGCACCTGTTGCTTTGTGCGTCCTTTGCGGATGTACTTTGGGTCGATAACCTTGGGGTCAATGTTACTTGGGTCATCGTCGTATACAACGATTTCGTCGACACAGTAAATTGCTGCTGCACGTGCGATGCGCCCAACCTGAATGGTTTTGTGGTCTGGCTTTTTTGCGTTCAAAGTCCAGCTGCCAGGCAAAGCCAAAGTGACTGTCCAGTCGCGGCCTTTGGTGGGGTTGAAGATGGCAGTCGGTCTTGATGTGTCAATATCCTCGACGCTCTGCTCTTGGACATCAGCCTTTCGCTTCTTAGAAGGACTGGCGCCATCGCCTAGCGTTTTCCGCTTCTGCAATCGCATGAGTTTCAAGCCACAACTTATGGGTTTTCCGCTTCCGTACCTTTCCGTTCTCTTTCTCATTGTATGTTCCATTCTTCGAGCGCGGCTTCGTGTCGTAGCCACCAGCCATCTTAGCGCTTTGCGACCAACCTCTTGATCGCGTCAGTCTTCGCCAGAAAACCTGCTAGTTGCCCTTTGCGATATTAATAATTAATTCTTTTTACACCAGGCGCGTAATGACGAATATACACGGAGGTAGAAGGACAGAACAAAAGCTGTACAACATTTTGTCCTTGCATTAGCGCGATCCGCGCCGATCCACCCGCCGCCATATCCCTGTTCGACACTCGACTTTGGGCGCCCTGCCGCTTCAAGGCAACGACCACTACCAACGGCCTTAATTCTCTTCCAACACCTGTCTCCTCTGTTCCGGATACAATCTCACTGCGAAATATTTCTGCCCTTCTGGCACTTCGCCAACATGGAGTCTCAAAAGTACAACCTTCCATCTGATCCTCCTATCGATACGTGCTCACTAACACTCGACTTTGTAGATCTCTCATCTCGCGCACAACTGACACGCTCATTACCTTCTTCGCGCTCTACCTGACTACCCTCTTCTCGTTCGATACCTGGGCTGCTGCACGTGGATCACCCTATCGCGCGCCGGGTAGTAATTCGTACAATCGGCCTGCGCCCGTGTCCCCAGCGCGCGATAGTTACCAGGGCGGCATGCATGGTCGCGGGAACGCAGGACCGGGCAGCGGCAGCGGTGGCGGAAGGAGAGATGTTGGGAGGGTGACGCGGGATTCAAGGCCACCCGTCAAGATGGGAGCTACAGCTAGTTGCGGTGCTTGTATGATCTAGAGACAGACATGGTTGCATCTCTCGATGTTCCGATATGGCCGGTACTTTTGAACTTGTTGAGTTTGGGGAAAAGACACAATTATCTCTAGGCTGATTCAAATCATTTATCATAAGATCCCCATCATTTACTCTAACAAATCACAATTTGTAGATCTTAGAGATACGAGGCAGAATATAAACATGCTTAGATTCATATGATTCGCCACGCGAGATTGATACAGCGACTTTGAACGTAAGCTTCGAATGTTGGTCCATTGGGAGTTCTGGTATGTCCTCTGAACTTGCATAAGATGAGTGATGGAAAGAGTAAACTAGTGCATTCGTCAACAGATTAGCTAGAGAAACAACCACCATGTTATGAGGTTAATGATGGGGCTTGTAATAAACAAATTAGACTGTTTTCACCATACCAAGTATTCGCATTCTACACTCTATCTCACTACCAAGATAAACCTCGATGCCGCGAACTCAAGGGACCGAACATCTCTAGCATTTACATGATACTGTTCTAAAAAAACAAGTTCCGCCTTAATGAGACCATAACCAGGCTGGGCGAGGATGCATAGAAGCTGAGAGAAAGAGGCCAAGATGCTTAAATGATATTCGTATCTGTTTCACATCTCCAAGTGCTGAAAAGTGAGTTGTATCAGAGTTGGTGAATGTAGTTTTTGTAACGGATGATCTAGATCAATTGAGGTATACTCGTATTTGTCTCCTGTCCCCGAAGAGCCGCAAGGTGTTTTTCATTCTAGTTGGTGGGCGCAGTATTCGTAACAAATATTCCAGAGAAGCCCAAACATAACCGTATTTACATCGTATGTCTAACAGCTAAAAAGTGCATCTCATTAGCATCAGGGTGTGTAGTGTGTCGAGTGCACTTTAAAATCAAAATTGTCACGAAAGGAGGAAGTGGTCCAGCGTGTACCAGACTAATAGTATGATTCCATTGCTCCTTTTCGCGCCGTGCTACTCAGTGATGCTGACGAAATAAAACATGTACATCATGCGCCCCTCCTCACATTTGTGCTCATGAGTGTAATCTTCTTCCCTTTCTTCTTCTTGCCAACACCCTTCTTGGGCATTTCCTCGCCTTCGGCCAGTGACATGGCTTGGGCCTGGGCAATCATATCTTCCTCACCCAGCAGATCCTTCTCCCAGCCTTGCAACCAGCCATCGTCACCGTCATGATGATCCTGAGGAGCCAGGACAGGAGATGCGCCAGGGACAACTGCAGTGCCCCACACAGTGCGGGGCGCTGATGGACTTGTAGAAGGAGACGCCAATGAGGCAAAGCCGTCACCACGTCGTGGAGGCCAGGGAGGCGATGTTGAAGTGTGGTCGCCATCTATATTGGGCTGTGCATCAACTGCACTTCCCGATGCTAGTGGCTGGAAGTCATCAGCAGAGAAGCGCTCCGTGATGCTCGGCCGTCTCCTGCGTGCCGATGCGAACTCGGCGTACTCGGCCTTCTCCGCACGCTGTCGCGCCTTTTCCTCCTTGGTCTCCTTTTCTGTGTGCTTCTTGCGCCGCCTCTCGATTTCAGGCCTGAATCGTTCCAGAATCTCAGGAGCAACGGTATCGGTCCAGTCGCACTCAAGAAAACCCACCTCGCAGCCGTACGGCAGATGTGCCAGATATTTTGTGCGTTTCCGCAATTCATCATCCACTACATGGCCAGTGGAGACATGCTCCACTCGAGGTAAGATGGTTGATGGGAAAGAAGCGAAATTTCCAAAGGCAGCTTTGAGGATGCGAATGTCCAATGGCGAAAGATAGTAGTGGAGTAACGCCTGGTAGAAAAAATATTCAGAGGGTGTTTTGTGGTGTTCGTGTTGTTGTCGGTTGCGTAGCTCAGCGAGAGTCAATGACATGCTATGGCTGGTCGCGGACGAATGCGACGAGACGGACATGGTCCGATCTTTACCTGCTGTAGCATCGGGTTCGGAGGCGGACTGTTGTGGTATGTAGTCCTGACCCGACTTGGACGCGTTTTGGATGTGGTACATTTCGGGTGCAGCCCCTTCATCATCAAACACGATTGGGGCTCTCTTCATCTTGGGTTCTGTAGGCTTAGCAGGCTCCTCGGGAGGGTTTCCAATACCCTTGAACTTCTCCTTGAGTTCCCGGATGTTCTTTATCGCCCTCTTTGTCCATTCCATGCTGTCCTCGGCAAACATGACCTCGTCTTCTTTGCCCTGCTGCTCAAGCTTGACAATCTCTTGATCGAGCTGGTCCAGCATGTAGTCCTCGCCGCCTCGCATTACGCGAGCATAATCGGTGACCTCGGCCGCATGGTACCAAGGTATATCTTGATCCTTGGGCAGAGCATCAGCGCCGTCACGCGGCATAGCCAAGGTGCTTCCAGCTGGCCTGACCACCAATCGCAAAACGACATCAGCGCCCTCTCTTGGCGCCTCGCTCTCCTGCCCGGTGTACCATCGGACAGGCCTGGTCTCGGAGGCGTATATGGTGTCGAAGCACAATGGGCACTTTTTGGATCGTGCCTTCTTCTCAGGCGCTTTGCCATCGTCTTCGGAATGCATGTAGCGAATGAGGCATGGAAGACAGAAAATGTGGCCGCACTTGGCCATCCTCGGGGCTACTGGAGTTCCGAGGCAGATGGGACAAGATGCTTCCTGGGAAATCTCCGACGCCAATATCTGCATGACATTATTCCAGTCCAAGTGGATATCGGCGTCTACGCTCTGGGCGCGATAGTCACCGCGAGGATCGACAATGAAGCGGTAGTTGGCGTGAACATATCTTTGGGCAAGTTAGTTGGGACACGTTGAGGAGACGGGGGGGAAAAGCACTTGCCTGGCTTTGTCGACAGCATGATAGCCAGATCCGAGACCCCATGTGGGGTTGCGCCGGTAGTTTCTCCCGTAGCCGTGCGACTGGTGGTGGTTGATTGGGCGTGGTGGGAGACTGAAGTTCATCAGGTGGGTGATGGACGTCTGGCCCTTCCTGTTACTGAATGGGCGCATGGCGAGGGATTCGGCAATGGCATCCTCATCTGTGTGCCGAAAGCGCTTGGAGCCCTTGTGCTGCTTCTTTTGCTGCTGGCTGTTGCGAGGCGTAGGGGCGGATCGCGCCGAGGGCCCGCTGCCCCGCGGTTGGGCAAAGAAGCTGCTGGTGCTGATGGAGGGAACCTGGTTCTGGGCGGGAGAAGCAGGGCCAGAGGGAACAGAAGCCTTGGACGAGGACGGGGCGGGCGGGTTGCTAGACATGACTCCCAGCTAAGGGCTCACGGCAGCGCGACAGCGGCAACGACACGCCGACGGCGACGATGACGTTGACAAGCGACGGGGGAAATAAATGAAGGACGGCAGGCAGCGATGTAGCAAGACGGGACGGGACGAGACGGCGTGTATGAGGCGTTGTAAATGGGTAGTTTGGGGGCGAGTTGGGTCCCCAGAAGGGTACTTGGTCGGGGACAAGAGACAGAAGGTGGAGTGGCGGATCGAGACGCCGGCCTTGATGACGAACGGAACGGTCACGTGACTCGCCCGCCATCGATACTCCGTACCAGGACTGCGTTTTGACCGCGGCTGCAATTGCTCTTTTTCGGGCACTGTATCTGATGACTGCAGAAGACCAAGTCTATAATCGCAGCCGGTGCAATTGGCCTTGGTCGACATCTGCTCCTGTATCGCCTGTGTGTTCAACTTGCGTGGTCGACGTCTGGCTGAGGGCGCTCTGACGACAGGCGGCGTCTCCGCACAGACTCGACGGCCCTTCCGCTGCTGGCTTCGAGCTTCTTCCATTGCCCGCCAAGTCCAACCCCAACTCGAACTGCTCTCCTCACCACCACCGCCCTCCCAGCCCACCATCCACCTTCACCCTCCGCACGTGTCTCCCTCTTGTCGCGGGCAGCCTCTGCTGCGCTCATGTCGTCGTGATACCATGACCCCGCGATTGTCGACTCGCCCATCCGCACCGCATCCCTCGCCCACGCCCGTCGCGCGACCCTGCTCCGCATCCGAATAAATATAATCCAACCCACCATCCGCGCGCCTCACCCGCACCCCGGCCGCCAACCATCGCCCCATCGCCCCTCCGCCCCGTTGCCTCACAAGTTGGCTGCTTGCTTCCTGGCCAGCGCCGACTGTCGAGGCAACATCGCGCCCAGCCCTCATGATGCCCGGTCCCTACATGCCTGGGAGGAGGCAGGCCGAGCAGCAGTACTACCATCACCACATTCCGCCCCAGACACACTCGCCTGTCCACCATAATCCCTATGTGGCGCCCTACCACCATCTGCAGCAGTATGGCCCCCCTCACGGATACCCCCAGCACATGCAGCCTATGCAGCAATGGTACCCCTACCAGCAACCGCCGCCCCCGCCTCAATATGCCATGCCTCCACGCCAGTTCCAGCCGCAGCCTCATGCTTCGCCTGTCGTAGTCTCGTCGCACCTGCACATGGCCCCTCCAGTCAACCGCCAGATGGGCCAAACGCCGCCCATTGTCCACTCACGCACGCCACCAGTCCCTCGCATGCCTACCCCTCAACAGGCGCCTTCGACTCCCTCAGTCCAGCCACAGCCGTACATGGCCACTTCGACACCACAGCCAAGCGCCCCTGTCGACAGCCCGGTATCCGTTGCCGAGTCAAAGCCTACGCCACCAGCTCCGTCCACCCCGCAGTCCATCACCTTCAAACCTTTTTATCCGCCTCTGCCCTGGCTATCTGTGCCCGAGTCTGACTTCCCAGCTCGCGCTTCGCATGGAAGGAGGCGGCGAAGGGTTCCGGTGTCGACCGAAGAGCAAGCTTTGGCCCTGCCTTCGCGCGAACAGGCGCTGGAGCAGGATACCGTCAATGAGACCGCCGAAGACACAGAGGGCGACAGGACTCCGACCGAAGGACCAGAGGAGTCTCAAGCATCTACTGTTGCTGGCCCGTCGGATGCTGAGGTCGACACTCCCTCTACCTCACACCCGCCTTCAGAAGTCGATTTGGCCCAGTCTTCAACTCCGTCTACTGCGACGCCATCGGGTTCACAACAAGCTACCCAGACCACAGCCACAGCCAAGAAGCATGGTCGCAACCCAACCATACCTGCTGTGCCCCGCGTCCCGATCAAACCCACAAAAGCGTCAAGCGCCGCTTCCACTACGCAGCAATCTCTCAAATCACCAGCCGCAGCCCAGCCAGAGTTGTCGCAAATTGACAATGCGACCACCAAGACGGATGAGGCCGCTCAGGATGCTGAGGAAAAGTCCAAGCCAGCCGCGCCAAAATCATGGGCAGAGTTGTTGAGGGCGAAGAATGCTACCAAAGCAGCCCAGCCGGTCGCACCACCAACCAACGCGGTGCCGGCTACCAATGGTCCTGTTGTACAAAAAAGTAATACCCTTGCAGACGTCCTGGCATCCTTTTCCGTCGACTCGGAGAAGAAGGTCTCTTTTATCGAACCGCGCGGTCTTGTCAATTCGGGTAATCTGTGTTATATGAATTCTGTATGTCCTGTCCCATCTGTCGTCATACTTACCTCACTGACCTGGCGTTAGATTCTTCAAGTGCTCCTTTTCTGCGTTCCATTTTACGATTTCCTTGACCAGGTCGCGAAACGGGCTGTTCACAGTTTCAAGTCCGAGACGCCTCTTATAGACGCCATGATCATGTTCTTGCGCGATTTCAAACTCATTGATTCTGCCGCTACGGTTGAACAGCTCCGTCTACGACTGAAGAGCAACGATATCGAGCAGTACGGCGACCCTCTGGCTCCAGAGTACGTCTACGACGTCATCAAGCGGTTGCCTCGCTTCGATAACATGAAGCGAGGTCAGCAAGAGGACGCCGAGGAATTCTTGGGTTTTCTACTCGCTGGTCTGCACGACGAATGTGTTCAGATCATCAAGAGCGGGAGGCAAAGTCAACCTACGGGTACCGTCATCTCCGATGCCAGCGAGCAATCAGGCGCTGTCGACAGTGGCTGGGAAGAGGTTGGTCACAAGCAGAAGACAGCCGTCACTCAAAACTCCGGAGTTATTGATATCGAAAGCCCCATCACCAAAATATTTGGCGGCAAGCTGCGCTCCGAGTACAAGCGGCCGGGCGAGAAGGCTTCGGTCACACTTGAGCCGTACCAACCACTCCAGCTTGACATCGGTGAGCCAAACATTAACAACATTTCCGATGCCCTCAAGAATCTTACACGCCTTGAAACGCTGGATGGCGCTGCTCGTGGTGCCAAGGCATCGACAAAACAAGTGCATATCGAGTCACTTCCGCCAGTATTGATACTCCATCTAAAGCGTTTCCACTATGATGAGAAGGGACCCCAGAAGATTTGGAAGAAGATCGGGTACCCACTCGAGTTGGAACTACCCAAAGAGGTGTTCCCACCACACAAGCGGGGAAGCTACCAGATCCAAGGCGGCTTCCCCCGGTACAGGCTCACCGGTGTTGTCTACCACCACGGTAAGAATGCTAGTGGTGGTCACTACACTGTCGATCTGCGACGCCAGGAAGGAAAGGAATGGATTCGTATGGACGACACCATCATCCGGCGCATCCGTGCCGAAGAAGTCGCCGAAGGTGGCGCTGAAGAAGACCCCAAGGTCTTGGCCGCTGCCCTCGAGCAACACAAATCCGATGCTGGGAAGAACAAGAACTTCTTTGCCCAGATCGATATGGACGATGAAGAGCCTGACAAGGGTGGTTGGAATCAGGTCAATGGCTCGGAGAAGCAGAAGGACGGTAGCAAGAAGTGGAGTGGTATCGTCAACGGCGCAGCAACCCCTAATTCCACCGGCAAGCGGACACCACTTCCAAAGGAGAACGTGCGCGACAACAAGGTGGCATACATCTTGTTCTACCAGCGCATCGAACCCTGAGACGAATGAGGAATGCATTGCGGTGGACGAGTTCAGCACAATATGATTTCAAGAGCCATCTTGTAATGACATGGGAGAAAATAAAATAATAGAAGAAGCAAGAAGACGGAGGAGCCAGGCGCGATGATTATGACGCAGTCATGAAAAATCGCGACTACCAAGCATCGCTTCGGTGCGGTGCACAAAAGAGTTGGGCAAAAGTATTTCGTGTCGGTTGATACCCTTGTGGGTGTTGGGATAGCACGAATGATGATGATAAAACTTCACCTTACTAGCGTATCATTCTCCATGTGATGTTCTTGTCTTATTTTTGCCTCTCTGCCCAACTGGCCAAATCTCTGGATTGGCCGACACCGATATCGTCAAGTCAGCTGTATCTACCTCGTGCCTCTGAGCGGTAGATATGCGTTTCCATCGAAGTCGTGTAGTGAGGATACCTTTGTTCAGTTACACCGCGAGCCTTCCTCACCCCGCGACATGCGCATACAACATTCTATCCCCTTCTATATCCCCCCTCATCTCTGGAAAACTCTCATAAAAGCTCTCCTCCATCATCCAACGCTTCAAATCGCTAGAATACATTTCAAACAAGGGACTGGGCTGATAGCTGCCGCTGATCTCATCGTGGAAAAAGGTATCTTCGAATGTAAAAGGCCAATCAAAACGCAGACAGCTGGTGTAGTACAAGGAGAGTGTTGCGGATCGAGATAGCAGCGAGTGGTATGAGAGGAAGCGGGAGCGCAGGCTAGGCCAGGAGAAGAAGTCGATGATGATAGGGTGCTTCGGGGGTGCTTCGGATGAGCTGGAGCGTGAAAGAGACATTGTCAGTAGCTTGTTGAAAAGCTGATACAGAAGTAAGGAAATACCTTGGTCGTAGCCATATCGGTAAGTTGTCCAAATCTTGCTTTGTCGCGTTGAGGTAGTACTTTGGATTTGAAAACGACAAGTGTTAGCGTATTGCATGGGGTCTAAGGCTCATCACGTTTGGACACTGAAGGGGTACACTTACCGTGAGCAGCTTCAGGGACTTGTATCCGACGGCTAGTCGCTCCGTCTTGAGGAACTGGTGAAACAACAGGTCATCGACCTGCTTGACCAACTCGAGCGCGGGGTGTTGCTGCCATTCGGAAGAAGGTATGGCATCCCATCCGTTCTTGATACCCAGGTAAAGAAGCCCTGCTTCTGAGCTTTTGGATCTGGATCGCCTCGTTGCATTGGTTCTGTTGGTGGCTTGGGAACGATAGGTAAAAATTGTGCCCAGAACATCACTGATCTGCGTCCATATGGGGCATATCGGAGTGTCTGGAGTGGGCTGAAAGACTTTGGTGGGATTGCCAATGTAGAGAACAGTAGAAGAACGAGAATGCCAGCCTGGACCAAAGAGCTACAGAGCAAAAAATTAGTATCATGTTTTCATACAATATGGATGTATGTGTAGTAGGGAGCGTGGGAACGCACGTCGTGCAAGATTGCCATGTATGTCGTTCCTCTTTGGATATTCTCGGACGGTTCTTCCTCCTCTTGTTCCTGGATGTTCTTTGTCGATGGATGTAGTCGCAGACGAGAATCTACATGTTGGGAACCTAGCACATGTGCATCTGCCATGATGTTCATGCCGTCAAGGTCGATTGACCCTGTCGAGGAAGGTTCGCTGAAGGACATCAGTCGTCCAGTGGATGTGGGATGTTCTGTACAAGCCGGCTGTTCGGCAGAAGCTGCCTGTTCAGTAGAAATTGGTCCATTATCAGCTAGTGGGCATGCTTTCGCACTGTTGTTGACGAAAGATGTAGGCAGCTCATGCAAACTAGGGCTCGCTATCGCATGTGAGCTATTGTGTAAATCAGTCCAGAGGGAGGGATTGCAAGACATGCGTACCGGTATTTCTCGCGGTTGATGTGCCGTTTTCGCCCTTTTCACTTCCTTCGCCATTCGCTATCACGGTATTTCGCGAAATGCTGCCGGCTCCAACAACACTTCGTACGTTATCAATGATCTGTTTCAATCGCTCGTTCTCTGCTCGCAAAGCGTCAATCTCAGATAACAAACTGGCCGTCGCACTGTTGCCGTCCTTCTGCAGCATTTCTACTGTGCGCTCGAGATCGGCAATGCGCGTCTTTGTTTTCTCTCGAAGTGACCGTTGAGCCTCACGATCCATTGCGCGTTTTCTTTCGCGACGTTCATGTTCATCTAGGCATGCTACCTGACGTTTCCGCTTCGGTGCGATGGATATTCGGGAAGAGGCAGCATCACTGGGCTTGTGGTTTACCATGGTGATACTGTTGTGGTGTCAAGATTAAATTTGTAAGTTTGAATCACGTTGCTGAACGATTGGTGTCTAGATTCTAAAGTGATATGAAGCAGGCAGCGTCGGTAATCAGGGTAGCACTACTCCGTATAGTCGGCCCTATACGTCGGCCGAGGAACAATGCCACCCTGGATAAACTTTTGGTAAACTTGTCTCGCGTCGATCGTCAATAGCAATGCGAGGGACGAAATTCCGGGGTAAATCCCTGTCCTTCTAGGCCGCTGTGGTATGTAGCAACATTTGTAAAAGTTACAAGTAGATTGGCATGAGATGATCATTGCTCAGGGACCGACCGGGCAACTACAGGTCTGAAAGGTGAATATCGCTCTTGAGGCAAAGGTGTCGCCAAAGCAATAATGGCAACGTCCCATATAGTTATGTGTATCATCATGTGCATTATCTCCAGCACTCTGTTCCAAGGTCATGTGATCATCTAGTTGGTAGAAGGATACTAAGATGACGAAAAGACAGGTGGCTGCGATTCCAAATCCTGACTATTTAAAGTGGGTTGTCTATCTGATGGGCTATAGCTTAGACGGCCGCCAGTTTGGTTTCCGTTTCTCAGCAAAAGCCTTTAGTCCCTCGAGCGCATTTTCGCTGCTATTGAGACCATGGTTATATCTGTCGATTACTAATTGTGTAGCGCGCTCCACGCTCCCAGTCTCCCAAGCCTCTCTTAAAGCTGCTCTAGTGACAATGGCGGCGTCTGGTGATATGGCAGCGATATCATTGGCGAGTTTGAGCGCCTCTTCTACAACGTTTTCCTTGGACGATGATATTCGGTTCACGAGGTTGAGCTCTTTGGCTCTTTGAGCGGTAATAGGTTTTCCTGTCATGGCCATTTCGGACGCGATAGGCAAGCCAACATTGCGGACCAGGCGTGGAGGACCACCTGCACCAGCGAATATGCCACGAAGCGCTTCTGGAAGACCAAACGTGGCATGGGGCGCTGCTACAACCATGTCGCTGTAGAACATCAATACCGGGCCATGCGTGGAATGAGTATTCGGAAAGAAGCGGTGACTTACCAGCCCAATACAATCTCAAAGCCGCCTCCGAGGGCGAATCCGTTGACGGCGGCAATGACAGGCTTCTTACCCATTCGTCTACTCAGCCCGGCAAAGCCACTAAGAGGATGTCTCATGAGCGCGGGGTTCATCTTCAACTGCCCGCTCCTGATGTTGCCTAGTTGAATCAGGTCCTGACCAGCGCAGAAGCTCTTGGTGCCAGCTCCGGTGACAATGGCGACGCGCAGATTGGGCTCATTGTCGAACCAATCGAAGACTTGGCCCATCTCGGTATGCCCCTCATAAGGGATGCTGTTCATCTGCTTCTCTCGGTTGATGGTGACAAGGAGGACATAATCGGCAGGGTAGGAGAGAAGGACGTGAGAGGTCGAGGGCGGAGTGGTTTGTGGTTTGATGGAAGACATGATGCGGATACGGGCGAGATGGCACTTCTGTACAAGGAAAGGATACAGGTACTGGGCGCACACAATGTAAGGCGAGGATTTGAGGCGGCTCGAGGCCTGTTTGGGGGTTGAATGTTACATGACCGCTGGAGTCGTGTTGGAGGGTAAGATGGCACGCGTCGAGCCGAGGCATATTTCCCCGCACAGCTAGCAAGCTACCCGGCAACTGCGTTAGTTCCGTGGTCTACAGCAGACAGCTAAGTCAATATGCGACTATTGTTCAGATTGAATCGTCATCTTGATTGAAACTACTTGATCGCAGATGTACTCCAGGGTGTGAAATTAACATGCATTTGCCAGCAAACGCTTGGGGCCCTTAACCTCTTGTTGGGTGGGAATGCCGCAGCAGTGGGTTCACAGAGAGAGCAGCACATACGCCCCATGCAAACACAGCAATGACGAGGAAGAGACCGATCAGATAAGGCACTGTCCGTCGCGCGGGTATCAGGCGGCCATGCCCTTGAATGAAGGGCGGGTAAATGTAGTAGCGTCTGCCGGGAGCGAAGCTAGGGTGCAAGGTCTCGGTCGGACTGATATCGATGCCAGAGTCACGAGAAGAGCTTCCGACTTGGATCGATCCATAAACGGCGTCTCGAAAGGGCGAACCGGGAGGAAGAGGGGGGATTGGACGTGTAGGATCGCTTGTGAGCGGGCTAGCCTGGAGTCGTCGTCAGCATCGCGAGCACGGAGGGTGAAGCAGGGCGTGGACGCGACTCGATACATACCTCTTCTGCCATGGTGTAGCATACCCACGTAACTTGCAGAAGATGCGTGTCTGTCGACGCGAGATTGTCGAGTGCATGCAGTGCGGCGACTAGGCATGCGTGTCCAATTGCGGTCGAACCAAGGCCAAGCAAGGCCGCTGACGTCCGGACCGTCTAGCATAATGCTATGTCGCTCAGCTTGGGGCATCATCCCTGGAGCCGCTGAGCATCGACCACAGTAACGGTCAGCAGCTTGGTCAGTGACATGGACGGCTGGTGCCTTTCCCACGTGTTCCTACTTCGTATCAGGGCTTCCCCACAACTTCCCCACCCCTTGGCCGACATACATGCGTAGTTGGATCGATTGGGAAAAGCGGCCGTAGTGGTCAAAGGTGGGGATTGTCTTTGTAGTCCGCCTAGTATGTATTTGCTATCTACTGCAGACTGTCAAAGTCTTCCCACAAAAGGCCTACATCTATGACGACCATTCGGATGATCGGTATGCGTCTCGCAAAACGATCCCTTCTCATGCAAGCAGGCTTCGCGCAAAAGCAGGCGTGTCTTTAGCGTACTGCGGGGCACTCAGCGGCCGACGCAGCGGAGGACCACCCGCCAATGTGCAAAAAATAGATAATTGCATAATAAAGGTGCAACTAGGCCACTTGATGCTCATCACAATGACCGGCCTCTGCTCGCTTCAACTTCGTCCAACTCTCGGTCAAGCCTTTTATAGTCGTGTTACCCAAGTGCACGACGTGGGCTACACAGCAGCTCTCCTAATAAATGCCTGCTCACATGCCATCTACCTGCTTATCTTATTTGACTCATTTTCCATCTTTTGCTCCTGAGCGACAAGTCGCTATTGTCTTCTGTATTCCTGAGTGAGGCAGAGGAAGCGCAGGCCTCCTGCGACAAACAAGACTGCTGTCCGACACCTTGTTTGGGTACATATTCAGTTTCCGCCATCATGGTTACTACCACTCCCCTCTCAAACACTATCGTCGAAGCTGAGCGAGACGTCGAGCCCGACCTGTTCGATATTCAGTATGCTCCACTCCCCCTGAAGCCTGTCGTCAACCCCAAGGATCCAGAAAACTTCTTGAAGCGATGTTCGGGTTATTCGAAGAAGACCGGTCTACGCTGCAGCGCCGGCATTAGCAAGAAGTTACAGAAGGATATCCATCCTACTTACCTTCCCACATGCAGTGCCCACCGGGATCAGCAAAGTCTTGCAGGATGGTGTCAATTCAAGTGCTCAGATGACGAGAGGTGTGGGAGGCTTTTTCGTTGGAGTCCACCGCACTTTGAGCTTTGTGACAACCACCAAGGCCACCCTAGCACGCCTTGTTATTTCTTCAAACTACTGCCCTTGGAGCTTCGCCATGAAATCTATCGCTATCTGCTTCCTACTCAACAAATCGATTCCTCGACGGCTGCACTTCACGATCAGTCTGCTCGTGAAATCAGTCAAGAGACGAGCCATCCAGCTGTTCGTAGTTGCCGTACATACCCAAGCTCGATACGAGAGATGTGGACGATGAGATCCAAATTTCCTATGAGGCTCTTGGATCTACTCTTGGTCTCTCGCCAGGTTCACGCAGAAGTGAAGCTTCTCTTATTCAGCATCGCCACTTTTAGAATCGACGTCCGCAAGGATGGTACATTTATGTGTGGACGCCGACTCCTGGAGCCGAAGCGGGCAGATGGATCCTCCCACTTTTTCTTCGGGCAAGCTGATCATGCCAAGAAGAAGTTCCTGAAGTCTTTTGACTGGGCTTCAGCAAAGAATTACGCAGTCGACATTTTGCTCGAGAATTGCCCTATTGCAAACCCCAACCACCGGCCGAACAACATCAACACGGCAATGAAATCACGCTGGGACGAAGAAGTAGAGATTTATGATATACGAGGTAACCTAAGTGCTCTCGAGTGGGAAGCCTAATGCTGACATTTACAGATTATATTTCCGTCGTTGTTTCAGGTATTCTGGCCAAAGCAACCAAACTCAACAAGCTTCAAGTTCGGCTTTGCATCGCAGACTTCGTCTGGGACGAGTATCAGATTCTCTCTAATGCAAAGCTTCTCTTCAGTCCTTTTGAGAGATTACGAAACGTACGGCGACCAAACCTCGCTGGCGTCTTCAATGGAAGACCAGACAGCAATTCAATGTATCCCGTTGAGCGTGGATCGGGACGATGTTCGTTTGTAACACCCCAAAATGGCATTCGACCATCATCTCCAACATATTACGAACTATGCTCTGTGCCTTCTCTGCCTATCAACGATCCGGTGTTGTTACCAGGAATGCCCGAGTTTGACGCCTACGCTGCTAAATGGGCTAACATGATCTCTTCCGAAAGCTGTGCCAATGTGACGCAGGAGCCAATGATCCGTAAGATGTTCACCGAATTTCGCAACTTCTACGCCGAGCTTTCCAACCAGGTGCCTGACGTAACTTTGAAAACCGGAAGGCACACATTTCTGCATCGTGCTAGAGTGGCACGAGAACAAGAAGATGTAATTGCATTTCGGGCCATCAGAGAAGAGCTCCTAGAGTGTTGGCATAGATACCTGGACGTTCAGGAACAAAAGAAACACACTATGGAAGCTCGTATTGCCAAATTCATTCAGAGCGACACGTATCCTTCACACATCTGGGAAGATACAAGTGCACCACAACAAGGGAGTTCGTTGGATACTCAAGATCCACAGCCTCCTATTGTACTTGATTGCGATGCCATTGCTAGAGACGGTATACCTATGACTGGAAACTTGATACGCCCGAACTGTCATCAGCCGCCCCATCAGCAGATGAACCAGCATCCAGCACAACACAACCCATATCTAATTCCACCAGCGACCATGCAAGCGGCAGGAGATTTCAACGTTTTGAGTTTGCGGCATCTCCAAGCACAGGCTCTTCAACGGGCACAGGCTCTTCAAAGAGAAGCAATTCAGCAACAGAACCAATTGAAGCAGTTGCAAAAAGTACGGGAGTATTCGCCCGCTTCCGCGATAGTGCAGCAACAAGGATGCGCAATCAAGCGCAAGGAAGTCGGCGAGCCAAGTAAGATGAATCCCCAAGAATCTTATCTTACTCGACGAACCGATGACGAGACAGCTCAATCAAGTGTGGCTGCGAGTATCTCTCAATCGAAATACGATAATATGCTACCCACCATGATATCATATGATGACTCCGAAATCAAAGGATGCAATGGTAGTCAGTTCATATCATCTCCACTGGAAGGCGAACCCGGACTATGCACCAAGAGACGCCGGGTTGGTTTTACCTCAGAAGACTCGGGTACAGAACCAGATAACGACGAGCCTAACGACAATAGGTTCAGAAATTGACATGAAACAGCCATGACTCGGGATATGAATCCATTCGCACGACTCGGATGCGATGGCAAAATTGACTGCAGGAAAGGGAAAGGGAAAAACGTAATGTAGCGAAAGTGAGAAGAACAGATCGAAACTGTCTGATAGGAGTTCTCCTCACCTGCAACGTTGAAATGACAGTGCTACGGTGGTGGTGGCCAGGTGAATTCGTCTTTTTGTAAGCAGCAGCGTTGTAGTTCAGGCCTTAGGTTCCAATACCTGGTTGGGCGGACTGGAAGTAATGGAACGAGAATGTCTGATAGGATATTTTTCATTCTCACTAAGTCTGGATTCCAGCACAACTGAGCGTGAGGACAGATCAAAAACATCTCATTCAGTTTCTCCTGTTATCTATCCAAGAAAGCAACACTTGAAGTTGTCTCCTCCAGGACATTTGTCTAAGATTCAAGATTAGCGATGGGTATCAGCATTAACATGTAATGACATACCACTAATTCGACGACCAGGACAACTGTTAGAAGTCCAATCACAGATAGAGGGTCGTCCGCATGGGTTCACGTCCGGCTGCCCTACACCAATAACACAGCATTTGATGTCATCGGCATCGTTCGGGCATGCGCCGCTGGTGTACTTCCCACCATAACTGTTGCAAGTCGAGGTGCGGATACAGATACCGTTCGCTTTCTGGATAGAGGACGCTTTGTCACCGCTACAGTGACCGTTGAGGGTTGCAATGGCGGCAAGAGGGAAGATGGTAAGGAGAACAATGGAGCGCATGATTGCTTATAAGATTGAAATTTTGTGCCTGGGAGAATTTGTGAGAATGATTGATAGATGTGCTATTCAACGCAGTCTTATGAATTCAACAACAGCTGTTTTATAGTCGCCTCTCTGCAGAAGTAGGTCTAGACGGTTTGGACAATTATTTCTCAAACTAAATCTAATTGTAGAAGGTAGTCAAACTGATATGGAAGCTGAGAAGCTGTGCAGCTCCATCAACCACTAGAGTTCAAAGGAAGGACTCTGACTGTAAGCCACAATGAGGGGAAGCTGAACGGAAATATCCCAGCTACAGTACAGCATATCTAGAACATGTATGTTCGCGACATGGAAGTAACATTCGATGACTGAGCGGACTAACTGTGCGCCACAGGCAACCAAGCCTAGCCAAAAGACGTTCGAGCGCGACTATTGAACAGGGTGCAATTGCAGCAACAAAGACTGTTGTTCGAACGTGAAAAGCCACCGCTCGCATTCGTCGCATTGCATACTGTCGCGGATCGTTAGGTGGCTACTCAAAGGTTCATTTCTGTGGGCCAGACTTCTTGTTTAATATACGAGGTGCATTCAATGTTACAATACCGCCGCCACAACCTCATTATCTTGCTCTCCTATGTGCCAGTCACTTGCTACCACTATGCTGCTTGGATGCGCACCCAAGTCTCACCGCTGAGTTTCCAACGACTTGCAAAGTTATGATCCGACGGGCCGATTGCACTCGGCCCGGACCTGGAACGCGTGCGCAGCTCTGGCTGCACAGTGAGGCGGCCTCTACCCGAAGCTAGGGAGGCGCCCTTGTCAAGTTAATTGGCCGCCACTGCTGCGCAAATCGAACCGTCCATTCCTTTTCTCCTTCTTTACGCTGTCTAGAGCCATTAACCTGAGCTCAGACAGCACTGGTAGCCTATCATATATCTAGCTATCGACACCTTGAGCTTGGTCTGCTCTTGGTACGCCGAAACGGTCGGATAATAACTGCCCCTACTAAGACAGTGCACTGATTCAATAACGTTCAAAGAACGAACTCTCACCTCATAGAGATATAAGAAAAGATAATACATCAGCAAAGCGTTGTATTCACATCAGCTATCATGAAGAATTAATACCGTTGTAGCGATTTTGAACTCTAAACTAGACAATTCTGATCAGGCGGGTTTATCCAGATATTTCCCGAAACCGAGCGACCGGCACCGCGGGGAGGTGAGCCGAACCGCACTGATTCTAGATCTGTGCGACCCCACCCCCTTGCCGCTGTTCGACCCTAGTCCAGACGATCTCATTGTCTGGTATGGTGGAGTGCAACCATCAGCGCCACATCATATGGTTAGGAACTTAAAAGCAACTTCTCATTTCTCAGTCCAACCATAAGGTTTCGCCTGATCCTCTTATTAGATGTTTTAGTTCACTTGAGGCACAGAAAACTGATGACGAACGTCACTAGCTAATCTATTCCTCTGTATTCGAAGTATTCGGCCCACTCTGCGGTCCGAATCAGTTTGGGCACCAGCTCCTTTTCCATGTTTATCGTGAACATGCACCCCTCGTCGGCATATGCCTCTGACCGTATCGGAGCGTATATCACAATCACACCGGCTGTGTTCGTATCGCCCCATATATGACGATATGTTATTGGTTTTCCAAAACCAAAGTCGAAGCTGCTAACATCAGCCGAACGGTGATCCGTCACGAATATACTCATGGGCGGACGCGCGTCGGGGCTGTGAGCCAACGCTCGTTTATCTCTGATGGGGGCGATAGCATCGATCAGACCAAAGAAATGCTGTTCGTTACAGCTTTCAGTTAGCTGACGAATATAGGTTGCCAGAGTTGGGAGCGGTGAGTCCAAAACCTCTCCGACAGTAAGAGGTGGGATTGGTGCCATGTCCGAGAAGGCTCCAGCAATGACATTTCGTACCGTACGCTCCGGCATCGGACTACTGAGACGAGGTCGCATGTTAATTGCTTCGCCTATCCAAAGGGTTGTGGAAGAATCAACGCTATGGTAAGTAGCCCGAACACTGGACAACATGCGCCAGATGTACGCGCATATAGCGTCGTAGGTGGATATCCAAGGAACCGTAGAGTCTTTCGGTGTCGCTAGCTCTTTCAGTGCAGCTGCTTTGCTCTTGGGCAAATGGAACAGCACAGCCTGCTGCTCCACGTGACCCGGGTGCTTTTGGGCCATGGAAGGTCCTTCAATCATGCTATCTCTTGGGACACTTTTGGTAAAGCGTGAAACGTCGAGGCACCCCAGATCCCACTGTGGGAAACTCGTTGAGTTGGCAATGGCGTAACAGTTTTCAGAGAGCTGGCGTGTGAAGGCATTCCAGCCCATAACGTCACAAGAATAATGATGATGATGCATGCTAAAAACCATGCCACCTTTGGTCAGAGTGATTTGATATGCCGATACCACTGGGCTGCGATCGGGCTCGGCCTCGGGTCTTTCTCCCCATGTCAATTCAGGTATACCTGTTCGCACACAGCATGTCAGTATTGAAATCGATCTTTTATGGAGGTAATGGGGCCAACTCACTCCACAAGTTAATATCACGCAATCCATTGTGACCAGAAAAATGAGCCTTTTCGATATCTTCCAGAGATGGATAATTACCTAGCGGGTCCAACCAATGAACAACGAACTGAACTGTCGATTTCTTTCTTTTAACAAAGGAGAGACCACCGTCGGGATCCGTTTCGATAGTACCGCACATGTGCCTTGCCTGGCTGAGCGTCTTTTCAAGTCCTTTTCGAAGCACATCGACAGCATGACTCTTCTTGGTATCCTCCAAACGGAAAAATAGGACATAGTGGGTGTAGGCACAGTTGAGTGTGTAATCGATCGTGGAAAGTTTGAATCTTTCCTCTTCAGGGTCATGTTCCCATCCGGAGGGATAAAGCCCAAAAATCTGGCGTGATGACATGTCGACAGTATTTTGCTATGATTGTAATAGCCAAAAGTATATTATGTGTTCAGGAACATAGCATATAAGGTCGGGGTTCATGTATATGGCTTAGAACAGTGTTTAGCCATTGTCAGGCTAATATTACATTTAGAGTGAAACAAGCCAACAGCTTTACTAGACTGTGCTCAGACCTATTTTGAAAGTGAATGTCCCGTGACACCTGCAGAATCGGCCCGGATCTATCGAACGTGCTTTGCCCCATAACACTCGGCACGGTACTTGGCAACGTCTGCAATAACAAGGCTCGTGAAAAAATCGATTTCAATGACTCGTGTTCACGCCTCGTTTAGCTGCCTTACCTGCTTTTTTTGGACGTTAACTCTTTGCATTTCTCACGGATGAATGCATTCAGGGATTTCCTCCTCAAAGTTCCGTCATACCCCTGAGTCATTTATCATTCCTCAATCCGGGGAGCTAGGAAAAGCAGTGCATCGAGTCATGCTGAGGCTGCGAGGGTTTTCACTGCATGCTACGTTTCTGTGCTTGGCATGACCACTAGGAAGCATGATATACTTAAGCTCGTATTCTATATTTCCATCACACCGAGTTTTGCCCCTGTTGAGAGCATGTCACCAGTGATATGCTATGTCTGTTGTGTCTTGTTGCGAACTAGTAGGGTTATTTTAAAAAAGACGATACTTAAGCTCGCATTCGGGTTGGAAACTTCATGATGACCTTTCTATAACGAGTTTCGGCTTTCATGTCGCGCTATTCACAGTTCACTTGAATTTAACCTCCATCCTTTATGTCATGATCTCTCTGATAAGGTAACAGCTTCGAAATGATTCACATCATTTGCATTCTTCTCGGGCTCTTCTATTGTATTCGAGTTTGGAGGAAGCTGGAGAGGAGCGTTCAAGGCCTCCCGCCTGGTCCCAAACCACTCCCTATTATTGGCAACATCAGAGATTTGCCCCCCAAAGATGTTCCTGAGTACCAACACTGGCTTCTCTTCAAAGACACTTACGGCCCTATAAGCTGTATAAGCGTGCTTGGACAGCCGATCATCCTGCTGCACGACCGCGATGCAGTACACGATCTCTTGGTCAGAAATTCAAAAACAACCTCGTCTCGACCATCATTCCCTTTTGCAGACATGTGCGGATTTGGGTCGCTCCTGAACCTTCTCTCATTCAATGACACATACCGGCTTCATAGGAAAATGATCCACACACATTTTGGTACGAAGAAAGTAGCGGAACGTTTCAAGGACGCCGAGATTGTGGAATCA
Source organism: Curvularia hawaiiensis (assembly GCA_026262405.1). Lineage (NCBI taxonomy): Eukaryota > Fungi > Ascomycota > Dothideomycetes > Pleosporales > Pleosporaceae > Curvularia > Curvularia hawaiiensis. The sequence continues at coordinate 79,229 of JAODYC010000026.1, forward strand.
CATCGACTGCTTTTAAAGATTCTTGATGATCCAGCGCGCACGTTCAAGCATATCAAATCGTAAGTCTACCTAACTCTGCGCCTGTCATCCTTACTGAGTAGTGTTATCTTTGAAGAGAAGCGAGCGCTATCATGCTACGCATTACCTATGGTTATTCTATATCCGCGCAAGATCCTGATCCTTTGGTTTCCTTGATTGAGGAGACTATGGACGCCTTCGTTCTGGCATCGGATCTTCTGGCCTGGCCAGTTAACGCTTTTCCGTTTCTCAAACATCTCCCAGAATGGCTTCCAGGAGTTACTTTCAAAAAGAAAGCTCGAGAATGGAATAAACTGCTTAACACCATGCTCCGATCTCCTTATGAGTTTGTTCGAAAAGAGATGTCCAAAGGAACCCATAAGATGTCATACGTTTCATCGCTGATCGAACAAGGCCAAGCCTCTGCAGGTAACGAGACAAATATGGAAGACCTCATCAAGAAGACTGCAGGCGTGATGTATGGTGGTGGATCCGATACTACTGTTGCATCTATACAAGCATTTATCCTGGCTATGGCGCTATTCCCGGAAGTTCAAAAAAAGGCACAAAGGGAAATTGATGCAGTCGTTGGAGGCGCAAGACTGCCTCAGTTTGAAGACCGAGACCAGTTGCCGTACATTAATGCGATCGTCAGCGAAGTCTTTCGATGGCATGCTGTTGCGCCGCTGGCTATACCACACAAAGTCGACGAGGAGACTATTTACAAAGGGTTTCGAATCCCAAAAGGAGCGTACCTTATAGCGTCTGTATGGTGGCTTTTGAACGACCCGGATACGTACTCAAACCCATCCTCTTTCGATCCCGAACGGTACCTAGAGCCTCGCAATGAGCCAGATCCTACGAATGCCAACTTTGGGTTTGGTCGCAGAACTTGTCCTGGTCGATTTGTGGCGGATCAAACACTCTTCATTACGGTATCACGTATGTTGGCAGTGCTTGACATCACAAAAGCGGTGAACGAGTCCGGTACGGAGATAGAACCGCAGAAAATTGGGACACCTGGTCTAATCATGCGACTGCATGACTTTCCGTTTAGCGTCAAGCCAAGAGGGGAGAAATGTGTGCAACTTATCAAGTCTTTCCAAGTGGAGCACCCAGACGAGGATTAAGTAGCCAATCACTGAGAAATATTTGAATCTGTATCGCGTTTTACGGCAAAATATCCTGTTAGAATAGACACTTATTGAAACAAATCCTTGCCGTTATTTCGACCATCCCGCAGAAAGTGAATGCGGCATTATCAATAAGGCATGATGTCATGAATGCAAAGGAGCAAAACCTCTCATGTTCCAATACGGAGTATTTAACTTTGAGCATCGATGTTGAAAGACTAGTTCGGCTATCACATTCCCGTAGTATGCGCGCAAGTGTCATCCCATCTTGATATTCGTATCTACCTCGTATTCGGTTATACCATGGCCCGATAACCGGGGCAACGAGGCTGACATTCGAGACAATAAACCCTGCACGTGGTTGTTCCACATGGCGCTTAAGACATTACAAAAAAGAAATAGTATTGTTGAGGTTGAGATACACCCTATGAGATTGTGAGCCAAGGTAATATAACATTCTAGCAAATGTGCGATGATACGTAGGTGTGTAAGACTTTTGTATTACCAAATAAATAGTCTATACATCATTTTTTAAGAACAGGACGAATAGAGACAATCTTCAGTACTCCGTACTGGGTAAGGCTGCTCTACGTATTTTTCTTCTACAAAACCTCGTATTCTAAAACACAACAAGCTGTTCGTATACCGTATTAGTCTTATTGCGGGGTGTGCAGGGTAAACGATCAATAAGCTAAATAGCCGCAACTATATCAGACTATACAGTCGGGCCTATTCTATTATGTGTTGAGCGTAGGCTATGTAGCCCAGAGATTTAAAGATGGTAAGGAGGCTCGGCTCCCTCAACCATGTCATACGACTCTGCGATAGCTTCCGCTAGTTTTGCAGGAAGGGGTCCGGCCTCGAGCGCATCAAGGGTCTTGTTTAGTTGTTCCAAGCTTGAGACGCCAAAGATGATGCCATCTCCATACTTCGCATTCAGGTGGCTGTGGAAAGCAGTCCATCGTATGGCAGCTGCATGTCCGCTCATACCATATTCCTCTGCGAGCTCAAGAATGACAGCCACAGCGACATGCACTGGAGGTTTTCCATACATCGCATTGTACGGCTTTCCGATAAAGTTCTATGCATTGTCAGAATTCTAGTCAAGGTATGCTCACCAGGCCGGGGATTACATCTTTCTTCCAGCGTGTTGAGGTTTCAGAATGTTCCGAGAACAGACCACCGGCAGCAGGACTAGTGACTGATTAACTTGGGTTAGGCTATCTGGCTGGTTCTGACATACCTGTAGCAGTAAAACGACATCTGATGTTTTCGCAAGAGTGGAAACAGCTCCTTCTCACATCCTCTCGCAAGGGCATTGTAATGTCCTTCATACACGCTCGGTTTTGCATAGCCGCGGTCCTCGCAGATTTTGATGAATTTCTCCACTTCGGCTGCTGAGTAGTTGGACAGACCAAAATTCTTGAACTTTCCTTGCTGAAAGGCTTCGTTCATCCCCCTCGCAGTGTCCTCGAAAGGAGTTTCGCGGTCTGGGAAATGCAGAAACATGGTTTCGACGCTAGATGTTTTCAGATCATTGATTGATTCTCTGATGCTAATCTCAATCTTTTCAGGCTCATGATCCCCAGGAGTTCCGCTGTGGACTTTTGTATGGATGGTAAATCGAGAGGATGCATTGCTCCGACCAAGGCGGGATTCTGAGGCACCTTGATCTTGCGGAGAATAATCACGAGCTGTGTCAAGATGCTCATAGCCCCGATCATGGAAGGCGTTCAGGAGAGTCTCAACTTCTTGTTTGCTATCAAATCGAACAGTTCCAGGATCTTTACTAGCATCTCCAATCTGCTTTGATGTCAGAAGAGTTCAATATATACAATCAAGGTACAAATTCTCACCATGTGGGTTCCAAGAATAATCTTGAGGGCTGGAGCAGAAGACATCATGGGTACGGGAGCAAGGTCGGAAGCTGAAGATGTCCCGTTTCGACCCTCGCAATGGTAGCTTGTGTTTATACTGTTGGGGATTTACGATAATGTGGGGTAAACATCGTATCCCTGGGAAGGAGAAATAATGGCTCGTTTTCAACAGCCAACACCCCAGGAATTACAAGATATTTCGGCCAAATAGCCAAGAATTGATGAATCAATCTGTGACATGTGTCATCACCCAACGAGAAAGCGCTCTTCTAGCCCCTCACTCGGGCTATCGGCACAGTAAATCTTGCTCCCAGTGTCGCTGAAAGAGTGATGATTTTCACTGGAAAATGCGGTGTGATACATATTGGATCTGAGATATGCTAGTTCAAATACGGCCTCACATGATACGGCTTACTCTTGCGTATACGTAAGGAGAAAAACAGGGCTCTCAGATATGAATTAGGAAAGTAAGTCGATCGCCAGGTACTGTGTTCAGGTTTTGACCGTTGACATCGAATACCTAATTATAGATTCTTACAAAGCCACTTGTCAGTTCCTACTTAATAGTACCTTGTGTTATAGTGTCGAAGGGGAATTTCTTAAAGTGCCGAGCCATTAATGCATCCTGATTTCATACCCTAGACCAGAAACTCACAAACGACTTAAAACCATAGACATATAGGCGTCTCGTGATGATTAAAACACCTGGAATGTATGTAAAGTCCCCTAAAGTGAACTCAAGATCCTTGATACTTGTCTGTATCGGAGACTCAGCTGATGGTACTTGGGAAGATGGACTAAGATACAGTAATTTACATCTTTTGAGAACAATTATCAAGTCATTGTTGGAAGGCCCGTGTAAGCCAAGATCGTACCATGATTTCATCGGCAAGATTAAGATAGATCCGTCTTGGAGAAGTGGCAAACTGACACGAGCTACCACTGATGTGTTACGTCTCAAGATAACGCTAAATTTGTGAATCAGGCCAAATATGCTTAGGTGTGTATGGCTTAGGTAGTGGATACGAGCTATTCTAGACCGAGCAGTATGCTATGGAATCTGTGCTGGTCGGCATCGGCCATGAAGCATTGGCACGCTTTCATAGCGTCATTATACAAACGTAGCCGAGTTCTCAACTACACTTGACTACACACGCTGAGCCCCACATTATACGGTCGATCAGGGGCCTCCAAGCTTCTTCATACCTTTGATAATCTTTCCGACGTAGCGCCGTAGTAAATGCGAAAACTCACTAGTACTCTCTTCCTACAAGGACTACGCATCCATATAAGTTCCAGCGCCTCAGAGAAAAAGAAATCTAAAGTTTCTTCCTATATCTATTCAGTTCTTTTCAGAGAACAACAGTGAAGTGTATATGAAACCGTCTATTTCGTCATTCCAACATTAACTACTCTTTTTCAAAGATGGCAGAACCTATCGCTGTTATTGGCCTGGACGCCAAACTACCATGCGATGGAGATAGTGTGCAGAAATTCTTTGATTTCCTTGTTGCAGGGAGGTCTGCAAGAAAACCTGTTCCAAAAGATCGATATAATGCGGATGCGTTCTGGCACCCAGATCATCACCGAGACGGAATCGTAAGATAACCAATCCCAAATTTTGATGGATATGTTATGTCTGATCAACCCCGTCACTAGATGGCCAGTAAAGAGGGTCATTTCATGGAAGGCAACATCAGGGCTTTTGACGCGCCTTTCTTCGGCATCACACCTGCTGAGGCTGCGACTCTGGATCCACAACAACGACTACTTCTTGAGTGTTCATACACAGCTTTGGAAAATGCTGGATACACAATAAAGGATATGCAGGGTTCAAACACTGGTGTATATACAGGGTCGTTCGTATACGATTACCGGGACATTACCATCAAGGATATGGACGTCGCTTTGACGTACTCCGGCACAGGCACGGTTCCCAGTACACTAGCCGGTCGTGTATCTTGGTTCTATGACTTTAGAGGGCCGGCCTTCACTGTCGATACTGCCTGTTCGAGCAGTATGGTGGCTCTGCACCAGGCTGTGATTGGTCTCAAGTCACGAGACTGTAATCTTGTACGTTGCCATTTGTGTATCGTTCCTTTTTTGTTCCCAGATGCTGAACTATAACGCCAGGCTCTTGCATGTGGTACCAATGTCATACTCTCACCCGAATTTGGTGTGCAGTTGAATGGCCTTGGTGTCCTCTCTCCAGCAGGTGCTTCCAAAAGCTTCGACAAAGACGCGAATGGCTACGGAAGAGGTGAAGGTATTTCCGTAGTTGTACTCAAACGAATGTCAGACGCCATTCGTGATGGAGATAGTGAGTTTTCAGCTTTCCGATTCTCCTTTGTGTGATACTGACTCGCTCATCTAAAAAGCTATTCGTGCTGTCATTCGTAACACTGGAATAAGCCATGACGGGAAGGGAGCCCCTCTGACTGCACCAGTAAGGGATTCTCAAAGGGATTTGATGCGAAAGTGCTATGCGCAAGCCAACGTTGATCCTTCTGAGACCCGTTTTTTTGAAGCTCATGGAACTGGCACGAATGTGGGTGATCCAACTGAGGCTGGTGCGATCAGTCAAATGTTCAGCCAATATCGATCAGAAGAAGAGCCTCTTATTGTTGGAGCACTTAAGAGCAACATTGGACACACCGAAGGTAACTCCGGCATTGCATCCTTCATCAAAGCCGTGCTCTCCTTGGAAAGCGGCATCATTCCAGCGAATGCACACTTTAAGCAAGCGAACTACGCCATCCCAAAGAAGTGGCATCTGCACTTCCCAACTGCTGCGCTCCCATATCCAAAGACCCCCTCTGGTGTTCGTCGAGTGTCTATCAATTCTTTCGGAATCTCAGGTACCAACGCCCATGTGGTTCTAGAAGATGCGCTTCACTTTCTGGAAGCGAACGGTCTTAGTGCACCGCATAGAACGATCGCCGAGCCCCGACTACCAGGTGTAGCTGGTAAGTCTAGAAGTCTTCTAACGTTCTCGCTTGCACAAAAAATGTGATGCTGATTCTTGCCGATGTCTAGCAAAAATACCTCCAGTAATTAATGGGACGTGGTTCTCTCCACAGCTTTTTGTCCTCAGCGCCTTCGACCAGGATGGCATTTCTAGGATGTGCAAACAATACGCAGAGTACTTGCCCAGCATGACGGCATCTCTTTATAACTTAAGCTACACGCTGGCATGCAAGAGGTCTCGGTTTTCTTGGAGAGCCGCAATTGTAGCCGGTTCCGGACAGTCGTTGGAATACAAGCTGTCAGAAAGCCAACAAGCTGTTCGAGCTATCGATGCACCCGGTATTTGCTTTGTTTTTACCGGCCAAGGCGCGCAGTGGGCTCGCATGGGAATGGAGTTGTTACAATATGCGCCTTATCGACAAAGCCTCGAGTGTTCGGATGCATACCTGAAGACTCTCGGGTGTGAATGGTCCGTTATCGGTAAGACAAACCCAACATACAAACTACTTTCACACGAGGATGTAGTATTTGAGATCTTGATGGCTAAGAAATATGGTAACAGGCGAACTTTCGAAGGCTAACAGTAAATCACGTATCAATGATGCCGAATTCTCCCAAGCACTTTGTACAGCTGTGCAAGTTGCTCTAGTTGACTTGTTGGTTGACTGGGGAGTGAAAGCTCAAGCTGTGGCAGGCCATTCTTCGGGTGAAATAGCTGCCGCTTACTCGGCTGGGGCGATTGATCGAAAGAGCGCCTGGAGGATTGCCTACTGGCGTGGTAAGTGCATAGATTCATACTTCAAATACCTGCTATACATTTAGCTCTCCAACGCGCGGCTGCTGATTCTTTGCCTTTTAGGAAAACTCTCTGCGAAATTAGTCCGCTCACACGAACAGCTGAAGGGTGCCATGGCTGCCGTGGGTCTGGACTCCAAAAAGACTTTGGAATATCTCGAAAAGGTCAACAATGCTGGCTTCCAAACCGTTGGAAAGCTGACAATTGCTTGCATAAATAGTGAAAGCAGCCACACGGTAAGTGGAGATGCTGCACAGATTGACGCCCTTGTTCAGATGCTCAATGACGACAACATCTTCGCCCGGAAGCTGAAGGTTGAGATTGCGTACCACTCAAGATACATGGAGCCAATCGTGCAAGAGTACATCAAGCGCATGGGTGAGATAATACCCGGTCAGCAAGACGATGAAGCCGATGTGCAATTCTTCTCATCAACATATGGAACAAAGATCGACCATTACAAATTACGAGAGCCTGAATACTGGACCAAGAATCTAGTTTCGACAGTGAGATTCAATGAGTCGATGGGAGAAATGCTCAAAGCTTCAGCCAGTCTCAAAGGGGAGGGCCGACTCGTTCCCCTCGTCACAGATATCGTCGAGATTGGGCCCCATTCCGCTCTACAAGGCCCCCTGCGAAACATCATTGAGAAGACGAATAGGGGAGGCAATGGTGTAAAATATCACAGCACACTTAAAAGAGAAGAGTCGGATGTGGAGATGATCATGCAAGCGGCCGGATCCTTATTTACTCGGGGTCTCGAGCCTGATCTGCTAAAGGTCAACCATGTTGAGGGGGCAAATCCAGAAATGATGATTGATCTTCCAAAATACGCTTTCAACCACTCTCGAGAGTACTGGAGCGAGAGTCGCATAAGCAGGAATTACCGTTTCCGTACTGCTCCTCGTCACGAGCTGCTTGGTGCCCCTGTCAATGATTGGGATGCAAAGCACGATGCCATTTGGCGTAATTGGATACGTCTTTCGGAAAATCCATGGGTGGAACATCACAGTGTTTCCGGATCCGTCCTTTATCCTGCTGCTGGCATGCTCGTTATGGCCATTGAAGCATGCAAACAGCTTTCCGAGATCTCCAACCCCGGTAAAACTATCAGAGGCATTCGCTTCCGCGACGTCTCCTTTCATTCTGCGCTGCAGGTCCCTGACAACACTTTGGGTGTCGAGTCGCATCTTTACCTGCGACCTGTGAAACAGGCAGCGCGAGAGACCAAAATGTCTGCCTGGCGTGAATTTCAGGTTGTCACGGCTCGGGAAAATGACGAGTTCCGAGAACATTGCTGTGGTCAGGTGCTCGTTGAGTACGAAAGTTCCATGACTCCCGTTGATGGGGGTCGGGAAAACCAAGCCATGAAGGATCACGTAGCTGCCCGGATTTTGGATGCTGAGCAAAAGTGCAAAACCCAGATCTGTTCAGATGATGTGTACCAGACATGGAAGGAAGTTGGCTTGGAGTTTGGACCGACTTTTCAAACAGTAGCAAATTCTGCTGTGGACCACGCGTCAGGCGTCACGCTGGCCAAAGTCCAGCCGACCATACCGCTCTTGAAAGCAATGATGCCCCATAACTACTTGCAACCTCACCTCATCCATCCCACAACATTGGACGGTGCACTGCAAGTCTGCCTAGTACCTTTGGTATCCAACCCGTCTCGAAAGCAACGCAACCCTATCGTTCTCTCTTTTATAGAAGAGCTTTGGATCTCTGGATCTACGCATCCAGAAGATGGGTACCAAGTTTTCGCCGACCACAACTTGAGTGGACGCGATCAGCATGTCTTGTCCTGCACTGCTGTCGATGCTGGTACGAAGGAGCCTATGATACAAGCGTCTGGATGCAAAGTCACTGAAGTGGATGGTGGTGATGATTCATCAGATTCTCAGTTGGACCCAAGACACAAAGCATGGCACATCGAATGGAAGCCGGACCCGGAACTCTCCAGTACTTCACTGGTGTCGGAAGGATTCCAAAAATATCTCGATTCGCTGGCGCACAAGCATCCAAGCATGACGTTCTTGGACGTGTACAATGGCGCATACGCTTTTACAAACGAAGTCTTGACAACCTTGAAGAAGCGATATAACCAATATGACCTTGCCTACAGCTCCACTTCATCTCTGGACCAGGTACAAAAGGACGTCACAGGAGGCTTTTACCAGCCCAAGATCTTTGACGTCAAATCCGAACCGACGAACCAGGGTTTCACCATGCAGTCCTACGATATAATCATAACGCCTGTCAATGTCATTCCCAATGCGCAAATTGATACTGTTCTGCGCGGGTTCCTTGACCTTCTGAAGCCTGGAGGCAAGATTTTTCTCACGATCCCATTCGTCAAGGCTGTGGCAACGAGCTGGGCCAAGTATCTGGTTCAACACGGGTTCAACGAGCCGGATGCATTGTTTGGTGATAAGAAATCTTGGGTCATCGTTGCCAGCGTTCCGTTGGAGGAGCACAAGGAAACTACCTCAAATCCTGGGATGTACTACATCCTGGGCGACTTTTCATCAGAAAAGCAGCTTGCCATCGCCGATGGTATAGTGTCTTCGTTGCAGAACAAAGGCATCACAGCTATGAAAATGGGCGTCTCTGAGTATGCACAGCTAGAAGATGCAGCCCAGGAAACGGTTGCTGAGAGCACGTGCATCATGCTTCCTGAACTCGACACGCCTTTACTTGCCACAGTCGACGAATGCACGATGTCAGCTTTGAAGAAGATGATGGGCGGAAAGCGGCTATTGTGGGCCAACAACGACTCCGCTGATACAGATCTCGTGACTGGTTTTGCGGCCAGTATGCGCCTTGATTATCTAAAACTGGACTTCATCACTCTTACGTTCCAAAGCCATGAAGGCGCAGACGCAATTGCAGGAAGAATCTTAGAGATCGATCTGCACTTGTCTTCGCACCCGACGGGTACCCTCGAAACGTCCTACAAGTTCGTGAACGGCTCGACTATGGTTCCACGACTCATTGAATCCCAAACATTGACAAACCACATCAACCAGGTTTCTGACAAGAGCATGTCTGAGATTGCATTTGGGACATCCACAAAACGACCTCTGCGCCTTGGAATTCAGCAGATCGGTCTGCTGGATTCAATGTACTTTGCCAACGACCATACTTACGCAACTCCCTTGGAAGATCTCCAGATCGAATTTGAAGTCAAGGCGACTGGTTTAAACTTCAAGGACTTGGCCATACACCTAGGCATGATCTCGGAATCAACTGTGGGCCTCGAGGCTGCTGGAGTTGTCACTCGGGTGGGCTCGAGAGTCACTTCCTTCAAACCTGGCGATCAGGTATTCGGCTTTACCTACGAGGGCTCTTTTGCTACCTACGCACGGGGATGGCAAGGCACTCTTGCAAAGGTACCCGACAATCTAACCTTTGCCGAAGCTGCAGTCATTCCAGTGGTATTTTTGACAGCATGGACATGTCTTTACGAGATTGGTGACCTTTCAAAGCGTATAAGACGGGGCAAGAAGCCGTCCGTGTTGATTCATGGAGCAGCTGGAGGTGTTGGTCAAGCAGCTATACAGCTGGCTCAGCGTGAGGGTGCAGAGATCTTCGCAACAGTGGGAAGCATTGAGAAGCGCGATTTCCTCGAGAAGACTTATGGGCTGTCGCGCGACCACATCTTTTCGAGCCGCGACTTGACTTTCAAGCAGGGCGTGTTGAGAATGACCAGTAATCGCGGGGTGGACGTCATCATTAACAGTCTTGCTGGGGATGCGCTTCGTGCCACATGGGAGTTGGTTGCGCCATTCGGAGCCTTCGCTGAGATTGGCATAACTGACATCGAATCGAAATCGCGTATCTCCATGGGTACTTTTGCACGAGGTGTGCGATTCGAAGCGCTCGAGCTGATGTACATGAGGAAAACTGACCCTGAGCGACTTGAGTACCTCTGGGCGGGAATGGTAGAGAGCGTGCTCGGCCAACACCTCGAAGCAAAAGCTCCTATCAATCACTTCCCTGTTTCGAAGATTGAAGATGCAATGCGTTTGATGCAATCAGCAAAACACATTGGCAAGATAGTCATTGATTACCATGCCGAGGACGTGGTCCGGGTCATGGAGCCCCCCAGACCCGCTGCAAAGCTTGCGTCCGATGCGACTTACGTCGTTTCTGGTGGGTTTGGAGGATTGGGTTTGAAAATCATTCGTTGGATGGTGCGAGCTGGAGCCAGAAATCTGGTCATACCCTCGAGAAGAGGTGCTTCAGACGAAGCGAGTAAAGCACTCGTGGCTGATCTGCAAAGGGATGGTGTCGTTGTTGCCACTCCACTCTGTGATATCACGGATAAGAGCGATCTGAAGAGGGCCATCTCTGCGGCTCTTTCCGAAATGCCTCCAGTCCGTGGATGTATTCAGTCGTCTGCTGTCTTTGCTGTAAGTTGTTCCCATATCTTAACCTGCAATCCGAAAAGCACAGAGCAAGAACTTTCACTAACCCACTGTTGTTTGATAGGACAATGCTTTCGAAGATATGAGCGCTGAGCAATGGCACCAAGCGGTAGATGTCAAAGTAAAAGGCAGTCAAAATCTCTGGGAAGTCCTCATGTCGACAGATGCGACTCTTGACTTCTTCGTTATGCTGTCTTCTTTGGTTGGCATCATTGGCCTGAGTGGCCAAGCCAACTATAGCGCAGGCAACGCATACCAAAACGCCATGGCTAGGCAGCTATCTTCCCAGGGCCACAACGTTGTCGCGCTGGTTGCGCCAGTTCTTGATGATGCCGGTATGGTTGCAGAGAGACCGGCCTTGAGATCATATCTACTCTCTACTGGTTTGGCATTCATGTCTTCTCAGGAACTTCTCAGGACATTGGATTACTACTGCCATCCGGGTACAAAACTGAGTGCCGAGGAAGCTCAGCCGGTTCCGAGATTTTGGCTCCCCAAATACTCGGCAAACGAGGGCGCCGAGCAGCCAGCCTGGCAGCATGAGCCAATGTACAACCACATGGTCCTTGGAAATGGTGCAGGAAACAGCGGTGACTCCTCTGAAAAGAGAGGCTCAGCTACGCGATCGACTCCGGACCTCATCGCTTCAGCAACTTCACTAGAAGAAGCAGAGCGATTAGTGTTGAATGCTTTGATGGAACAACTGACAAAGACTCTCAGCTACGAGATGGATGATCTTGATCCTGAGAGGTCTTTGAATGCGTATGGTGTCGACTCGCTTGTAGCTGTGGAGCTCAGGTTATGGATGACCAAGGAAATCGGGGCTGATATCTCCGTTTTTGAATTCACCAACGGCCAATACATCAGTCAACTTGCTGCAAAGGCTGCAGCAAAATCAAGGTTTCTCCCGGAATTGAAAGTCGAAGAAAAGACAGAGTAAGGCGCTGTAACCTGGCTACCAACCAGCTGCTTTCTCCATCAGGATTCGGCTCAGCTATTGCAAACTCTAGTTAGAAATGAGAAAAATATGTCTTCAAAACTTGATGATGAATGTCCTCTCACTTAACTCTTTATCTCATGGGTACTCAAATGTCACCTTTTGAGCTTTGAATGATGCGTGATTTTGATGACCAAAGCAAGAATGGCCTATCACCACTCTGAGTGAAACGCTCACATGGAAGATTCTACAAGTGCCCCACCCCTCCTTCCCCCCGTGAACGCTTCTAAAACTCCTCACCCACATACATAGCTCTCCCAATTATCTTTATCTTCTCCATCTTTCAACTTCGCAACGAGCGGCCATGTGCACAGTCTCCTAGTTCTATCTTGCCCGTCCGGTGGACCCCAGCTCTTGATTCCCTCTCTTGGATCGTTCCTCTTCTCGACCCATTCCACCATGGCAGTGGAGACATCGTAGTTGGCAGGAACATGCGGGTACTTGGCGTTCCCAGCACCACAATGGCCACCCCCAGGAATCATTACGAGTTTCAAGAAATCGTTGTCCGCGATCGATGCGTCTTCTCCTAGTGTTCCTCGCGTTACAGCCTCAGCATGCTGTATAGACCACATTGGAGCAATGTTCGGGTCTGCCCATCCCGTATACATGATCATTTTGCCACCGTTGTTGCGAAAGGAAGATAAATTCGTGTTGACGGAATTGATCATTGGGCCTAGTTTTTCATCTAAGAGATCCACTTGAGAACTCCAATCGAAGGTTGCAATATCGTAGGAGAGATTCTTGAACAGCATTTGTTGCAGCATGGGTATGGTGAATGCATTCGACAAGGCGCCTGACACTGCGGGTAACGACCATCCAGCTTCGGAAGCTAGGGTGAGCCCAGGATACAGTAAAGCACTGGAAGAATCGGAACGCATGGGTCCTTGATAGACAGCTTTCACCGCCGAAAGCTGCCCGGGTTCAAGGCATGTCGCGTTCGTGCGACGTCCATCCTCTGGACAGGCCCAAGATGAGATGTTGAAAGTGCAGGCGAGCGGATTTTCAACCAGGTTGTCCTCCACTCCGTCAATCAAGTCACACTCTTTTACAACGCTGTTTTGCATAAATTCGAGAGTCGAATCGGAAATAGTGGTTGCCGCGGTCTAAGCTTCGTCAGCACGCTTGCACAAGACAAGAGTGGTTTGCTTACATCGAATTGCTCTTGATTCCACAGAAAGCTCAACATCAAACGTGTAAAACCATTTGCAGGGCATCCAGCAATAATTCCATCGAATAGATCAGGATAGAATTCCGCAAGGGAAAACCCTTGCGCTCCGCCGGCGGAACATCCTCGGAAGTACGAGTATTGCGGGTCCTGCCCGTAAAAATAATTGATGGCTTCCTTTGCAGCTGGAGTGAAGATGTTGATGGCGTCATGTAGCCAGGCTTTGATTTCGTCTTCATTGTTAAGGTATGGCTGGTAAGCGCCTGGCTTTCCTATAGTCCCTCCCGCGCCAACATCGTTGTCTGCGAACGAGTGGCCAGCATCACTACCGGCTACAGCAAAGCCTAAACCACTGTTCAGCTCGACTATCATATCCGCATAATTGATATCTCCAGCCTGTCCACCATTACCAATTGCCATGAACCGTGATGAGTATTCCGTGTCAGGAAGCCAAACTTCGAATGTTAGGGAGCTGTTTCGGCCATACGCAACTCTGGCAGAAACCCCACAGAATGCAATTTGGTTTAGCGTCCCAGAGACATTCTTTTGGCCAATATCATAATGCTCTGCGCTGACAATTGACACGCCATTGATTGTGAAAGAGGAGTTGTCGAGAAACGAGGAGCACCGGAGCGGAATGTCTAAAGCCGACACACCTAACAGGCATGCGATGAGTGTAAAGACCCAGGGATTGTATAGAAAACGCATCGAAGAGTACTTGCGAAATGAATCTACAGATCTGTGTGACAGAAGATCCGTTTCTTTCCCTTAAATAGATATCTGTCTCACAGCCCTATTAAGCATCTTTCTGTAATAGAAGGATGACCCACGCGCCCTGGCGGGTAGGGGTATAGTAGTAATCCAATATCGGAAATAATCAAAAACTAGCTCAATGCATAAATGTGTGGGTGCCCTATTCAACTGGGACGATTGCCTTTTCCTAGAAGTCCCAGGGTGGGTGCGAGTATTGCTTGGCATACCGAGGGTAGCTACGATAGTCGGCTTTCTAGAAGAACGTTAACTTCAAGATCACCATTGTGTCACCAGCTTTCGTACAAAGGAACTTCTCAACCGAGAAAGATTGCGAAGTTGCAGGGTAAACCGGAAAAAGCAAAGCGCGGGGTAGCCGCTAGTGTTTACGCCCAGGTACGCGAGATTGTGAGATATATTCGATTAATATGTAGTTCTTACCCACAACGGTCAGCTGGGGCATGATTGAGTCCTTTCTTATGCCGGGAAATGAAGAGACTAATTTGAGGCGTGACATGCCATCAGAAGGATTCAAAGTATGGAAAGAACTTCTAGATCTTGTAACGATGTTTGAACACTGCACTCGTCTTGTAAGCTAAGTATCTGCGCAGCTTATCTAGCATTTTACTGTGTTTGGCTTCATATAACCAATTTGGGCCGTGTAGTGAGCAGTTTTCGATTTATAAGCTTTGCTATCAACTACACATTATGGCTAACGAAGAAAATGCTATCCCTGGAATACAGCATGGTTCTGCCGCCTGTTGGAAAGACAATATATTTTGTGCAGGTGTCCTTCGTCCAATGGTCCATACTCCTCAAATGCAGTTTGTTGAACGATATATAACCTCCTGAAATCCTCTTCCTTTCGCTTAGCTTCTCTCCCTTACTTTGAGAAGTAGTGCATCCAAACTACTCTGGTCTGCATCAAGATTCTCCTCGTGTAGATTCGGAAATCCGTCCATGACCCACGAATGCAACTCTCCCTCCGGATTGTCCGCCTCCGGCCAATGTGTTGGCAGAATCCCGTTATCAAAGGTAATGTATCTCTGGTGGAACATCTCCGTGGGGCAGCTACCGCGATTTGTTATCTCATATGGAAGCTCACTGCATGAATTCCCATAGCCAAACCGGAAATCCACAAGGTTTGGTAGAGCTTCTGAGATACGATCGAGATGCTGACTCCACTTCCCATAATATGCAAAATATTCGCACCAATCCCCCTCATCATCGTCGGACAATTTGGTCCAATCATGCATCGGGGGCTTCCATACGGCCAGATTTCCAGAGTCGATGCGTACATAAGAAGCAATCATACAGTTATGCAGAATGAGTTTGCGAAGCGACTTGATGGCGAGTACCCAGTCAAGATCGTTATCGTGGGCAAGCGTGTAGTAACCCAAAGCCAGTGTCTCGAGCTTCGGGAAAGCGATTTCAGCGGGATTGAAGTAGCCAGGGAACGGTCCCCAGTTTTCTGATTGACTATAGATGGATAGTGCCTTCAGATTAGCGGAGACGGGCTTCAACCAGTGCGTACAGAAGTAGGGTGGGAAAGTCTGCAACTCGATTTTAGTGTAATCGTGGTCCGGTCCATGCTCATTGTATTCCTGCACCATGGATATGTGCAGCTCCTCTAGTTGGCCCATAACCTCGTGAAATAGGTCAGAATTGGTGAATTCAGGGATCGGGCAGTTTTGTAAGTTGATGATGGTTAATTTTCGAATCGTCTTGTTACTCTTGTCCGCAGCTCTGTTCTTAATGGCTTGGAAAATAAGCGACAATTTTTCTTCGCGTTCATACCGAGATTCGTCGACATCCCCGTAGGAGTCTTCTTGACCTAAGCATTCCGGGGTGAAACCAATTTCCAGCGAGTCGAGGTTAGGAAACCTCGACAGGGAGGCTAGGGCCCTCTTAAAGCTCGGAGCATCCTCATCATCCTCATCATCTTCATCGAGCGCTGGCATGTCTCTCCGCCCGTACCCAAGATATTCGATATCCGGATCCGTGTGAATGATTGCACGTCGAGGTATACGCCGAATAACATCGTCTTTGCTGATAGTGTTCCAAGTAACGATATGGTCCTCTTGTGGAGTAACATATACGTCTCTGAAGAGCTCCTTTACGGCGTGTGCTTCTAAAGATTTGCAAGCCAGTCGGACATTTGACAAGTCTCGCTTGCCGCTGAGTTGCTTGATGACATTTTCTACGAGTTCTGGTGCTAGGTGGAGGAACTCGGAACTGGGTGGTGGCGACATGACGCTGGATGCTTGTCGGCTATGGCTGCGAAGGGAATTTTATCTCAGATACCATTAGGTGGTGGGCAAAGCGCGCATTTTGTATTTGAAAACAAATACCAAAAAGCGTGAAGATGGTAGAGTTCTGCCAAGATTCTGCCTGGGCTCGTAAGGCAACAATCGACGCTATTCCCAGTCCAGGTGGCGGCCTATTCCCTATCCAGGCAACAGTAGCCTAGCATAGAGACATACAGAGTAAAGATAGTATACTAGGAGAGTGATAGAACAAGCTGGAGCACGCACTGACTCTCCAATACCTACAAGATATCACGCACATTGAGGACCCATCGGACTCCCTCGACAACTACATCAGGCTGTGTCATCTGGACAAAGTGGCCACTATCGCGCGCAAACACGAGTTTGCTCTTCGTAGATAGCTCAAGATGACGCCGCATAATACTCTCACTCTTCTCGTCAGCCGTCTCAATCAAAGCACGTACCCGAGTTCTCTGCTCTTTGCTGCCATTTCCCCTCAAAACTCCCGCCTTGTACATGCCGCTCCAGTCCCTGCTTCGCATACCTCCAATTACATATACTGGCTTGTCGCCAAGAAGCGGCTGCTTTTCATCTAATCGCTTGCTTCGCAAAGTCTCAAAGCTTTTGTCGTACTCGTCGTCCTCCTGACGCGCGATCGCCGCGTACTTCTCAGTTGCTTCGTCGGCTACAAGCGCATCCCATTCAGCTTGTGTCAGCTTGTGTTCCGCAGCAATGCCCTTGGCAACATAGTGATTGACGCCCTCGGATATAGCTTCCAGGTCCGGATCATTGACGTTCAGAATCTGTGGCATGGACTCATGGTTGGCATCTACAAACACCACGCCGGCAATATGGTCACCGTTTCCTGTGAGGGCAATGAACTCATTGATCAGCACGCCAGCCCAAGAATGCCCAACAAGGATAATAGGGTTGGTCAAAGGCGCGTTCTTCACCAGGTACCAAACATCTCTCGCGATATTCTCGGCTGTTGGTGGATGTGGAGACACGTCAGATTGTCCGAAACCCGCGCGGTCGTAAGTGTAGCAGCGGATCGAGGGCGACAGCTGTCGCACGACGGCTGCCCAGTTCAGACTGCTACTTGCGACGCCGGATACAAAGAGCACAATTGGCTCCTTGGGGTGATTCGGCCCCGGCCCGTGAATGTACAGAGCGAGAGAATGAGTGCCATCGGTGTTTATCAGGGCCGGGCGGTGAGACGAGCCAGTCGAAGTCATGGTGTTGAGTATCCGCGCGCGCTTCTGTGTTTGGGATGTCCAGTCTAGGCAGGCTTCAAGAGGCGATACTATGCAGTATGCTTCGACGCGGTACTTCTTGCTTGCATACTCGAGGCAACGGCAATAAATACAATGCTTACATTCAGGCACTCCATGTTTCCCGATGTGTGTAAGATTGGTTGCGCCCAACACGGCGTGGTTCAATGATTCAGGACTGGCATGGCTTCTTTAGGCGTTGGGTGGGCCATATTTGTAAGTGAAGGGCGCTAGAATTGCACAAATGATTGTGATGGGCTGGATCCACGCTTAAAAGAATAAGCTTATCACCCCACCGCGACATCCGCCACCTTCTCAACACCACCATCATGGAGATACGGAAACGACATCCACCACGTTTCATGTAATCAGGAAAAAACTGGGGGTTGACTAACGATAAGTTCCAAAAGAGGACAAGGTCCAGAACGCCAGCCAAGGTACCGGCGATGTCGCAATGCGGGGAGGGCTGATATACTACTATGCTGAGGCGTGGAGCCACGGGTGCGTATATTATTTCCACATGATGCTCCGCAATGCGCGACGTATAGCAACCCAACTAACATACCCACACAGGCTGTGATGCACGTTGCAAGTGTTCCAAAGAGGCGTCGGGCGTGGGCGCGATGGCCCGAGGCCCTTGCGACGAACCGGGGTACCGACTCGACATGGCCAAGCAGATATGAAGAGAAGAAAGTCAGGATGAAGCAACCAAGTACATCACCACTCGTCATGATCCAGCAGTATCTCTACTCAAACCGATCCGCCAGTCAAATTCAGCCCTCATGATCTCAAAGGGTCTCAGTCTGCCGCGCTCGGCAGTCGTCGATGAAATGACGTTGATGACAAAAGCACCCATCGGTCGATTTCCAACCAAGGCACTGCCGCGGACTGCACGAGCATAGACCAGATCTCAGCGAGGCGTACTACTCATTGGTGAGGCTGCCTTACATAAGTTTGGGAGGAAGAGTTTTGCTCCACCACTGCTAGCGCGAATTGCGTGATCGCACGTCTTCACCCCCAGCTATGGCACCTTGCGGAGATGGTTACAAAGCAGCCTCCGATGGCTGTCCCGAATATAATACTCCAGAATTGCTCGTCCTTCGTTCCCCAACTTCCAGAACGCCGCGCTTGGTAACAGGTTCTTCTTTTGAGAAGCCTTTGTTGGAGACCAAATTGTAAACATACATCTGTTTCTGGCTTCTCTGCACGTGCCCCTATCATTCAACGCCACACACTGTCGTAAAAATGTCGTCGTCACCAGTCTTCGGCAACGTCGAAACCTACAAGCACGCCACGATCCGTGAAGAGTCTGGCTATGCCTCAGCCGAGTCGAGCCAGGAGAACCTGCAAGAAATCTTCTTTACCAGGCCTCACCTGAAGTACATCAACGCTCAGCTGGCTAAGCTCGAGCCTCAGGGTGAGTGATGGATGTCCATCCTGGTGAAAATCCATCTGGCTAATACTGGACTAGATATTCTCCGATGGTGTATTACAACTCTGCCTGGCCTCTTCCAGACCACCGCTTTTGGTCTCACTGGCTTAGTCACCGTGGACATGCTCTCGAAGCTGGACGGACCCCTGAAGCACAACATTGACCTCATCTTCTTGGACACCCTTTACCACTTTGACGAAACCTATGCTCTGGTCGACCGTGTCCGAAGGCGATATGGAACCCCAGTTCATGTCTACAAGCCTGCTGGCTGCGACAACGTCAACGACTTTACTACCAAGCACGGTGACAAACTGTGGGAGACAAACGACGAGCTCTACGACTACGTCGCCAAGGTTGAGCCAGCGGAGCGTGCCTACTCTGAGCTCCAAGTCAAGGCTGTCCTGACCGGTCGACGTCGCAGCCAGGGCGGCAAGCGTGGCGACCTGGACATTGTCGAGGTCGATGAGGCTGGTTTGATCAAGGTCAACCCCTTGGCCAACTGGACATTTGCTCAGGTCAAGGAGTACGTCGACGCCAACGATGTCCCATACAATGAGCTTCTCAACAGGGGTTACAAGAGCGTTGGTGACTGGCACTCAACCCAGCCCGTAGCCGCCGGCGAGGACGAGCGGTCGGGACGATGGAAGGGCAAGAACAAGACCGAGTGCGGTATCCACAACCCCAAGTCGCGATATGCTCAGTTCCTCCAAGAACAAGCGATGAAGCAACAAAACGAGGACCTTGCTACCAAGCTGGAACAGGTCTCTATCACGGCTTAAAATGTTCGCCTTGGGCATTTGCATCTCCTATCCGTTTTTCAGTCTGCATTAGCATTGGCGTTTGGGTTTTGTTAGAGTTGGGCATAGCATGGAATTTGGGGTTGACTAGTCTGGGACAGTCCAGTTTACGGCTTTCAGAGCCGATATGTATGTAGTATGATTGGGGCCGAGATACCACCGATGTACGAGCCAGCAGAGCTTTCTTATGAATCAAACGAGTTGTAGTAATCATTGTCTGCCGTCCTACCATCCGATAACCGGCATAAGCCAGCAAGTAACCCGGAAACGGGTGTGGGGGTAGACGCGGATGCTGCATGTCTGTGGGCCCTGCAGTGCTCTACCCCAATGGCGGGCGGTCACCGTCGTGGAGGATCCCGCGCAACGCGCAAAGTCTCGATCGGAAGTTTGCGTGGGCCCTTTTGGCTCCGCTCTCACGTCACTGCCGTTGCTTTACATAGCCTGAGTAGCGCGTACCATAGGCTCAAGCATCGCGCGAAATTGCGCAATCGGTTCCAAGATCTGCCGGCCCATACAATACACCCGCTTTGTGGCCTAGCTGCTGCAGTCGAGAAAAATCCAGTGAAGGCCCCATGGTCAACAAACAGGCATAGCGAGTAGCCGTAGAAATAAAAAGGTCTTATTTGCGCCCCCGTTGTTTTCCATTTTCTGCTTCCTCAGTCGCGCATCTTTCTCGTGAGTGACCCGGACGTCCAGAAACCCTCGCGGTGTAGTCAGGAACAGGTCGCATCACCATCCCATAAAATCTCTGTCCCTAGAATTCCTCTGCCCCTCACATCCTGTGCGAAAATGGCAAACGCACCCCATGGTTAGTTTGCCCTGAAAATTTGCTGCTGTAAAGTGGTCGCGGACATGATGGCTGACGAAACGGGTCTACAGGCGGCGTCCTCAAGGACCTGATTGCGCGTGATGCGCCCAGGCGCAAGGAGCTCTTCGACGAGGCTGAGAAGCTTCCTGCGGTTGTTCTCAGCGAGAGGCAGCTGTGCGATCTGGAACTCATCCTGAACGGAGGTTTTTCACCCTTGGAGGGTAAGTCGTCATCATATGGCGGGGCAGGTTGGCGAGGGGCAGGCAGCCAGCAGTGCCCCTCGCGTTTGCCCTGTTTGCGCGAGTCCCACTAGACGGTACCTGACAGCATCATGCAGGTTTCATGAACCAGAAGGACTACGATGGCGTAGTGGCCAACAACCGTCTCGCCGACGGCAACCTCTTCTCCATCCCTATCTGCCTCGATGTCTCCAAGGAGACCATCGACGAGGTCGGCATCAAGCAGGGCGCCCGCGTTGCCCTCCGTGACTTCCGCGACGACCGCAACCTCGCCATCCTGACGGTCGACGACGTGTACCAGCCAGACAAGGAGAAGGAGGCCAGGGAGGTTTTTGACAAGGACAATGACATCGCTCACCCTGCCATCAAGTACCTCTACGAGACAGTCAAGGACTACTATGTTGGTGGTAAGGTCGAGGCCATCGACCGCCTGGAGCACTACGATTATGTCGGTCTCCGCTACACACCCGCAGAGCTGCGTCTGCACTTCGACAAGCTTGGCTGGTCCAAGGTTGTTGCTTTCCAGACGAGGAACCCCATGCACCGCGCTCACCGTGAGCTGACGGTCCGCGCTGCTCGCGCCCGCCAGGCCAACGTCCTCATCCACCCCGTCGTTGGTCTTACCAAGCCCGGTGACATTGACCACTTCACCCGTGTACGTGTCTACCAGGCGCTGATGCCCCGCTACCCCAACGGCATGGCTGTGCTCGCTCTCCTGCCCCTTGCTATGCGTATGGCTGGTCCCCGTGAGGCCATCTGGCACGCTATTATCCGCAAGAACCACGGTGCTACCCACTTCATTGTCGGTCGTGACCACGCTGGCCCAGGCAAGAACTCCAAGGGCGTCGACTTCTACGGCCCATACGACGCCCAGGACGCCGTCGAGAAGTACAGGGACGAGCTCGGCATTGAGGTTGTGCCTTTCCTTCAGATGACCTACCTCCCTGAATCGGATGAGTACAAGCCCAAGAACGAGGTCGAGCAGGGCGTCAGGACTCTTGATATCTCCGGAACTGGTATGTCTCTCTTAATCGTTCTCACGCATCAAATCACTAACTATGCATCCAGAACTCCGCAAGCGTCTCCGAACTGGCCAGGAGATTCCCGAGTGGTTCTCCTACCCCGAGGTTGTGCGCGTGCTCCGCGAGTCGCACCCTCCCCGTAGCCAACAGGGTTTCACCGTGTTCCTGACGGGTTACCAAAACTCCGGCAAGGACGCCATTGCCCGCGCTCTCAACGTCACCCTGAACCAGCAGGGTGGCCGCTCCGTCTCTCTCCTCCTCGGTGAAACCATCCGCAGTGAACTCTCGAGCGAGCTCGGCTTCAGCCGATCCGACCGTGACAAGAACATTGCCCGCATCGCCTTCGTAGCATCTGAGCTCACCAAGGCCGGTGCCGCCGCTATCGTCGCCCCCATTGCTCCCTTTGAGGACTCGAGAAAGGCTGCTCGCCAGACCGTCGAGAAGTACGGATCCTTCTACCTCATCCACGTTGCTACCCCACTTGAGTACGCCGAGAAGAGCGACAAGCGCGGTATCTACGCCAAGGCGCGCGCTGGTGAGATCAAGGGCTTCACCGGTGTCGATGACCCATACGAGGTCCCCACCAAGCCTGACCTGACTGTCGACCTGTCCGTCAGCAACGTCAGGACAGCGGTCCACCAGATTGTGCTTTTGCTTGAGAGCGAGGGTCTTTTGACTCAGTTGTAAGGGATCAAAAAATTGGGACTTGCTTTTGTCTTTTGTTAGTTTTGGATCTATATGAAGAGCGATGACGGCATCTTTTTAACGGGTTTTTAACGACATGGTTTATGAGGTTTTGGAAAAAACGCCTTGATTTCTTTTTAGCTTTCAAGATGCGGTTGTTTAGACGAAAGAGGTGGGTATGCTAGACTTGAGGTTTAGATGATTGATCAATGGGAAAAGCTTGGTTTCATCACCAGCTAATGATATCTTAAATCTGGTTTCTAAATACTTTGTTCTTTGAGGCTGTTGATTACTGCTTTGTGTGAGATTCGAGTCTATGCAGACATGATTGCTTTCTTGTTCAGAGCTCACAAAACCTTTGCCACAATGAACCAGACTCTTATGCCTGTGACTTTTATACAGTATTATACAGACCACCTCACGCTCCACGAGCCACATTCTCCCTTGCCTCCTTCTCCCTCTTCCTCGCCTCCCTCTCCGCCCTCCGCATAGCCCTTAGATCGGGCGGCTTCTCGATCCCCAGCCTCGTCCTCAACGCATCTACATCCGTCTCCAATTCCTCCTCCCAATAAACATTAATCACATCGTCACTCAGCGCCCCATTCCTAGTCGCCCATGGCCCGTAGATATCCCAGAAGCGGCGCCACTCCGCCTTCTTTAGCGTAAACGCACTAAACACCGCCAGCCCCGTCATCGGTAATCCCGTGTTGGCAAACTCGAACGCCTTGAGCGCGACTTCGCCCTCGCGGAAAACGGGCAGTCCGACAAGCGCGTGGTAGAAGTCGTGGCATTCGCGGTACCGCTGCATGACGTAGGCGCATTCTTCGTCGTCAATGTATTGTACGGCTGCTCGTGTGTCGGGTGAGACGCCCTCGCGATCGAGCCAGGCGGCGTAGGCGTAGCCCAATGTGTTAGGCGGCAGCTGCCGCAGGCGCGGTATGTCGAGTGAGGTTGAGGTCAGACGGGGTCGGTCGCGTAGGATGCGGCGTCCAGTGGGGTTCAGGAGCATGCGGTCGCGCAGTTTGTAGATGAAGTAGGGCTGGGCAGTGGCTTCGCCGAAGGACGCGATTAGATCTGGAATTGTTATAGCAGGGGAAGCGGTTTGCGTCTGGGTCTCTGGTCGGTCTCACCTCCTCTCCGCGGGTCAAGGAAGCTTCCGATTCCTGATCCCAGTGCGAGACCAAGCCTCTCTAGGCGCGTCAATGGGATGTGGCCCTCGTAGTTTGGTGGAGGGCGGTTGAGAACTGAGAAGCATCGCAGCGACTGTCCATGTGGTGATACCCGGGGGAATGACTGCACGATCAGCTGCTGGAGCTGTCGTGTTTTCACATGTCTAGCCATTGGGACGTCTCCAACTCGGGGACGGTGGTTACCATCCACTCGAGCTTCAGATACATGATATGATGTGATGTAGGTAAGGTCTTATCGATAGCGCGCGCCACAGCACAGCCACAGCACGTTATTTCTACGACTCATCTGCAACCAATACCTGGAAACACTAGTACAACAAACACCCTCTTTTACTCAAGTTCTTTTGCAAGAAGTGCTCACTAGCCAATGCAAAATTAGTTCGAGCGATTCCAATTCGTTCCTGCTCGAAGCAACTTAAGCCAGAACTCTTCTCGAATCAGAAAAAAACGAACTTCAGTGACCAAAAAGACTGGCAGGATTATTAGACATCTTGCCATAATTTTCAAAAATGGTAACATCAACCACGGAGAAAACAACCTCCAGCGGAACCATGGCGGCAGCCCTCGATCCCGGCTCCAACCACACTGAGTTTGTCTCATGGGCTCAATCCAACGGCGTCGAAATCAACAAAGTCGCTCCAGCCCGTTTCGAGGGACGAGGAATGGGTATTGTCGCCGCTGAAGACATCAAAGTCAGTTCACCCTTTTCACAAAGCTTCTCTCCCTCAACTCCAAGATAAACGATGCTAAATCATGAAGAAAGGAGACAAGCTAGTCCATGTATCCAACAAATCCTTGGTGCATGTGGCACTACCCAGCATCCAAAGTGTCAAACTGCCCTCTAGCATAACAGTCCACGGGAAACTCGCCTTCTCACTCGCCCTCTGGTACACAGGCCGCAAAGAGCACGACTACACCCTTTGGCAAAACGTATGGCCCACACACTCGGACTTCAAAGCCACCATGCCGATCTACTACCCAGCACACCTCCGAGCCCTCCTCCCTCCCGCCGCTCAAACCCTTCTAACCAAGCAGACCCAAAACCTCGAGCGTGACTGGACCAGTCTTGCGCCGCACAACCCTGATCTCATCGACAAGGACACTTACACCTACACCTGGCTCATCGTCAATACACGAACCTTCTACTGGTCGTACCCAGACCTACCCAACGCCCACCCTTCTCTCCCCAAGCGCCGCAACAAACTGACCGCCGACGACTGCTACTGCATGTGCCCGTTTACCGATTACTTCAACCACTCAGATTCCGGCTGCAACCCCCAGCACTCCGCCACAGGCTACACCGTGACCGCCGACCGGTCATACTCTGCCGGCGAAGAAGTCTTCGTAACGTACGGCGCGCACACCAACGATTTCCTACTTACAGAATACGGCTTTATTCTGCCCCACGGGAACAAGCACGACGCAGTTCCCTTGGACCCTTTGTTGCTCCCCTTACTAAATAAGGAGCAAGTCGCGGCGTTGAAAGAAGACGGGTTTTATGCGGATTACACGCTGTTTAGCGGGGATAGAGAGGATAGGGTGTGTTATCGTACGCAGGCAATGCTAAGATTGCTCGTGCTGGATGCGAAAAGGTATGCTGCGTTTGTGAGTGGGGATGACGATGGCGCGAGGGATCAGCCGCGATTGAATGCGTATCTGGCGGGTGTATTGACAAAATACTCGCGGAAGATTGTTGATGTTATTGAGGAGGTAGAGGGGCTCGAGCTAGCAAGTGATGGGGAGAGTGCGGAGAAAAAAGTGGTAGAGGGTCAGAGGGAGACGCTCGTCATGCGGTGGAAGCAGATACGAGAGATCGTGAACAGTGCTATTCAGTTCCTCGAATCATGAGCTGCTGCTCTACAGTATGGCAGTATGCACGTACGGACGGAATAACAGAGTCCAAAGGGACGCGCCTGAAAGAATCATCTGTTTCATAATCATATGTTGTGCAAAACCAAAAATGTCTACTAGATAGCCCCAATTGACCTTTTACGCTTTCGATACACGAAACTAGACACGCCTCAAGCCACGGCTCATGCTACGCTACCTACAATCAGAGCCGCAACACCCTCCTCCTCGCTTCTTACATCAATCTTCATCGTTACACCAGTCTTTGCACTAAACGCCATTCGCACCATAGCAGCGACCTTGCCACCAGTAATGGTCTTGCCGTAGAGCTTGAGAGTATGTGTTGATGTTGATAGAGCAACATCGGTGCCCTCCAGAGGTTGGAGAGACAGGGTCTTGGTGAGTTGTTCGGTTGCGTCTGTCGTCTGTTAGTAGAAGCCTTAGAGAAATGAACAAACAACATACCTGCTATGCTCTTCATGTTGCTCAGCTGCAAAGTCTCGGTCGCTGAGTCAGTGTTCGATTGCTCCCAGATGTTGTCAAAGCTGCCAGCATACGCCGGAACAACGTAGTCAGCACCGGTTAGGTAAAGATCCTCGACCGAGTATTCATCTGGGTAGCCTTCGCCCTCCTCTGGCTCGTTGGTGCTCGGGTCGATCTCCTTGCTTGTGAACTTGAGTACATTGGTGAAGCTTGCAGCGATGAATTGCGACTCTGTCTCAAGGCGCTTGAAGGATACGTAGACGGTGCCTGGCTCGTTTGTAGCGAGCTTTGGTGCTGGGATGACAAACTCCTCTTCTAGTTGAACATCGCCGTCGTCTTCTGGAGTGACAACCATCTCGACATCTAATAGGACTGTGTCCTCGAGAGTGTTCTTGATATCGTACTGAATAACAACGTGGTTCTTGAAAATGTGCTTGACGGCAGTAACGACGTATTCGGTTTCTGATTCGGTAAGCTCGACGACGTCGCTCGACTTGAGCACGCCTCCATGCGCTGCCAGCTCGGGAATCTTTTGCAGCTCGGCAGCGTACTTTTGCGCGTTCGAGGCTGCGTTCGCCGCGGCGTCCGCTCCAGCCTTGGAAGGTTGCTTCGCAGCACTGGGCGCCTTGAGTGTTGGGGTAGCGCCTTCGGTCTTCTTGGTAAGATCTTCTGCATCTGCTTGCTCGCGTGATACGGTAGGGATCTTGGTGATATCGAAGGCAGTCTCAAAGGTGTCGCGGGAATCCGAGCTGACGTACATAGCCAGCTGGTGCTCGAGAACCGGTAGTGAGAACATGGAGTCGTTGCGGATGAAGCTGATGGCCATGTCGTCATCCTCCTGGTCCATCAATCGGAGGTTCAGTGCAGCACGGTCACGGACCTCATCGTCGACATCGTCAAGGCAGCGGGTAAGAAGAACGTGCACCGACTTCTTGATCTCAGGGTCCTTCTGGCCAACACCAAACTTAGCAAGGGCAGAGGTAGCAGCGGCTCTGACAATCGCATTCTCCAAAACGACACGGTTGTAAATGTAGCGGATGTACTTGGTTGGGTGAGGCGTTGAAGGGCCTTCGCGCCCGAGAACGAACAGAATCCTGACTGCGAGCTTGGTGAACTCGCAGTCTTCGATGAACTCACACAGCGTTGCAAGCGCATCCTCCTTGGCCTCAGGAACGAATCGAATGAGATCCATGATGGCCTCAACAACAGCCCTCTTGAACTCGTAACCACCTTCGTCACGCAGAATGCCGCTGAGGAAAGCGAGGAATCCAGATTGCTTGGACTTGAACTTGAGGGCTAGAGTGCGGACCGCCTCCACAATGGTCACCTTGAACTCATCCGTGATCTCAGCCATAAAGCCAGTGATTTGCTTCATCAGCCTGTCCACCGAAGATTCATTGCCCGTCTTGAGGAGCGTTGTGATGGCAAAAGTCGCGATACTGCGGTTCGAGTTGGTGATGAGCGACTCGATATCCTGGTTGCACGAGCGCACGGCATCAGGCTTGAAAGAGGCCATTTGAGACAAGATGCGAAGAGCAGCGAACTTGGTGACGGCGCGAGGAGACGTGAGGAAGAGCTGAAGAACATGGACGGCTTGTACGAGCTCGGCGTCGGTAACATCGCGCATGTCGCAGATGGCCTTTGCAGCTTCGAAGTTGACCATCTCGGACTTGTGACGCAGCCAGCCGTCGAGCAATTGCATCATGGGCTGGTAATACAGTCAGCAGGTTCATGGTATTGTATGCAGAGTATCGCACCTTTCGGAGATTTGGGTCCTCATCAGCCAACTTGGCCGCCAACCTGACGAGCAGGACAGTAGCAGCAGGACTCTTGACAACGCCAGCAGCCGAGTACTGTTGTACCATCTTTACCAAGCTCATCCTATCACCAGAGCGCATCTGGTACAGCAGGCCAATGGCGTGGTACTGTGTCATGTAATTTGTGCTGGCCTGGAGAGCGGTATGCGAACTTCCTCCGAATCCTCCCAAGAATCCACCACCCGACTTGCTTCCAGAGGCGGCCTCTGCAGCCTCAGACTGCCATCTTCGGACGACGTCCCTTGCGACGGGGAGTAGGTGATATGAGGAGACCAGGGCGGCCGAGGCTACCGAGGGATTCTTGTCGACAATGCACGTCTTGACCAGGCGCTCAATGGCTTGGACGGTCGAAGCGTCAATGACACGGCAAAGGGCGCGAATGGCGTTGGGACGGTATACCACGTCGCTTCCGACCGAAGTATCCTTCATGATCGAGGATGTGACCATAATAACATCGTCGGCAGAGCTGGCGAGCTCCTTGATGACCAGGTAGACCATCTGGCGGAGCGAGGCATCTTTGTTCTGGAACAGCTTGGATATGCCAAAGAAGAGGGTTGTGGCTTCTTGTCGGCCCCAGCTCTCGCCGGTGAAGAGCAGGAGTGCCAGCTTGGTGAGGATCACTCTACATTTCCGGGGCGAGATGGGGCTCTGGTTGAATACTCGTGCTGGAATGCAACGTCAGCTTGTACTGCGCACCGCTTTCTCCCCGCTGCCGCTGCAATGCGAGTGCAGAACGCCCTACCTTCCTGGAAGACAGAAGTCTTGTCGATTTGCGCCACACCGCCCGCATCCTCGTGCTTCTTATCCATGGTGGTTGTGTACAGCACCGAGTGCTAGCTCTCCTGGGCGTGGATGTGTATGAACTTGTCCCACTCTTCCTCCGCCTTGACGTGGCCTTTGCGACGGGGGGATGTAATCAACGTGACCAAGCGCCGCCCAGCAATTGGAATGCGCGGATTGAGGGGGGTTGCAGGCGGGAGGCAGGATCTGGCGATTGTGTCGTCGGGGCGTCTCGAATTGGCGACGTTGTGTAAAGATGGGCTTGGGCGGGCGGGAGTGCAGCTGCAGGGATGTGGCCGTGTGGGCTGCTGCTGTTGCATGCCTCGAGTGGCTTGGCGCCCGGAATCCGCAACTGCATGCGGTGCGGGTATTCAAGGCTCTGACTATCTCAACTTTTTGCTTATCCCTCTCCCTCTCTCCTTGTTCTTCTACAACGCACGCACGACACAATGGCCGCCTCGATATCCCGATCACGCTGTCTCCTCACCTCTTCTTCTACGTCCGCATTAAAGACAGTCCCGCGCTCGAGTACTTCGCTCAGATCCTTCGCCACAACCTCCGATGCGCCACAACCACCAGCCCCAGAAGCACCCACAAAGCGCTCACGGCCAGCGACCTCTTTTAGCGATACGCTGAATGCCGGTCCTTCGTTTGGCGACTTTGTAAGCCCCAATGCGCCCCTCTCCCCCGCCGAGGCATACGAAATCAAGACGGTTCAAGTAGGACCAGAGGGGCGCAAAAAGACAATCACACGACTGCCCGAATGGCTGAAAACACCGATTCCCTCGAACGCGAACCAGAACTACAAGCAAATCAAAAAGGATCTGCGAGGCCTGAACCTGGCTACTGTATGCGAGGAAGCAAGGTGTCCCAATATTTCCGACTGCTGGGGTGGCAGCTCAAAGAGTGCGGCGACAGCGACCATCATGCTTATGGGTGACACATGCACGCGCGGATGCCGCTTCTGCGCTGTAAAGACGTCCAAGGCGCCCCCACCACTCGATCCACACGAGCCTGAGAACACGGCCGAAGCACTGCGGAGGTGGGGTCTGGGATACGTAGTCATCACCGTGGTGGACCGCGATGATCTTGTAGACTCGGGCGCGCACCACATCGCCGAGACGATTATGAAGATCAAGCAAAAGAACCCCACACAGCTCGTTGAACTGCTGGGCGGAGACTACGGCGGAAATCTGGAAATGGCAAAGGTGGTAGCACGAAGCGGCGTCGATGTATTTGCGCACAACATTGAAACCACCGAGCGCCTCACACCCTTTGTGCGAGATCGCAGGGCAAAGTTCAGGCAGAGTCTGGACGTACTGAGGTCGGCTAAGGAGGCTCAACCCGAGCTCATCACAAAGACGAGCATGATGCTGGGTCTAGGCGAAACCGACGAGGACGTCTGGCACGCACTGCGCGGTAAGCAACACGTTTTACATCAACCAAACAAGAAAACAACTAACATGCCCCCGCTCAGAACTCCGCGCAAACGGCGTCGACGTCGTGACTTTCGGCCAATACATGCGCCCTACCAAGCGCCACATGGCCGTCCACGAATACGTCACCCCCGACAAATTCGAACTCTGGCGCCAACGCGCCCTCGACATGGGTTTCCTCTACTGCGCTTCCGGCCCCTTGGTGCGCTCCAGCTACAAGGCGGGTGAGGCTTTTATCGAAAACGTACTCAAGAAGCGCAGGTTGGGCGCTAAGACGGAGACGGGGGTTGCGGATCTAAGCGCTGTTGAAGAGGCGGGGAAGGCATTGTAAAAATTTCCGTAAAGCAGTTTTGATGTTTTCTTCCTTTTGGATTTTTAGATAATTTTTCTTCTCTGGGATGGCAAGACCCAGCACGATTAAGTCGAGATCGCTTCAACTCGATGCTGCGAAAATCTTTATGATTTTATGTTTTTCGTTTCTTTTTTCCATGTATAGCATCACATTACGACCTCATCCTCATCTTTCCCTTCAGAAGCAAAACTCTCCAGATTTGGCTAAGAACATACCAGGGCATGCATGCTACAGCATTTGTGTAGACATCAACGAGGAAAAACTCATGTATTCATATGAGAAAAGGCGTCATGCATTCATCCTAGCGTATATACAACTCAACATGCCCATCTAGCAAATCCATCTAGCCAAACCCCTTATTCAGGAAACAAAAAGATCATTCTAAACAACGCTCATATGTACTGTGATATATAACCAAAAAGCGAGGGGTATATGCGGCTAGGCATGAAAAAGATCCAACGAAGCGAAGGAAAACCCCACATCCCATCATGAGAACGGAGGTTCATCAAGAACGAGTAGAGAGTAAGAAAAGAGGCTGGATGATCCAACTCAATTGGAACGACTTATTCCAACCCCAGAGGTGGTCCTGCACACCAGAGAAGGTTTCAGTAACCTTTGCGCCTGCGCTGAGAACGAGACGAGGGCCACGCGCATAACTAGATGTCTAGTTGTTGGGGAACTGTGCGCGCAGGTTATCGTACTTGCTCAGTGGGTAGCTGAGCAAGTTGGGCGATTGTTCGAGTGCGCCTAGGCCGCCGATATTATTGACATACTGTACCCAATGTCAGTACTCACACGATTGACACTAGGTGGTGGGATCATCAGAAAACATACCGTGGACACTAGACTCTCATCTCCTTTCTTATCACTCGAACTCTCCCACCACATGCCTCCACCAAGACCATTATCACGGATAAGCTTGGCCTTCTGGGCAATAATCTCTGGTGTGTCGTAGCTAATCATGAGTTTGGAGGTAGGATCGTAACTCCAGCTAGCCGTGATCTGCATATCCGTATAGACTTGTGCACCAGCCTGTGGCAGGACCTTGTAGTCATAGACACCGGATTCCCAAGTACCCTGGCCTACTCCTGTGTAAGGCTTGCCGGGGCCATCGGTATTAGCAAACGAGCGACCGTAAAGTGGCATTCCGAGCACAATCTTGGAGGCGGGAACACCGGCGGCAATGTAATCATTGATAGCCTTGATGCTGCTGAATGGGGTGCTGGTTGGGTTTTCAGTGGATGGTGCCCAATTGGCCAGCTGTCCTGAGGTGCTGTCCCACGAGCCGGCGTAGTCATAGGCCATCTGATGCTTGTATTAGCCCCACTCTTTTGTTTGAACCAAGCGATACATACCAGGTTCCAGAAATCAAGGTACTGATCCATTTCCTTGAGCTTCATTACATTGTAATGGGTTGGGCCTGCAGGAGACGCAATGGTCAAAAGAAGATGCTGACCGTTGGCATTCGCATTCGAATACTCTGTCAGCGCTCGGCGGGTCTCCTGGAGAAGGAGAACCATGTCGTTTGCTTGAGATGCGTCTGCTGGGTATTCCCAATCAATATCAAGGCCATCGAAACCAACATTGGCCAAGATCTCTACGGCACTGCTGGCAAATTTCGCCCTGCCTTCCGCAGTTGAAGCTGGTTTCACAAAGTGAGAAGAGTAGGTCCATCCTCCAATTGACAAGAGAACCTTGAGGTTGCGGTTCTTCTTCTTCTGGAGAAACAATTGCTTGACGCATCCGTAGACATTGGTTCCAACATCGTTCCACGAGTCGCCTGCGTAGTGCTTGTCTGTGTCGGACCAACTGTCTGTCAAAAAGACCTCACCCGTCTCCCTGACATCAGCAAATGCATAGAGCACATGGGTTAGCTCCTCGGCTGGAAGGTCTTGCGGGTTGTAGTTGCGACCGTAGATTGCCTGCGGGGATCGTTAGCTCGCAGATACGTCTGGCACAGAGGTGCCAAGGGCAACCTACCCAATTGACAAAGTAAGCAACATTTTTGAAGCCAGATGCTGTAGCAGGCATGGTGTTGTTGCTGGTCTGTGGGATTGGACTGGCTTCAGTGGTTCTGGAGTGATGGAGTAAAGATGTTACTCCCAGGATCAAGTTGGAGAGGCGCATGGTATGATGTCGCTAGCGGCGCGCTATGTTGTGCTACGTGGCTGTGTGGCTGTGACGGAACTAGTGCAGGTACGGAAGTGGCTTCGCTTCAATAGCGTAGTCGGGATAAGTGGATGTTGGAGTAATCCCGCGGATACTGATCAAACAAAGGGCTCGACCCTCAAGAACTTATATACTCGAAGAAAGACAGGAACTGACGTGCAGCTAGGCACTGGCGCTATGAAATAGTAAATGTGCTAAGGAACGAAGAAGGTCAGTAGACCCTGGAAAGAACAAGAGACTGCTAAGTGGATACCACACAATCTCTCCAAAAGGAAAGTTACAATGAGGAGATAGAAAAAGAGGGTGCAAGAATGATAGAGTTGAGAGTTGCTGGGTTACATATCCTCGTCCACGCGCCGACGGGACTGCATAGTGAAGACCGTGAAGCTAGCGCTCGCGCTTGCGCGTGAGTATTCTACAGGAAGCATTAGTCCTAATCCTGGAAAGATGCCCGAGGCAACGGTCAATACTATTCAGAACGGCCGAACAGGTACAAAACGCATGTGTTCTGGGGACGGGTACAAGCGTTCGGTCAAGCGAGACGAACGGTTAGGCGCCCGGCCATCCTACGCTTATAATAAACCTGTAGACACGAAACAGCCGCCAGGAATGCTATATTCTCCTTGAATAGAGGATTGCATAACTTTTTCTTGTCGTCTCGAAGGCCTCGGGGTTTCCCAAATTCGGTGGTTTTTGCCCATCGCACTAGGAGTGTCGGTATGGAACGTCGAACGGCGCTTCGCTTGAAGAGGATACTGAAGGATCCCCGGTCTTAGAAGGATTGAAAGCGTGAGAACTTCATGGCTGTGGCGTTCTGCGTGGGTGTGGTAATTTGAGACCTCTTACACTTCTCATAGACTAAGTGCAATAGTAGTTTGTAACGTCGGCATACCACACGGCACTAATTCAACCACGGCACGCAACAGGCCGCTACTCGCCCTCTCTACAGCGACAGCCCTACGCTTTCGATTGGCGGTGTGGGTGAGACCTCGCAGTGGAGACCGTCAAGTATGGCGCCCGGTGGAAAGTCATGTGAACTGATAACACGTACAGATGCTCTTGACTTGGTTTACTCCATAAGGTCTGGTGCCAGCGGAGCCAGGATGGGTTGGCGAGAGTTCGCGCCATACGCACAATATCTGACTCGTAGCCAGGCAGGGGATTTATGACCAGGGCCCGAGAAGGTGCAGATAAATCCCCACATGAGCGCATCTCCCGCGCGCGTGGGTATGTCAAGCCGCCGGACCATCTGATCGCACGCGTTGGGCGCTGATACTGCGCAGAGACGCTTGCGCTTGATGGGAATAGCACGGAAACTGCTCATAATCACGCCAGCGTATCGCGGACAGGAGCGAGTATTCGACGGCTAGGGCGAACGTTAGCCACATTTAGCCGCAACGCAGGGCGAAGGATCATTGACGGGAGGATCAATTTCATAGCTCTGCACATCCTGGACCCTAGCGCATTCAGGGCGCTATCTCTTCAAGACGAGGCACGCGATGCCTCTTTTCGAAATGTCCGTAGCGGAAGAAAGGTTGCGCTCCATGGCACGCGCTGAGGAAGTCTTGGCCTTTGACGAGACTTTGCTGGGTGCTGTGGGGCAGGCGAGGATTTTGGCGGGGTACGTTTACAGTGCGGATGAGTGAAGCTTGCAAAGAGGCGGATGGGCGAGCAAAACCATCAGAATGACTGGTGTCACCCAGGGCCCGTGCACGCTCGGCTTTCTTTCTGCAGCCCTGTTTCTACGGTAAACGAACCTTTGTGTCACATTACCGTATCTTCTTGGCCCTGAGTTGCTACCATCTCCTCTGTTGTGATATCAAACATGTGACCTATTGGCTGAGGAGACATGTTCTTCCTACGATTCAAGGCTGCCCTTATCTCACAGTCGCAAAATGCATATGGGTTGGTTTCCAGAGCGAGTATTGGTGCATTTCGTTTTGCATTGCTCTCACATGCCGTCTGCTCAGCTTTGCACATGATCAGCTACGTTGCATCGTTTGGTGGTTTCCATCCTTTCTGTATCCATACACTCATATCCCCTTCATCCACATGCGCTGACCAGGCTCAGCGGTCTTCATTGTGGTGGGTGTTGCTGGAAGCGGGTGTCGCGATAGGAATCGAGCGGCCGATAAGAGAGGCGCCCTGTTGAAAGGTGTGGTCCAAATGCCAGTGGCGGTTGTCACGAGGACACCCAACTTCTTACACCTGACTCTGGGGTAACCCAATTTCTGTCGGGAGTCGTCTACCCGCCATTGTGTAATTCCCATAGTAGCTTTGCTCCGTCTAGGCCAGCCTTCGCACCAGATCGCCTATCGGTCCTATGGCTTTCTTTGCCAATACTGCATCCCGAGCTCCATCTCTTGTTCTGCACACTGCCTTTTCGATTCGACCGTCTTTAGTGACGCTCATAGCTGCTGTTCTTGAGTCTGACCAAGTGATGTTGATATGTCTGACTGCAGCGTCGGCCTCGATATCCACGATACGTACGCTTCCATCTTCGTCTTCAGATTCCTCGATGTCTGAGCTAGCGTCGTCGTCGCTTACGAAGGCGTTCAAGACCTTGTTGGTTGATGCATCCACCGAGTCTTCACCGCCCTGTTTTCGCTTCGGGAGTCCAGCCTCCTTTTTCAGCTTGTCGACGGCGTCAATCCGCATGCTCCAGCTTACAAGCTCCTTTCGCAGTAGGCGTCCAAAGCGGACCAAGTCTTGCTCTGGATCGTAGTCCTCGTCTTTGCCGCTTTCTGGTAACCATTTGGCAGTCAACTGTTGAAGCGGTATGCACGGAGGGATGGTGTGTTTATGAATCCTCAAAAGCTTTTTTCCCTCCTTGTCTCTGACGCTGAGCAGAACATGATATGTCTCAATGAATTTCTCGGCCACAGCTACATCAATGCTTACGCCGAGGATGTTGCCGTCATTTACTGCATGCGGGTCTGGGTCTCTGACTTTGTAGGCAGTTACGCCGGCACATGCACGATACACATTTTCAAGGTTCCGCTTTGACTGTTGGGTGATGAGGTGCTGAACGCTGTCAGAAGATTGGTTGCCTCTGTCCTGGTTCTGAAGACGCGCTGCAAGGTGGGGTTGCGACAAGAGGACTGACGACAAATTCGCACGCTGGGCTTTGAGCGTGGCTATACGGGCGTGCAGCTCGCTGATATCCTCGTCGAGTTGTTCAATAGCGTCCATCCTGGATTCGAGTATGTTGCGTACAAGCAATGCGACGGCACTGTCAACGCGTGTCTCGACGTTCGGCGCGTTGGCACGTGAATAAGCGTTAGCAGGGGTCGAGCGCCATGCAGACGCCCCCAGCTCGCCTAGTGCTCCGCTGTTCCTAACTTTCCATTGAGGACACGGTTGACGCACCCTGGATCTGTGGCGATCATTGTCGCACATATTGGTTCTCCTGTTTAGAACACCCTCACTTTCTTTCTTCACTAGTCGCTCCCTACACAAGACCCCTTCTTGACTACTGCATCTTCTTTTCGGCCCCTGGTCCCTAGTCCCTGATCCCTGACATCAGCCACCCTATCTACAGACAAGTTGTATCAACCGAAGCCTTCTGCGAGGTTACCACTACTACCCCTCATCGATCGTCACCCGGCTATCAGCGCACACAAATGAGCAAACGATCTTCACGGTCCAAGAATCGTGCATCTGTACTCCGAGAGCAGGGCTCGACCGATTCGCTGCAAGAAAAGAAGAACGGCGATGCGAACTCGACCGCGACTATGAACGGTGTAATGTTGGAGCATCGGCGTAAGCATGCCTCTTTCGATAGCACTTCGCCATCAAGCCAGGCTGCGTCGCTGATGGGTAACTCCAACTTCTCGCTCGACGACGACGTACCGAACCTAGGGGAGGACGATGAAGGGCCATCCAAGGGCTTCTTCGAGCTTTCGCAGAAAGACCAGAAGAATTTCCTATTGCTGGTCTTGCTATACTTTCTTCAGGGCATACCCATGGGTCTGGCGCATGGCTCCGTGCCATTTCTTCTGAAGCACAGCGTATCTTACGCGGCGATTGGTGTCTTTTCTCTCGCCGCGTACCCATACTCGCTGAAGCTTCTCTGGAGTCCAATTGTGGATGCAGTATGGTCGCCTAGCATTGGCCGCCGCAAGAGCTGGATCCTGCCTATCCAAACTATTTCCGGCTTCTCCATGATTTGGTTGGGGAATAACATCAATCGCATGATGAAGGAGGCGGGCGAGACAGACAGCGGAGTCTGGAACTTCACATGGTGGTGGTTTGCACTCGTGTTTCTTTGCGCCACCCAGGACATTGCTGTAGATGGTATGTGGTGTTTGCGTTACCAGAAAGGGCAAAACTAACAGCATTCAGGGTGGGCACTTACCCTTCTTTCCAAAGAGAATCTCGCATACGCTTCGACTGCGCAAACCGTCGGCCTAACGGCAGGTCAGTTCCTTTCATACACGGTATTCCTGGCCTTCAACTCCAAAGACTTTGCGAACCGATGGTTTCGCACTACTCCGGCCGAAACGGGTATCATGGAGCTCGACGGATATCTTAGCTTCTGGGGCTGGACTTACCTGATTGTTACGTTTGGATTAGCCGTCATGAAGCGCGAAGACCGCGATAGGAACGGCGACGGTATCGCAGAAGTGTACCGCAGCATGTGGGGTATTCTCAAGCTGAAGAACATTCAGAGCTTCATCATCATTCACTTGATTGCAAAGATCGGATTCCAGGCCAACGACGCTGTTACTAGTCTCAAGCTTCTGGACAAGGGCCTAAAGCAAGAGCAGCTGTCACTGGTCATCCTGGTGGACTTTCCTGTTGAGGTTTTCCTAGGCTATTACATTGGAAAATGGTGCCAGACCTACCCACCCATGCACATATGGTGCTGGTCATTCGTCGGACGTCTGGTTGCAGCCGGCTTCGCGCAATTTGTTGTGTCCATCTTCCCTGCTGGGGGCGCATCAAGTGGATTTCTGCTGCTTGTTATTGCCGAGCACGTGCTTTCGACATTCATGAACACGGTCATGTTTGTGGCTGTCAGCGCCTTTCACGCAAAGATTTCTGATCCATTGATCGGTGGTACCTATATGACTCTTCTCGCTACGTAAGTTCAGGCCATGACACCATGTGGATTTGTGATTAACAAGCTTCCAGAGTCTCGAATCTTGGCGGAACTTTCCCACGCTATTTTGTCCTCAAGGCTGTTGATATGTTTACATCGGCAACATGCATACCACCTACTAGTCCGAAGGCCGGCCTGAAAGGGCCACTTGTCACGCAGCCTTTTTCATGTGCGCTCGAGGCTGAAAAGCATCGATGCATCGAGGGCGGAGGTGTGTGTGACGTCACGACGGACGGATACTACATTGTCAACATGCTCTGCATTGTGATTGGAGTCGTGACATTCTGGGGATACATCAAGCCAGCGGTAATGAGGATACAGTCGTTGCCGTTGAAGGCGTGGAGAGTCGCTCCATAGGCGGTTCGGAGAGACAAAGACATGTAAGATATAAATAGAGATAGACTCCGCTACGCAATGGACTTGTGCTACGGCATTGTTGAATTTGGTAGCGTCGTTGCGAAAGAGGATGCCAATGCTGTGTGCGGCTCAAGCTTAGTTGCAAGCCGAGATTCAATGTACATGAGACGACAGTTGCTAGCACTTGGGCACGTTGTTTCGCGCTCACGCGTTCTCCCGTGACCAGGCGTCTTGGCTGGGCTAGCCAATGAGTGGAGGCCTGATGTCACTGACAAAGCGCGCCGAAGATGCCGAAGAACGGAGGCAACCGAGTTTTTTCTCATCAGACTGACATATCAGGCCACATGTGTCAGCAGCAGCCCAGTAATCCGATGGCCAGCCCTCCAAAGGGCCCTGTAGCTGCATATGCTTTGATAACCCGACAGGATATCTCCGATCAGCCACACGCTGCTAAGTACCGCACTCGAGCACGTCCAATGGAAACGTCGACGCTTGGCTGAGTGTGGCTAGTCGCTGGAACCACGCGTTTTGACATCTGTCGCAACTGTTCGACTTAAATTTCGCCTTGGTCGCTTGAGCCCTCGATTCCACTTCGCCTGTGCGCATACTGCAACTAGTCGTCAGTCTACTTAAACTTGTGGTCCCGACTTCCCCCCAGCCGCCGTCGGACGATACCCCCAAACCCAAACATATCGCCGACCGCCGTTTGCGCTTTGAGACGCCCAGCCGAGTTGACGCCGATTCCACCGAGCTCAAACATTGCTCTTGGCTTGTCCTACTACTTCCCCCAAACCATTGCCCCTACTGGAGTCTTGAGCCTCGTATCGCGCTGCCCTTCTCTTACCCTTCTCTTGCCATTCTCCGTTAGCAGCAATGGCCTACTCAGCATACCAACCCAAGGCGCGGGTACAGAAGCCCGCTCCTCAGTTCACCGGCACCGCTGTTGTTGATGGAACATTCGAGGGTACGTTGACCTGGCCCTTGGCGATATCGTAATGCTCACAGTCCCTACCCAGAACTCAGCTTGACCGCCTACACATCGACCAAGCAATGGCTGGTCCTGGGCTTCGTCCCCATGGCCTGGACCTTTGTCTGCCCTACTGAGATTCTTGCCTTCAGTGATCGCGCCGCCGATTTCGCCGCCCGCGGCGCCAGCGTCGTCTTCTCCAGCACAGACAGCGAGTACAGTCTGCTTGCCTGGACCAACGCAAGCAAGAAGGATGGAGGACTCGGCAAGATCAACATTCCCCTGCTCAGCGACAAGAACCACAGCATCGCAAAGGACTACGGTGTTCTGATTGAGGAAGAGGGAATCGCCCTCCGCGGACTCTTCTTGATCGACCCCAACGGCATTGTGCGGCAAATTACCATTAACGACCTTCCCGTCGGACGATCAGTAGATGAGACACTCCGTCTGATCGATGCCTTCCAGTTCACAGACAAGTACGGCGAGGTACGTGGGCATGCTACATTGATGTAGATGTGTGTGTGAGTGCTAACTTGAATCCTTCAGGTCTGCCCTGCAAACTGGAACCCAGGTGATGAGACCATCAAGGCGACCCCCGAAGGCAACAAGGAGTATCTTGCCAAGGTCCACGCCGATACTAAGATGTCAGACGTTGCTGCCAAGACTAATGGTACGACTTCGAAACCGCTCCGAGTGTGATTGCATGTGTTGGAGAGTTATCGTAGATGTAATGTGCTGATACCTTGTTTCGCAGGAACTTCCTAAGCCGAGGCTGTTTCGACTTCCTTGATCGTGCGATACTAGCATCGCGTCACTTTGAGACGCTGCTTGCATTGATTGGCGTTGCTCTGGCGTCTGTAATTAGTTTTCGGCCCTACAGCTCCATGGCGCTGTTTTACCGATGAATACCACTCTCAATAGACTATACAAACTCTTCATCATATTAATGTTGCCTCTCTTGGCTTTGGGCCTGGAGTTCGTTCACAATTCAAGAACAACTATCGTGCAAGTATGGAGTTCAATAGCTCGACGCAGGTTTGAGTAAGCATTGCATACTGTGAAATCATTTATCCAATCAGCATTTCAAAGCGCGTCGCACATATATACCAACTATGGGAGGGATGCGTTAGCGTCCGCTTGGCAGGCGGCTTTGCCACGCGAACGCCTTCGCGTCTGCCCTTTTTGATAGGGTCCACGAGCCACTCTCCAATCATGGAGCCGAGACTAAATGCATTACTAGACCTCTCTGGCCAAAATAGCATGCTATATGCGACAAACGCATCCGATGCCACCCCCTCCAGCTCTCAGAGACCATCGCATCAAGCGGACTCTACTTCGGTGCGCCCGAAGGCACTGATCCTGGCCAACTCGTCGTCGCCAGACAACAACCAGGCAACCGATGTTCGAAGAGAAGGACATGACAGAGTTCATCCAGGACGCGCCATGCCCAGCGCTCCCATAGCCCAGGTGCTGAATAACGAGGCCAATCTGCTTTCTTCGCAGTCTGCCTCCAATAGCTTTGTTCCCTCATCTACCACTCCCTTTAGCGGCCGATTAGTGGATCTCTTACTAGAGAGTCCCGAGCATGCAAAGAACCGATGGGACCATGACCAGCTGTTCTTACAGCCCGAAAATACGGGATTTAGCCCTTCAGTAATCAAGCTTCCGCGGCTTCCGCAGCCTCCTAAGAAGACGGCAAAACGCCCTCGGATACCGCCACTCTTACAGGGCCTTCATCAGCCACCACCTTTGCCGCCTGAGGGTAGGCTGTTTCCACCCATTACCGGGGAAAAGAATGCCTTTGCTGGTGAAAGAGGATATGATACTCTGTTTGAAGAACCAAGAAGTAAAGATGTGGATGACCATGTTTTCCTTGACACTGCCACGCAGGAGCTTAATAGGAGTACTCAGCATGGCGAACATGGACCGATTAGTCAGGCGACTGGACAGAGCGCTCCACTCAGTGGAACAGCAATGGTCCACGAGACTGACGTACAGCCAAACAAAGAAACAAGCACTCCGGGCCAAACTCAGCCCAAGCGTGGAAAGAAGCGAACTAAGTGGTCTGAACAAGAGACCAAAGACCTTCTTATAGGCGTAAGCAGATTTGGCATTGGAAACTGGAAGAAGATATTGCAATGTCCAGATTTCACATTCAACAATCGCACTGCCGTCGACCTCAAAGACCGATTTCGCGTCTGCTGTCCTGGTGAAGGTTTGAAACCTAGACAGCCAAGGCCTAATGCAAAGGACAAGCGGTCACTAGACACAGTACATGTCCATCAAAACAGCCATAGTAAGATTACAGAAAACATGGATAGCGCTATCAATGCTGTCCCCACGTCTTCAGACTCTGCAGCAGCAGCAGCAGC